>JAUMJK010001001.1:0-30743 GCA_033558105.1 Coccyzus lansbergi
GCCAGCGCCGGCCCACCAGCCCCATTGGCTGCTCCCAACACAAGCCCGCCCCCGCGCGAGCCTGCCCGCCATTTCGGGGCTCGAGCGGCGCGGGATGCCACGTGACCCGGGGACTCAGGGACCCCTGCTCACCCCAACATTGATCCCAGAGCCAATGGAGCCCCCCCAGTCACCCCCACATTGATCCCAGAGCCAAGGGAACCCCCCCCAGTCTCCCCCACATTGATCCCAGAGCCAGTGGAGCTCCCCAGTCACCCCCACATTGATCCCAGAGTCAATGGAGCCCCCCCAGTCACCCCCACATTGATCCCAGAGACAAGGGAACCCTCCCCAGTCACCCCCACGTTGATCCCAGAGCAAATGGAGCTCCCCCAGTCACCTCCACATTGATCCCAGAGCCAAGGGAACACCCCCAGTCACCCCCACATTGATCCCAGAGTCAATGGAGCCCCCTCAGTCACCCCCACATTGATCCCAGAGACAAGGGAACCCCCCCAGTCACCCCCACATTGATCCCAGAGACAAGGGAACCCTCCCCAGTCACCCCCACGTTGATCCCAGAGCAAATGGAGCTCCCCCAGTCACCTCCACATTGATCCCAGAGCCAAGGGAACACCCCCAGTCACCCCCACATTGATCCCAGAGTCAATGGAGCCCCCCCAGTCACCCCCACATTGATCCCAGAGACAAGGGAACCCCCCCAGTCACCCCCACATTGATCCCAGAGACAAGGGAAACCCCCCCAGTCGCCCCCACGTTGATCCCAGAGCAAATGGAGCTCCCCCAGTCACCTCCACATTGATCCCAGAGCCAAGGGAACCCCCCTAGTCACCCCCACATTGATCCCAGAGCTAAGGGAACTCCCCCAGTCACCCCCACATTGATCCCAGAGACAAGGGAAACCCCCCCAGTCACCCCCACATTGATCCCAGAGCAAATGAAGCCCCCCAGTCACCCCACATTGATCCCAGAGACAAGGGAACCCCCCTAGTCACCCCCACATTGATCCCAGAGCCAAGGGAACTCCCCCAGTCACCCCCACATTGATCCCAGAGCCAATGGAGCCCCTCAGACACCCCCACATTGATCCCAGAGCCAAGGGAACCCCCCCCAGTCTCCCCCACATTGATCCCAGAGCCAATGGAGCCCCCCAGACACCCCCACATTGATCCCAGAGCTAAGGGAACCCCCCCCAGTCATCCCCATATATTTCCCAGAGCCAAGAGAACCCTCCCCAGTCATCCCCACATTGATCCCAGAGCTAAGGGACCCTCTAGTCACTCCCACGTTCTCCCCAAAGCCAAAGGGCCCCCTAGTCTCTCCCACATTGTCCACAAAGCTGAGGGACCCCAGACCCAGTTCCCCATGGTCACCCTCCCCTAGTCACTCCACATTGTCCCTATGTTGTCCCCACAGTTAAAGGACTCCCCCAGTCACCCCCACATTGTCCCCAAAGCCCCAGTGCCCCACGGACAAACCCCTCCCCAGCCACTCCATGTTGTCCACACAGCACCAAGAGCCCCCAGTCACCCCCAGAGCCAAGGGACACCCCCTAGTCACCCCCAGAGCCAAGGGACACCCCCTAGTCACCACCACATTGTCCCTAGAGCTAAGGGACCTCCCAGTCACCCTCACATTGTCCCCAAAGCTAAGGGACCCCTCCAGTCTCCCCACATTGTTCCCACAGCCCCCTCTCTTTGCCTAAGGGACCTCTCTGGCCACTCCACATTGTCCCCAAAGCTGAGGGACCCCCCAGTGCCCCCAACATTGTCCCCATGCCCCTTCTGTGCCTGGGGAGATTGACAAGAGTGTGAGGGAGGTCTCAGTGATGCCCTGGTGCCCATTGCCACCATCCCAGGGGTGTCATAGAATGATAGAACAACTAGGTTGGAAGGGACCCATCAGATCTTCTAGTCCAACCATTCCTATCAAACACTAAACCAAGTCCCTCAAGACCTCATCCACCCGTCCCTTAAACACCTCCAGGGAAGGGGAATCAACCACCTCCCTGGGCAGCCTCTGACAGGGACCAATGACCCTCTGTGTGAAAAATTTCCTCCTAATCTCCAGCCTAAATCTCCCCTGGTGGAGCTTGAGGCCATTTCCTCTTGTCCTGTCCCCTGTCACTTGGGAGAAGAGCCCAGCTCCCTCCTCTCTACAACCTTCCTTCAGGTAGTTGTAGAGAGTAATGAGGTCTCCTCTCAGCCTCCTCTTCTCTAGGCTAAACACCCCCAGCTCTCTCAGCCACTCCTCATAGGGCCTGTTCTCCAGCTTCGTGGCTCTTCTCTGGACTCGCTCCAGAGCCTCAACATCCTTCTTGTGCTGAGGGGCCCAGAACTGAACACAGGATTCAAGGAGCGGCCTCACCAGTGCTGAGTACAGGAGAATCACCTCCCTGGCCCTGCTGGTCACACCATTTCTGATCCAAGCCAGGATGCCATTGGCCTTCTTGGCCCCCTGGGCACACTGCTGGCTCATGTTCGGTGTATCGGGGCACCCACAGAGTGCAGGGTGGCCCCAGTCCCCTCTGGCTGCCGGCGGTGCTGGGTGGCAGTGCCAACGCTTGGATCCTGTCCGCTTTGTGCCTGTTCAGCCGGCTGGAAGAAAGGAATCAGACGCATCCCTGCCCGCCCGAGCCTGGCGCTGGGCTCCCTGTCACTGATCCACAGGGTCACCATTGCCAGCTCCGCCTGGCATTCTGCTCGCCGCAGCGCTGCCGGCTGGGAGGTACCTGCCCCAGCTCCGTGGCAGAGCACCAGGAACCAGAGAGGAAGGTGGTGCCCCACCAAGGAGCCCTCAAAACCCACCAAGGAAACCTCAAAACCCACCAAAGAGCCCTCAAAACCCGCCAAGGTGATGTCCTGCTGGGGCAGGGCCAGCCTAGTGTGGCATCCCTCCAGGAGCTGGCACCAGCGGCGCCCGTACAATTAGCCAGGCAGAGATAACGAAGGCACAGCATGCCCGGTACAGGCAGCAGACTCGCACCTTGCACATCGTAGAATCATGGAGATATGGAATGGTTTGGGTTGGAAGGGACCTTGAAGCCCATCCAGACCCACCCCTGCCATGGGCAGGGACACCTCTGGATCTGGTTGCTCCAAGCCCCATCCAACCTGCCCTTGAACCCCTCCAGGGATGGGGCAGCCACCTCTGCTCTGGTGCCCAAAAAGGTTGGGGATGTCTGAGCCACTGGGCTGAACTGGGAGGAGCTGAGCTGGGCTGAGCCACGTTGGGATGAGCAGCACTGGGCTGAGCTGAGCCTGGTTGAGCTAAGCCCAGCTGATCCAAACTGAGTTGATCCAAACTGAGTTGAGCCAAACTGGGTTGAGCTGAGTCGGATGGAGCCAAACTGGGCTGAGCTGAGCCTGGTTGAGCCAAGCTGGACTGATCCAAACTGGGTTGAGCCAAGCTGAGCTGAGCTGAGCCAAGCCTGGTTGAGCCAAGCTGGACTGATCCAAACTGGGTTGAGCCAAACTGAGCTGAGCCGAGCCAAGCCTGGTTGAGCCAAGCTGGACTGATCCAAACTGGGTAGAGACAAATTGAGCTGAGCTGAGCCAAGCCTGGTTGAGCCAAGCTGGACTGATCCAAACTGGGTAGAGACAAACTGAGCTGAGTTGAGTCGGACAGAGCCAAACTGGGCTGAGCTGAGTTGGACAGAGCCAAACTGGGCTGAGCTGAGTTGGACAGAGCCAAACTGGGCTGAGCTGAGTCGGATGGAGCCAAACTGGGCTGAGCTGAGCTGGGCTGAGCCAGGGTCACGTTAAGCTGCTCTTGATCCAATCTGCTTTGCTCCAAGCTGAGTCACTTGGAGTCAAGTCGATCCACTCCAAGCCAAGCCAGGTCAACTGGATCCACTCTGATTGGATCTGATCAGAACCAAGCAAAGCTGAGGTGAGTGGATCCGAGCAGAGCCGAGTTGAGCTGAGCAGGTCCCAACAGAACTGAGCCAACTGGACATGACCCAATCCGATCAGATACAACCCAATCCCCTCCATTTGGATCCCCTCTGAGCTAAGCTGACAGGACCTGAGCTGAGCCAACTGGATCTAATCCGCTCCAATGGGACCTGATCAGACCTGCCCCAAACCGATCTAAGCAGATCCAAACCAAGCTGAGCCGAGTGCGTCTGAGCAAAGACGATGCGATTCGACCCGAGCCAAGATGAGAGGATCCGGACAGAGCCAATCTGGCCTGATCCAAGTGGATCTGACACGACTGGATCTGAATTGAGCCGATCAGATCCAAACTGAGATGACTGGATCCAACCCAATAGAATCGGATCTGAGCGGAACCGATCAGATCCAAGCCAAGCTGAGTGGATCTGAACAGAGCCAATAAAGTGGATTTGAACCGAACCAAGCCAAGAGCTGAACTGAGACGATTCATAGAATCATAGAATCACCAGGTTGGAAGAGACCCACCAGATCATCGAGTCCATTCGACTCAACCTGATCAGATTCAAACTGAGATGATTCAATCTGATCGGATCCAAACTGAGTCAGAGTTGACCCACTCCAATCGGATCTGAACTGAGCCAGTTCGATCTGATTGGATCCAAACTGAGCCCATTCGATTTGATTGGATCCAAACTGAGCCCATTCGATTTGATTGGATCCAAACTGAGCTCATCCCATCCGTCCCGACCAGATTGGAATGAATCAAGCCCGTTTGAGCCAATCGGATCCGAGCCCATTCCATCTGAGCTGAGCGGATCCAAACTGAGCTGATTTGATCTGGCTGGATCTGAACAGAGCTGGTTTGATACGACCCAACCGGGTCTGAACCAAGCTGAGCCTGTTCAACCTGACTGGATCTGGATCAAGCCTGTTTGATCTGATTGGATCCAGATTGAGCCCGTTCAGTTTGATTGGATCCGGACTGAGCCTGTTTGATTCGATTGGATCTGGACCGAGCCCGTTTGATCTGATTGGATCTGGACCGAGCCTGTTCGACCTGATCAGATCCGGATCAAGCTCCTTTGATCCAACTGGATCTGGATCAAGCCCATTTAACTCAACTGGTTCTGGACCGAGCCCGTTTGATCTGATTGGATCTGGACCGAGCCTGTTCGACCTGATCAGATCCGGATCAAGCTCCTTTGATCCAACTGGATCTGGATCAAGCCCATTTAACTCAACTGGTTCTGGATTGAGCCTGTTCAACCTGATTGGATCTGAACTGAGCCCATTTGACTCAATTGGATCCAGACTGAGCCTGTTCGATCTGACTGGATCCAGACCGAGGCTGTTCAATCTGATTGGATCCAGACTGAGCCTGTTTGATCTGACTGGATCCAGACCAAGCCTGTTTGATCCGACTGGATCCAGACCGAGCCTGTTTGATCCGATTGTATCTGGACTGAGCCTGTTCAATCCGACTGGATCCAGACTGAGCCTGTTCGATCTGATTGTATCTGGACTGAGCCTGTTTGATCCGACTGGATGCAGATCAAGCCTGTTTGGATTGAGCCTGTTCTATCCGACTGGATCTGGACTGAGGTTGTTCGATTCGATTGGATCTGGATTGAGCCTGTTCGATCCGACTGGATCCAGACCGAGCTGATTCGATTCGATTGGATCTGGAGTGAGCCCTTTTCATCCAATTGGAATGCAGAGCGAGCCTGTTCAATCCAACCGGATCTGGACTGAGCCTGTTCGATCCGACTGGATCTGGATTGAGCCTGTTTGGATCAAGTCTGTTCGATTCACAGAATCACAGAACAACCAGGTGGGAAGAGACCCATCGGATCTTCTAGTCCAACCATTCCCATCAAACACTAAACCAAGTCCCTCAAGACCTCATCCACCCGTCCCTTAAACACCTCCAGGGAAGGGGAATCAACCACCTCCCTGGGCAGCCTATTCCAATGCCCAATGACCCTCTGTGTGAAAAACTTCCTCCTAATCTCCAGCCTAAATCTCCCCTGGTGGAGCTTGAGGCCATTCCCTCTCGTCCTGTCCCCTGTCCTTTGGGAGAAGAGCCCAGCTCCCTCCTCTCCACAACCTCCTTTCAGGGAGTTGTAGAGAGTAATGAGGTCTCCTCTCAGCCTCCTCTTCTCCAGGATAAACACCCCCAGCTCTCTCAGACGCTCCTCATAAGGCCTGTTCTCCAACCCCTTCCCCAGCCTCCTCACTCTTCTCTGGACTCGCTCCAGAGCCTCAACATCCTTCTTGTGATCCGGACTGAGCCTGTTTGGATCGAGCCTGTTCTATCCGATTGGGTCTGGACTGAGATGGTTCGATTCGACTGGATCTGGACTGAGGTGGTTCGATCCGACTGGATCCGGATCGAGCCTGTTGGATCCGATTGGCTCCGGAGCGAGCCCTTTCCATCCAACTGGAACGCAGAGCGAGCCCTGTTGGATCCGACTGGGTCCGGATCACGCCCGTTCGATCCGACCGGGTCTCGCTCAAGCCCGTTGGATGCGATTGGATCCGGATCAATCCCGTTGGATGCGATTGGATCCGGATCAATCCCGTCGGATGCGACTGGATCCGGACCAATCCCGTCGGATGCGACTGGATCCAGATCAATCCCGTTGGATGCGACTGGATCCGGATCAATCCCGTTGGATGCGATTGGCTGCGTGTGGAGCAGTGTCCTCGCGGCCTCCCCCAGGCCGTGGGTTGGGGCTGGTGGGGGGGGGGGGGGGGTGTGTGTTTGTGGTGGTCTGTGTTCCAACGGCCTCCGCCGGCCGCCCACGTGACGTCAGGGGGCGGAGCCTCGGCCGCCGCCGCCGCCGCCGCCGCCCGAGGTGAGTGCGGAGCCCCCTCCCCTCCCCGCCCCGCCCGGTATTGTTGGGGGAGAGCTTTGTTCCTGCCCACACCGGACACCGAGCCCCCCCCCCCCCCCCTCCCTCCCGACACCCCCCCCCCCCACGAAGGGACCCTCTCGGGGGGAGGAACAGGGACACCCCCCCCCCCCCCAACTATGGCACCGGGAACCGGGACCCCCCAAGGGATGCACTGGGACCCCCCCAGTTATGGCACTGGGAACGGGGAACAGGGACACACCCCCCCCCCCCAACTATGGCACCGGGAACCGGGACCCTCCCAAGGGATGCACTGGGACCCACCCCCACCCCGTTATGGCACCGGGAATGGGGAACCGGGACACCCCCGCCCGGGATGCACTGGGAATGGGGAACTGGGAACCCCCCGGGATGCACTGGGACCCCCCCCCCCCCCAGTTATGGCACCGGGAATGGGGAACGGGGACCCCCCAATATGGCACCGGGAACCTGGACCCCCCCCCCCCCCCCGGGATGCACCGGGAACGGGAAACCGGGACCCCCCCCCCCGGGATGCACCGGGAATGGGGAACCGGGACCCCCCCCCCCCCCAGCATACACTCGGACCCCTCCCGTTATGGCACCGGGAACCGGGCACAGGGATCTCTTGATTGTGGTACTGGGATCCCCCCCATTATGGCACTGGGACCCCTCCCGTTCTGGCACCGGGAATGGGGAACAGGGACCCCCCCCCCCGGGATACACTGGGAATGGGGAACCGAGAGCCCCTCAGGATGCACTGGGAACCGGGAATGGGGATCCCCCATTATGGCACTGGGAATCGGGCACTGGGACCCTCTGTTATGGCACTGGGAATGGGGAACCGGGACCCCCCGGGATGCACTGGGAACGGGGATCCCCCATTATGGCACTGGGTATGGGGAACCGGGACCCCCCCAGGATGCACTGGGACCCCCCCCCAGTTATGGCACCGGGAATGGGGAACCGGGACCCCCTCGGGTTGCACCAGGAATGGGGAATGGGGATTCCCCGTTATGGCACTGGGACCCCGGGATGCACCGGGAACCCCATTATGGTACCGGGAATCGGGCACTGGGACCTCCCGTTAAGGCACCGGGAATGGGGAACCGGGACACACCCCCCCCCCCCAGTTATGGCACTGGGAACGGGGAACCAGGACCCCCCCGGGATGCACTGGGAACCGGGAATGGAGATTACCCGTTATGGCACCAGGGACCCCATTATGGTACTGGGAATCGGGCATTGGGACCCTCTGTTGTGGCACTGGGAATGGGGAACTGGGACCCCCCCAGGATGTAACGGGAACCGGGCGCTGAGACCCACTCGGGATGCACAGGGACCCCCCCTGTTATGGCACCGGGAACGGGGAACCGGGACCCCCTCGGGTTGCACCAGGAATGGGGAATGGAGATCCCCCGTTATGGCACTGGGACCCCGGGATGCACCAGGAACCCCATTATGGTACCAGGAATTGGGCACTGGGACCCCCTGTTATGGCACCGGGAATGGGGAACCGGGACCCCCCTCGGGATGCACCAAGACCCCCTGGGATGCACCAGGAAAGGGGCCCCAAGACCCACTCAGGATGCACCGGGAACCCCATTATGGTACCAGGAATCGGGCACTGGGACCCACTCGGGATGCACAGGGACCCCCCCCGTTATGGCACCGGGAACGGGGAACCGAGATCCCCCCGGGATGCACCGGGAATGGGGATCCCCTATTATGGTACTGGGACCCCGGGATGCACCGGGAACCCCATTATGGTACCGGGAATCGGGCACTGGGACCCCCTGTTATGGCACCGGGAATGGGGAACCGGGACCCCCTCGGGATGCACCAGGAACTGGGCACCAGGACCCCCTGGGATGCACCAGGAAAGGGGCCCCAAGACCCACTCAGGATGCACCGGGAACCCCATTATGGTACCAGGAATCGGGCACTGGGACCTCCCGTTAAGGCACCGGGAATGGGGAACCGGGACCCCCCCCCCTGAGTTATGGCACCGGGAATGGGGAACCAGGACCCCCCCGGGATGCACTGGGAACCGGGAATGGAGATTACCCGTTATGGCACCAGGGACCCCATTATGGTACTGGGAATCGGGCATTGGGATCCTCTGTTGTGGCACTGGGAATGGGGAACTGGGACCCCCCCCAGGATGTACCGGGAACCGGGCGCTGAGACCCACTCGGGATGCACAGGGACCCCCCCTGTTATGGCACCGGGAATGGGGAACCGGGACCCCCTCGGGTTGCACCAGGAATGGGGAATGGGGATCCCCCGTTATGGCACTGGGACCCCGGGATGCACCAGGAACCCCATTATGGTACCGGGAATCGGGCACTGGGACCTCCCGTTAAGGCACCGGGAATGGGGAACCGGGACCCCCTCGGGATGCACCAGGACCCCCTGGGATGCACCAGGAAAGGGGCCCCAAGACCCACTCAGGATGCACCGGGAACCCCATTATGGTACCAGGAATCGGGCACTGGGACCTCCCGTTAAGGCACCGGGAATGGGGAACCGGGACCCTCCCCCCTGAGTTATGGCACCGGGAATGGGGAACCAGGACCCCCCCGGGATGCACTGGGAACCGGGAATGGAGATTACCCGTTATGGCACCAGGGACCCCATTATGGTACTGGGAATCGGGCATTGGGACCCTCTGTTATGGCACTGGGAATGGGGAACTGGGACCCCCCCAGGATGTACCGGGAACCGGGCGCTGAGACCCACTCAGGATGCACAGGGACCCCCCCTGTTATGGCACCGGGAACGGGGAACCGGGACCCCCTCGGGTTGCACCAGGAATGGGGAATGGGGATCCCCCGTTATGGCACTGGGACCCCGGGATGCACCAGGAACCCCATTATGGTACCGGGAATCGGGCACTGGGACCCCCTGTTATGGCACCGGGAATGGGGAACCTGGACCCCTGGGATGCACCAGGAACTGGGCACCAGGACCCCCTGGGATGCACCAGGAAAGGGGCCCCAAGACCCACTCAGGATGCACCGGGAACCCCATTATGGTACCAGGAATCGGGCACTGGGACCTCCCGTTAAGGCACCGGGAATGGGGAACCGGGACCCCCCCCCCTGAGTTATGGCACCGGGAATGGGGAACCAGGACCCCCCCGGGATGCACTGGGAACCGGGAATGGAGATTACCCGTTATGGCACCAGGGACCCCATTATGGTACTGGGAATCGGGCATTGGGATCCTCTGTTGTGGCACTGGGAATGGGGAACTGGGACCCCCCCCAGGATGTACCGGGAACCGGGCGCTGAGACCCACTCGGGATGCACAGGGACCGCCCCCCCGTTATGGCACCGGGAACGGGGAACCGGGATCCCCCCGGGATGCACCGGGAATGGGGATCCCCCATTATGGTACTGGGACCCCGGGATGCACCGGGAACCCCATAATGGTACCGGGAATCGGGCACTGGGACCCCCCCTGTTATGGCACTGGGTATGGGGAACCTGGACCCCTGGGATGCACCAGGAATGGGGATTCCCCTTATGGAACCTGGAAGGGGGCACCGGGAATGGGGAACTGGGACCCCAGGATGCACCAGCACCCCTCCGATATGGCACTGGGAGCCAGGCACGGGGACCCCCAGGATGCACTGGGAACGAGTTATCGGGTCCCCCCATTATGGCACCAGGAACGGGGACCCCCAGGATGCACCGGGAACCAGGCAGTGAGACACCCCCCACCCCAGTTATGGCATTGGGAATGGGGCACCAGGACCCCCCCCCCCCGTTATGGCACTGGGAATGGGAATGGGAAACCCTGTTATGGTACCAGGAATGGGGCACAGGGACCCCCCTGGGGTGCACCAGGATCCCAGCACCAGGAACCCCCTGTTATGGAATCGGGCACTGGGACCTCTTGATTGTGGTACTGGGATCCCCCCTGTTATGGCACTGGGACCTCTCCGGGATGCACTGGGATCCTAGCACTGGGAACCCCCAGGATAGAACCGGGAACCCTCTGTTATGGAACTGGGCACTGGGACCTCTTGATTGTGGTACTGGGATCCCCCCAGTTATGGCATTGGGACCCCTCTGGGATGCACTGGGACCCCAGCACTGGGAATCCCCCGGATGGAACCGGGAACCCTCTGTTATGGAACTGGGCACTGGGACCTCTTGATTGTGGTACTGGGATCCCCCCCATTATGGCATTGGGACACCCCTCTGGGATGCACTGGGACCCTGGGGTGGCCATGGGCATTGCCAGGCATCCAGCACCAAAACCGGAGGCCCCAGGGACGCCGGCTGTGCCCGTGGCACCCCGGCTGTGCCCATGGCACTCTGGCTGTGCCAACGGCACCCTGGCTGTGCCCGTGGCATCTCAGCTGTTCCCATGGCACCCAGACTGTGCCCGTGGCTCCCTGCCATGCCCATGGCACCCAGGCTGTGCCTGTGGCACCCTGACTGTGCCCATGGCACTCTGGCTGTGCCCGTGGCACCCTGGCCTTGCTTTTGTCCCCATGGTTGTGCCCATGGCACCCTCTCCATGCCCGTATCACCGTCTCCATGCCCATGGCACCGTCTCCATACCCGTGGCACCCTCTTCGTGACCTTGGCACCCTCCCCCTGCCCGTGTCACCCTCCCCCTGCCCGTGGCACCCTCTCCATGCCCGTGTCACCCTCTCCGTGCCCATGGCACCCTCCCCATGCCCATGTCACCCTCACTGTGCCCATGGCACCCTGACCATGCCCATGATGCCCTCTCCGTGCCCATGGTGCCCTCTCCGTGCCCATGGTGCCCTCTCCGTGCCCGTGTCACCCTCTCTGTGCCCATGGCACCCTCACTGTGCCCCTGGCACCCTCTCCGTGCCCATGGCACCCTCACTGTGCCCACATCACCCTCACCATGCCCATGTCACCCTCTCCGTGCCCATGGCACCCTCTTCATACCCTTGGTGCCCTCTCCATGCCCGTGGCACCCTCACTGTGCCCAGGTCACCCTCTCCGTGCCTGTGTCACCCTCACCATGCCTGTGGCACCCTCACTGTGCCTGGGGCACCCTCTCCATGCCCATGTCACCCTCTCTGTGCCTGTGGCACCCTCTCTGTGCCCCTGGCACCCTCTCCATGCCCGTGGCACCCTCACTGTGGCTATGGCACCCTCTCCATGCCTGTGGCACCCTCACCATGCCCATGGCACCGTCTCTATGCCTGTGGCACCCTCACTGTGCCTGGGGCACCCTCTCCATGCCCATGTCACCCTCTCCATGCCCGTGGCACCCTCACTGTGGCTATGGCACCCTCTCCATGCCTGTGGCACCCTCTCCATGCCCATATCACCCTCTCCATGCCCATGGCACTGTCTCCATGCCCGTGACACCCTCTTCATGCCCATGGCACCCTCACTGTGCTCATGGCACCCTCTCCATGCCCGTGTCACCCTCTCCATGCCCATGGCACTGTCTCCATGCCCGTGACACCCTCTCCATGCCCGTGTCACCCTCCCCATGCCCATGGCACCCTCTCCATCCCCATGTTACCCTCACCATACCCGTAGCACCCTCACCCTGTCCATTTCACCCTCTCCATGCCCGTGGCACCCTCTCCATGCCCATGTCACCCTCACTGTGCCCATGGCACCGTCCCCATGCCCTTGGTGCTCTCTCCATGCCCATGGCACTCTCTCCATGCCCTTGGTGCCCTCTGCGTGCCCGTGGCACCCTCTCCGTGCCCATGGCACCGTCTCCATGTCCATGTCACCCTCACCGTGCCCGTGTCACCCTCTCCGTGCCCGTGGCACCCTCACCATGCCTGTGCCACCCTCTCCATGCCCTTGGTGCCTTCTCCATGCCCATGGCACCCTCACTGTGACCACGGCACCCTCTCCAAACCCCTGGCACCCCGGCCGTGCCTCTGTCACTGTCACCCCCCCCCGAGCTGAGGGCAGCCCCCCGGGGTGTCCCCCATTCCCACGGCCGTTCCTGGCCCCCCACCCTCCCGGAAATCCTTCCTGGCCCCCCCCGCCTTGCGCCCCCCTTCCTGCTTCCCGCCGGGCAGGGCAGAACAATTCCCGGCCGCCCGCATCCTGCCCAGCCTGGGGACGCAGGAGGGGGGGGACACACGGGGACATCCCAGGCTGGGGTGACACCCGGGACAGGACACGGAGGTGGGTGGGAAGCGGAAAAAGCCCCTTTCCTCTTCGGTGCCATCGTCACAGCCGGAGGAGGAACGGTGGCCGAGGGGGGGGGGGGGGGGGGGCAGCAAATTGGGGTCCCCCCTCCCTCCCTCCCAGGCTGGTGCGTGGGGCGCTCGTGACGCGCAGCCCTCAATGCTGGCCTTGTCCCCGCGCCGCCCGCGTGACGCTGCCTGGCGATGCCCCGTAACCCTAACGGGGGCCAGGCGTGGCCCTGTCCCCCCGCCTCTCCTCCTCCAGGCCCTGCGTGTCCCCCCCCTACCCAGGCCTGGCACCATGGCCCCCCGCCCGCTGCTGGCCCTCGCCTCGCTGCTGCTGGCCCTCGGCATCGGCACCGCGGCCACCACCACCCCGGGGGCCTCGTGGAGCGCCGTGCCCCGAAAAACCGTCCTGTATGGGGGTGAGTACTAGGGGAGGGGGGGCTCGGGGAGCAAGGGAGGGGAAACTGAGGCACAGGCTGTCCCATTGCTTGCTGGCAGTGCCCTGGAAAACCATCCTGTACTGGAGGGGGGGCTCGGGGAATGGAGAGCAAGGGAGGGGAAACTGAGGCACAGGCTGTCCCATCACTCGCTAGCAGTGCCCCGAAAAACCGTCCCATACTGGGGTGAGTACTGGGGGGGGGGTGGTCTTAGAGAGAGGGGAGCAAGGGAGGGGAAACTGAGGCACAGGCCGTCCCATCGCTTGCTGGTAGTGCCTCGAAAAACTGTCCTGTACTGGGTGGGGGGGCTCGGGGAATGGGGAGCAAGCGAGGGGAAACTGAGGCACAGGCCATCCCATTGCTTGCTGGTAGTGCCCCTAAAAACAGTCCTGTATGGGGGTGAGTACTGGGGTGGGGGCTTGGGGAGAGGGGAGCAAGGGAGGGGAAACTGAGGCACAGGCCGTCCCATTGCTTGCTGGTAGTGCCTCGAAAAACCGTCCTGTACTGGGGTGAGTACTGGGTGGGGGGGGGCTCAGGGAGAGGGGAGCAAGGGAGGGGAAACTGAGGCACAGGCTGTCCCATTGCTTGCTGGTAGTGCCTCGAAAAACCGTCCTGTACTGGGTGAGGGGGCTCAGGGAGAGGGAAGCAAGGGAGGGGAAACTGAGGCACAGGCCGTCCCATCACTCGCTGGCAGTGCCCCAAAAACTGTCCCATATAGGGGTGAGTACTGGTGGGGGGGGGCTCAGGGAGCAAGGGAGGGGAAACTGAGGCACAGGCTGTCCCGTCGCTCGCTGGCAGCACAGGGACGTCCTGGTGGCAGGGGTTGTCACCAGGGTGGCTGTTGTGTCCCCCCCCAACCCCGCTCCGAGCTTTGTCGGTGCTGCAGGGACATCCAGGTTGTGGCCCCAAAACTGCAGGGGGCAGGTGGGGACACGCAGGGACACTGCTCCTGTGTCCCCAGGCTGGGCCACCTCCCCTGTCCCCAGCCCTGTGTCATGTCCCTGTCCCCAATCATGTGCCATGTCCCCATCCCCAGCCCTGTGCCATCACCTCTGTCCCCAACCCTCTGCTGTGTCCCTGTCCCCAACCCTGTGCCATGACACTGTCCCCAGGCTGTGCCATCACCCCTGTCCCCAACCCTGTGCCATGTCCCCAGCCCTAGCCCTGTGCCATGTCGTCCCCAGCTCTGTGCCATGTCCCTAGGCTGTGCCACCACCCCTCTCCTCAACCCTGTGCTCTGTCCTTGTCCCTAGGCTGGGCCACCGCCCCCATCCCCAGCCATGTGTCATGTCCCCGTCCCCAACCCTGTGCCATGTCCCTGTCCCCAGCCCTGTGCCATGTCCCTGACCCCAGGCCGGGCCACCACCCCCGTCCCCAGCCCTGTGCCATGTTCTTGTCTCCAACCCTGTGCCATGTCCCCAGCCCCAGCCCTGTGCCATCACCTCTGTCCCCAACCCTGTGCCATGTCCCTGTCCCCAGTCCTGTGCCATGACCCTGTCCCCAGGCTGGGCCATAGCCCCCATCCCCAACCCTGTGCCATGTCCCCATCCCCAGCCCTGTGCCACCACCCCTGTCCCCAACCATCTGCCGTGTCCCTTTCCCCAGCCCTGTGCCATGCCCCTGACCCCAGGCTGGGCCACCACCCCTGTCCCCAGTCCTGTGCCATGACCCTGTCCTCAACCCTGTGCTCTGTCTTTGTCCCCAGGCTGTGCCATCATCCCCATCCCCAGGCTGTTCTGTGTCCCCGTCCCCAGCCCTGTGCCATCACCCCTGTCCCCAGCCCTGTGCCCTGTCCCTTTGCCCAGCCCTGGATCCCCAGCCCTTTGTCCCACTCCCCTTTCCCTGGGTGGTACAAGTGCCTCATGTCCCCTGTCATGATCCCTTGATGTGTCCCCTATCCCTGTGCCATAACCATACCCGAGACCCATGTCCCCTCTCCCTATGCCATGTCCCCTGTCCCTTTGCCATGCCCATGTCCCCTGTCCCTGTGCCATAAACATTCCCAAGACCCCTGCCCCTTTCCCATGTCCCCTGTCCCCATGCTGTGTCTCCCATCCCCATGCTGTGTCCCCTGTCCATTTGCCATGCTTTTGTCCCCATGCCATGTCCCCTGTTCCTTTGCCATGCTTTTGTCCCCATGCCATGTCCCCTGTTCCTTTGCCATACCCATGTCCCCTGTCCCTTCACCATGTCCCCTGTCCCCATGCTGTGTCCTCCGTCCCCATGCCATGTCCCCTGTCCCTTTGCCATGCCTGAGTCCCCTGTCCCTTTGCCATGCTCAAGTCCCCTGTCCCCATGCCATGTCCCCTGTCCCTTTGCCATGCCCGAGTGCCCTATCCCTTCGCCATGTCCCCTGTCTCCATGCCATGTCCCCTGTCCCTTTGCCATGCCATGTCCCCTGTCCCCATGCCATGTCCCCTGTCCCTTTGCCATGCCCGAGTGCCCTATCCCTTCGCCATGTCCCCTGTCCCCATGCCATGTCCCCTGTCCCTTTGCCATGCCATGTCCCCTGTCCCCATGCCATGTCCCCTGTCCCTTTGCCATGTCCGAGTCCCCTATCCCTTCGCCATGTCCCCTGTCCCCATGCCATGTCCCCTGTCCCTTTGCCATGCCATGTCCCCTGTCCCCATGCCATGTCCCCTGTCCCTTTGCCATGCCCGAGTGCCCTGTCCCTTCGCCATGTCCCCTGTCCTCATGCCATGTCCCCTGTCCCCATGCTGTGTCCCCTGTCCCTTTGTCATGCCTGAGTCCGCTGTCCCCATGCTGTGTCCCCTGTCCCTTTGCCATGCCCGAGTCCGCTGTCCCTATGCCATGTCCCCTGTCCCTTCCCCATGTCCCCTGTCCCTTTGCCATGTCCATATCCCCTGTCCCTTTGCCATGTCCATATCCCCTGTCCCTTCGCCGCGTCCCCTGCCCCTTCCCCACGTCCCCTGTCCCATCCCCCTACCCCTATCCCCAAGCCCTGTCCCCTTTCCCTGTGCCACCCCCACGCTCCCCACCCCTCCTCGGTGCCAGCTCCCCGTGTCCCCACGCTGTCCCCCTTGCCATGCCAACCCTGTCTCCCTGTCCCTGCGCGGGGGCCCTGGCGCCTGCGCCATCAATGGGGCCTTTCTCTGGGCCTGGGGGGGTGGAGGGGGTGGCGAAGGCCACTGTGACAAAGGCCCCTTTGTGCCTCGCTGGGGCTTGGGGGGCTCCGCAAGGAGCCCCCCAAGCCCCAGCGAGACACAAAGGGGCATCAGCAGCGACAGAGCTGGCCCTGAGGCTGGCGGTGGCCTCCCTCCCCCTTGCCCCGATGTCCCCATGTCCCCGACCCCCTCCTCTTCCGCCCACACAGAGCTGCAGGACGTGGCCAAGCGCTTCTGGCAGGGGGGGGTCTCGCACTACCTGACGCTGACGCTGGACGAGGCCGAGGGGCTGCTCTACGTGGGGGCCCGCGAAGCCCTCTTCGCCCTGGCCACCGGCTCCGTGGAGCTCAAGGCGGCGGTGAGAGCCCAGGAACCCCCCCTTTTTTTTTTTTTTTTGTTTTGGGGGGTCACACACGCTCCTTTTGGGGGTGTTGGGGGGGGGGGGGTCTCTTCCAACCTACTGACCCTTTTCCTCTCTTCCAGATCTCCTGGGAAGCTCCCGCGGACAAGAAGGCCGAGTGCATCCAGAAGGGCAAAAATAACCAGGTTGGGGGACACGGTGGCCATGGTCGCAGCTTGGGGGGAGTCCCAGGGCACCCCGATGTGTCCCCCCCCCACCCCCTAATTGTGGGGTTTTTTTCCTTTTTTTTGCCTCCAGACCGACTGCTTCAACTACGTGCGCTTCCTGCAGAGCTACAACAGCTCCCACCTCTACGCCTGCGGCACCTACGCCTTCCAGCCCAAGTGCACCTACATCGTGAGTGTGCGAGGGGGGCCAGGGGACAACCCCCCGGCCTCGCGGGCGGCGTCTAGGGGTGTCCCCAGTGCCTGGGAGCATCATTTAGAGTTGTCCTGTCCCTGGGAGCATCATCTAGGGGTGTTCCTGCCCCCTGAGCATCATTCAGGGGTGTCCCTGACCCTAGGAGCATCATCTAGAGGTGCCCCTGTCCCTGGGAGCATCATCCAGGGGTGTTGCCGGCCCTAGGGTTGTCATCTAGGGGTGTCCCTGTCCCTAGGAGCATCATCTAGGGGTGTCACTGTCCCTAGGAGCATTATTTAGGAGTGTCTTTGGCCCTGGGAGCATCATCTAGGGGTGTCTCTGGCCCTGGGAGCATCATCTAGGGGTGTTCCTGGCCCTGGGAGCATCATCTAGGGGTGTTCCTGCCCCCATGAGCATCATTTATGGATGTCCCTGTCCCTGGGAGCATCATTCAGGGGTGTCCCTGTACCTGGGAACATCATTTAGGGGTATCTCTGTCCTTGGGGTTGTCATCTAGGGGTGTCCCTGTCCTTGGGAGCCTCATTTATGGGTGTCCCTGTCCCTGGGAGCATCATCTAGAGGTGTCCCTGCTCCTGGGACCATCGTCTTAGGAGTGTCTCTGTCCCTGGGAGCATCATTCAGGGGTGTCCCTGTCCCTGGAGTTGTCATCTAGGGGTGTTCCTGCCCCCCTGAGCATCATTTAGGGATGTCCCTGTCCCTAGGAGCATCATCTAAGCATCATCTAGAGGTGTCACTGTACCCCTGAGCATCATTTATGGATGTCCCTGACCCTGGGAGCATCATCTAGAGGTGTCCCTGACCCTAGGAGCATCATTTAGGGATGTTTCTGTCCCTGGGAGCATCATCTAGGGGTGTCCCTGGCCCTGGGAGTGTCATTTAGGGGTGTCCCTGACCCTAGGAGCATCATTTAAGGGAGTCCCTGTCCCACTGAGCATCATTTAGGGATGTCTCTGTCCCTGGGAGCATCATCTAGAGGTGTCCCTGTCCCTGGGAGCATCGTTTAGAGGTGTCCCTGTCCCTAGGAGCATCATCTAGGGGTGTTCCTGCCCCCTGAGCATCATTTATGGATGTCCCTGACCCTAGGCGCATCATTTAGGGGTGTCCTTGTCCCCCTGAGCATCATTTAGGGATGTGTCTCTCCCTGGGAGCATCATCTAGGGGTGTTCCTGGCCCTGGGAGCATCATTTAGGGGTGTCCCTGTCCCTGGAGTTATCATCTAGGGGTGTTCCTGTCCCCCTGAGCATCATTTATGGGTGTCCCTGTCCCTTAGGAGCATCATCTAGAGGTGTCCCTGTGAGCATCATCTAGGGGTGTTCCTGCCCCCATGAGCATCATTTAGGGGTGTCTCTGTCCCCCTGAGCGTCATTTAGGGATGTCTCTGTCCTTGGGA
This sequence comes from Coccyzus lansbergi, assembly GCA_033558105.1. Taxonomy (NCBI): domain Eukaryota; kingdom Metazoa; phylum Chordata; class Aves; order Cuculiformes; family Coccyzidae; genus Coccyzus; species Coccyzus lansbergi. Next base: position 18,663 of record JAUMJK010001001.1, read on the forward strand.
TCATCATTTATGGGTGTCCCTGTCCCTGGGAGCATCATCTAGAGGTGTCCCTGGTCCTAGGACCATCATCTTAGGAGCGTCTCTGTCCCTGGGAGCATCATTCAGGGGTGTCCCTGTCCCTGAAGTTGTCATCTAGAGGTACCCCTGTCCCCTTGAGCATCATTTATGGATGTTCCTGTCCCTGGGAGTGTCATTCAAAGGTGTCCCTTTCCCTAGGAGCATCATCTAGAGCCGTCCCTTTCCCTGGAAGCATCATTCAGGGGTGTCCCTGTCCCTGGGAACATCATTTATGGATGTTCCTGTCCCTGGGAGTGTCATTCAGGGATGTCCCTGTTCCTAAAGGTGTCATCTAGGAGTGTCCCTGTCCCTGGGAACATCGTTTAGGGGTCTCCCTGTTCCTAGGAGCATCATCTAGAGGTGTCCCTGTCCCTGGAAGCATCATTCAGGGGTGTCCCTGTCCCTGGGAACATCATTTATGGACGTTCCTGTCCCTGGGAGTGTCATTTAGGGATGTCCCTGTTCCCAGAAGCATCATCCAGGGCTGTCCCTGTCCCCAGGAGGGTTGTCTGGGGGTGTCCGTGTCCCCAGGACCAGTTTGGACACTGGGAGGTGTGGAATGGGAAGGGGCTCAGGACCCCACCTTAGGCATCTGCCCCCCAGGAGCTGTCTGGCTTCACCCTGGACCGGGTGGCGTTCGAGGACGGGAAGGGCAAGTGTCCGTACGACCCCACCAAGGGCCACACCGGCCTCATCGTGGGTAGGTGACACTGCTGGGCACCCGCTGGGGTTGAGGGGGGTGGCCTTGGTGTGTCCCCCGTCCCTGAACTTTTGCCTGGCAGATGGGGAGCTCTACTCGGCCACCTTCAACAACTTCCTGGGCACGGAGCCCATCATCCTGCGCAACCTGGGCCCTCACTACTCCATGAAGACCGAGTATCTCACCTCCTGGCTGAACGGTAGGGTCGGGGGGGACACGGGGAGGGGACAACATGGGCACACAACCCCCCAAAAAGCTTGGGGTTAGCAGGGAATCATAGAATCAGCAGGTTGGAAGAGACCCACTGGACCATTAAGTCCAACCATTCCCATCAATCACTAACCCATGTCCCTCAGGACCTCATCCACCCGTCCCTTAAACACCTCCAGGGAAGGGGAATCAACCACCTCCCTGGGCAGCCTATTCCAATGCCCAATCACCCTCTGGGAAAAACTTCCTCCTAATCTCCAGCCTAAATCTCCCCTGGTGGAGCTTGAGGCTATTCCCTCTTGTCCTGTCCCCTGTCCCTTGGGAGAAGAGCCCAGCTCCCTCCTCTCTACAACCTCCTTTCAGGTAGTTGTAGAGAGCAATGAGGTCTCCTCTCAGCCTCCTCTTCTCCAGGATAAACACCTCCAGCTCTCTCAGCCACTCCTCTTGTTCTCCAGCCCCTTCCCCAGCTTCGTTGCTCTTCTCTGGACTCGCTCCAGCCCCTCAACATCCTTCTTGTGCTGAGGGGCTCAGAACTGCACTGTTACCCTCCTCTTTGCATCCTGTCTCTGCAGAGCCTCACTTCGTGGCTTCGGCTTACGTGCAGGAGAGCACGGAGAGCAGCACGGGCGACGACGACAAGGTTTACTTCTTCTTCAGCGAGCGGGCGGTGGAGTACGACTGCTACGCCGAGCAAGTGGTGGCCCGCGTGGCGCGAGTCTGCAAGGTGCGGGGGGTGGGGACACCGTCCTGGCTCGGCTTTGCTCCTCCAGGGAGTGTGGTGACCTCTGTCTTAGAATCATAGAACAACCAGGTTGGAAGAGACCCATCGGATCATCAAGTCCAACCATTCCCATCAAACACTAACCCATGTCCCTCAAGACCTCATCCACCCATCCCTTAAACACCTCCAGGGAAGGGGAATCAACCCCCTCCCTGGGCAGCCTATTCCAATGCCCAATGACCCTTTCTGTGAAAAACCTCCTCCTAATCTCCAGCCTAAATCTCCCCTGGTGGAGCTTGAGGCCATTCCCTCTCGTCCTGTCCCCTGTCCCTTGGGAGAAGAGCCCAGCTCCCTCCTCTCTACAACCTCCTTGATGTTCTCTTGATGTCTCGATGCCCTCTGGGTGCTCAGGGTGACGTTGGAGGTGCCCGGACACTGCAGAAGAAGTGGACGACCTTCCTGAAGGCACGTTTGGTGTGCTCGGCGCCCGAGCAGCAGCTCCACTTCAACCGCCTCCAGGCTGTCTTCACCCTCCCGGGGGCCGATTGGCAGGACACCACCTTTTTCGGGGTCTTCCAGGCTCGCTGGTGAGTTTGGGGGGAGGCGGCAGCTCTGGGGTTTCCTTTGAGTGGTGGCTCTGAGAAGAGCAACAAGGGGAAGGGGCTGGAGAACAAGGGTTATGAGGAGCATCTGGGGCTGTTTATCCTAGAGAAGAGGAGGCTGAGGGGAGACCTCATCGCTCTCTGCAACTCCCAGAAAGAAAGTAAGTTGTGGTGAGGTGGGTGCTGGACTGTTCTCCCAAGCGATGGGTGATGGGATGAGAGGAGCAGCCCCAAGCTGCACCAGAGCAGGTTCAGATTGGACATCAGGAAAAACTTCTTCACTGAAAGGGTTCTCAGGCACTGGAACAGCTGCCAGGGAGGCGGTGGAGTCCCCATCCCTGGAGATGAGCCGATGAGGTGCTCAAGATCTGCTTTAGTAGTGGACAAGGAGGGTTGGACTCCATGATCTCGGAGGTCTTTTCCCAAGCAAGTGATTCTCTGATTCTCTCCCTAAAAACCTGCCCTGTCCCCTACAGGGGGGACGTGGACGTCTCGGCCATTTGCCGCTACCACATCCTGGAGGTGAAGAAGGCGTTTGAGGGACCCTACAAGGAATACCGGGAGCAGGCGCAGAAGTGGGGCCGCTATTCGGATGAGGTGCCGAGCCCCCGGCCTGGCGCGGTGAGTGTCCGTGATTGAGGTGGTGAGACCAACGGGATGAGGTTTAACAAAGCCAAATGGCGGATCCTGCAGTTGGGGCACAACAACCCTGAGCAGCTCCAGACTAGGAGAAGTCTGGCTGGAAAGTGCCTGGAGGAGAAGGCCCTGGGGGTGTTGGTTGAAGAGGAGGCAGCAGGGGCCCAGGGGGCCAAGAAGGCCAAGGGCATCTTGGCTTGGATCAGACACGGTGTGGCCAGCAGGGCCAGGGAGGTTCTTCTCCCTCTGGACTCGGCACTGGGGAGACCGAACCTCGAATCCTGGGGTCAGTTCTGGTCTCTCAGCACAAGAAGGATGTTGAGGCTCTGGAGCGAGTCCAGAGAAGAGCAACAAAGCTGGGGAAGGGGCTGGAGAACAAGGATTGTGAGGAGCGTCTGAGAGAGCTGGAGGTGTTTATCCTGGAGAAGAGGAGGCTGAGGGGAGACCTCATTGCTCTCTGGGACTCCCTGAGAGGAGGTTGTGGAGAGGAGGGAGCTGGGCTCTTCTCCCAAGGGACAGGAGGAGAGGGAATGGCCTCGAGCTCCACCAGGGGAGGCTCAGGATGGACATTAGGAAAAAATTTTTCGCAGAAAAAGTGATTGGTCACTGTCAGAGGCTACCCAGGGAGGGGGTTGATTCCCCTTCCCTGGAGGGGTTTAAGGGACGGGTGGACGAGGTGCTGAGGGACATGGCTTAGTGTTTGATGGGAACGGTTGGACTCGATGATCCGATGAGTCTCTTCCAAGCTGCTGTTTCTATCATTCTGTGACTCAGTGCATCACCGACTGGCACCGCCGCAATGGCTTTGCCAGCTCCCTGGAGCTGCCCGACAACACCCTCAACTTCGCCAAGAAGCACCCGCTGATGGACGAGCCCATCCTGCCCCATCGGGGGCGCCCACTCCTCCTCAAGAAAGACGCCAACTTCACCCAGCTGGTGGTGGACCGGGTGGCCGGGCTGGATGGCACCATCTACGAGGTGCTCTTCATCGGCACAGGTACCTGCCGGGGCCGGCGAGGGGACCGCGGGGAGCTGTGGGCATGGGGACGTCCCCTCACGACCACCACACCCTGCAGGTGACGGTTGGGTGCACAAGGCGCTGAACCTGGGCACTGGTGTCCATCTCGTGGAGGAGCTGCAGGTCTTCGAGCCGGCGCAGCCTGTGGAGAGCCTGGTCCTGGCTGGACGGAAGGTGAGAGGAGCCGCAGGGGCTGGTGACCAGGGTGTCCCCTCTCCTTGTCCTCCTCTTTGCCACATCCCCTCTCCTTGTCCACTCTCCTTGTCCCCTTGCTGTGTCCCTTTGCTCTGTCTCCTTTTCCTTGTCCCCTCACTCTGTCTCCTCATTGTGTCCCCTTGCCATATCCCATCTCCCTCTCTTCACGGTGTCCCCTCATCATGTCCCCCCACCATGTCCCCTGGTCATATCCACTCACCCCATCCCCTCACTGCGTCCCCTTGCTGTGTCCCATCGCTGTGTCCCCTCTCCGTGTCATAGAATCATAGAACAACCAGGTTGGAAGAGACCCATCGGATCATCAAGTCCAACCATTCCTATCAAACACTAACCCATGTCCCTCAGCACCTCGTCTACCTGTGCCTTAAACACCTCCAGGGAAGGGGGTTCCACCCCAGAGGGAACCACATCCCTGGGCAGCCTCTGCCACTGCCCAATGACCCTTTGTGTGAAAAACTTCCTCCTAATCTCCAGCCTAAATCTCCCCTGGTGGAGCTTGAGGCCATTCCCTCTCGTCCTGTCCCTTGGCAGAAGAGCCCAGCTCCCTCCTCTCCACAACCTACTTTCAGGTAGTTGTAGAGAGCAATGAGGTCTCCCCTCAGCCTCCTCTTCTCCAGGATAAACACCCTCAGCTCTCTCAGCCTCTCCTCATAGGGCCTGTTCTCCAGCCCCTTCACCAACTTCGTTGCTCTTCTCTGGACTCGCTCCAGAGCCTCAACATCCTTCTTGTGCTGAGGGGCCCAGAACTGACCCCAGGATTCGAGGTTCGGTCTCCCCAGTGCTGAGTCCAGAGGGAGAATCACCTCCCTGGCCCTGCTGGTCACACCATTTCTGATCCAAGCCAGGATGCCATTGGCCTTCTTGGCCACCTGGGCACACTGCTGGCTCATGGTCAGTCGCTGTCGACCAACACCCCCACCTCACCCCAATCCTCTCTCCATGTCCCTTTGCTGTATCCACTCCCCCTATCCCCTCACCCTGTGTCTCCTCAACTTGTCCCCTCTCAGTGTCCCTTCACACTGTGTCCCCTCACCGTGTCACTTTATCCTATCGCCTCATCACATCCCCTCACTTTATGTCCCCTCACTGTGTCCCCTCTCTGTGTTCCCTCACCTTATGTCCCCTCTGTGACCCCTCTTTGTCCCTTCTGTGTCCCCTCACCGTGTCTGCTCACCATCTCCCCTCACCCTTTGCCCTCTCCATGTCCCCTCACCCTATGCCCTCTCTGTATCTCCTCGCCATGTCCCCTCACCCTATGCCCTGTGTCCCCTCTCTGTGTCCCCTCTCCGTGTCCTCTCACCCTTTGCCCTATCTGTGTCCCCTCACCCTATGTCCTGTGTCCCCTCCCTGTGTCCCCTCATCCTATGCCCTCTTGGTGTCCCCTCACCCTATGCCGTGTCCCCTCTCCATGTCCCCTCTCCATGTCCCTTCGCCATGTCCCCTCACCGTGTCCCCTCACCCTATGCCCTCTCTGTGTCCCATCACCATGTCCCCTCACCCTATGCCATGTCCCCTCACCGTGTCCCCTCACCCTATGCCCTCTCTGTGTCCCATCACCATGTCCCCTCACCCTATGCCATGTCCCCTCTCCGTGTCCTCTCACCCTATGCCCTCTCTGTTCCCTCTCCGTATCGCCTCACCCTTTGCCCTCTCTGTGTCCCCTCACCATGTCCCCTCTCCGTGTCCCCTCACTCTATGCCCTGTGTCCCCTCTCTGTTTCCCCTCTCTGTGTCCCCTCTATGCCCTGTGTCCCCTCTCTGTGTCCCCTCACCTTATGTCCCCTGTGTCCCCTCACCGTGTCCCCTCACTGTGTCCACTCACCGTGTGCACTCACTGTCTCCCCTCACCCAATGCCCTCTCCATGTCCCCTCACCCTATGCCCTCTCTGTGTCCCCTCACCCTATGCTGTCTCCCCTCTCCGTGTCCCCTCTCCATGTCCCCTCACCCTATGCCCTCCCTGTTCCCTCTCCATGTCCCCTCACCCTTTGCCCTCTCTGTGTCCCCTCGCCATGTCCCCTCTCCGTGTCCCCTCACTCTATGCCTTAGAATCATAGAACAACCAACCAGGTTGGAAGAGACCCATCGGATCATCGAGTCCAACCATTCCTATCAAACACTAAACCATGTCCAATGCCTTGTATCCCCAATCTCTCCCCTCTCCGTGTCCCTTCTCTATGTCCCCTCACTCTATGCCCTGTGTCCCCTCTCTGTGTCCCCTCTCTGTGTCCCCTCTCCGTGTCCTCTCACCCTATGTCCTGTGTCCCCTCTCTGTGTCCCCTCACCCTATTCCCTCTCAGTGTCCCCTCACCATGTCCCCTCACCGTGTCCCCTCTTGTCCCCTGGCAGAAGCTGCTCTTCGCTGGCTCCCGTTTCCAGGTGGCCCAGTTGCCCGTGGCCGACTGCGGCCGCTACCAGTCCTGCGCGGACTGTGTCCTGGCGCGGGATCCGTACTGCGCCTGGAGCCGCAACGCCAGCCTCTGCGTCCGCACCGACGGCCTCAACGGGTAAGGGGCTTCCCAGGATGCAAGGGGACACCCCGCGGTGCCACAGGACACTCCTCACCATCTTTGTCCCCTCCCGCAGCTCCCACCTGGTCCAGGATGTGCTGAGCTCCGACACCCGCTCCTGCGCCGCTCCACAGGTGGCCAAGCAAGGTGAGACCTTCCCAGTGACCTCGGGGGAACTGTGTCCCTCTCATAGGATCATAGAATCACCAGGTTGGAAGAGACCCATCGGATCATCGAGTCCAACCATTCCCATCAAACACTAACCCATGTCCCTCAGCACCTCGTCCACCCGTCCCTTAAACACCTCCAGGGAAGGGGACTCAACTCCCTCCCTGGGCAGCCTCTGACACTGCCCAATCATCCTTTCTGCGAAATATTTGTTCCTAATGTCCATTCTGACCCTTCCCTGGTGGAGCTTGAGGCCATTCCCTCTCGTCCTGTCCCTGTCACTTGGGAGAAGAGCCCAGCTCCCTCCTCTCCACAACCTCCTTTCAGGGAGTCGCAGGGAGCAATGAGGTCTCCCCTCAGCCTCCTCTTCTCCAGGATAAACACCCCCAGCTCTCTCAGCTGTTCCTCATACAGCCCTCTGGTCCCCGAATTTCTCCTTCTGACGCTCCTTGGGCCCCTCAGCACAAGAAGGATGTTGAGGCTCTGGAGTGAGTCCAGAGAAGAGCAACGAGGCTGGTGAAGGGGCTGGAGAACAGGCCCTATGAGGAACGGCTGAGAGAGCTGGGGGTGTTTCTCCTGGAGAAGAGGAGGCTGAGGGGAGACCTCATTGCTCTCTGCAACTCCCTGAGAGGAGGTTGTGGAGAGGAGGGAGCTGGGCTCTTCTCCCAAGGGACAGGGGACAGGACGAGAGGGAATGGCCTCAAGCTCCACCAGGGGAGATTTAGGCTGGAGATTAGGAGGAAGTTTTTCACACAGAGGGTCATTGGGCATTGGAATAGGCTGCCCAGGGAGGGGGTTGATTCCCCTTCCCTGGAGGTGTTTAAGGGACGGGTGGATGAGGTCCTGAGGGACTTGGTTTAGTGTTTGATAGGAATGGTTGGACTCGATGATCCGATGGGTCCCTTCCAACCTGGTTGTTCTATGATTTTATGATTCTATGACCCCCCACGTCTCCCGCAGGACCTGTCATCCCCAAAAACGTGACGGTGGTGGCCGGGACCGACCTGGTGCTGACCTGCCGCTTGGGTTCCAACCTGGCCCGGGCGCTGTGGACCTTCGAGGGCCGAGCGGTGGCGGCCGAGCAGGCGCTGGTGCTGCACGACGCCCGCCTGCGGGCGCTGGTGGTGCCGGGGGCCGGGGCGCAGCACAGCGGCACCTACCGCTGCTTCTCCGAGGAGCAGGGCGCCCGCCTGGGCACCGAGGTGTACCGGGTGGCGGTGCTGGCCGGGCCCGGAGTCCCGTTGGAGACGCGGGCGCCGCTGGAGAGCCTGGGGCTGGTGTGGGTGGTGGCCGTGTGCCTGGGCGCCCTGTGCCTGGTGCTGGTGCTGGTGGTGCTCTCGCTGTGGCGGCGCCTGAGGGAGGAGCTGGGCAAAGGCGCCAAAGCCATCGAGAGCACCTTGGTTTACCCCATCGAGCTGCCCAAGGAGCCGCCGAGCCCCCACTTCGTGCCCAGCGCCGCCTCCGACTCGGACGAGAAGCTGTGGGACCCGGCCAGCTACTACTACTCGGACGGCTCGCTCAAAATCGTGCCGGGTCACGCCGCCTGCCGCAACGGCGGCCCCCCCAGCGCCACCTCGCCCCCCAGCGCCATCCCCGGGCAGCCTCTGCACTCGCCCACCCGCATCCACCTGGGCCCTCTGCGCGGTTCTTCCTCCAACGGTTACATCCGCCTGGCGCTGGGAGCCGAGGAGCGCCCGCCCTGCGCCGACTTGGCCGAGGAGCTGCGGCGCAAGCTGCAGCAGCGCCAGCCCCTGCCCGACTCCAACCCCGAGGAGTCGTCGGTCTGAGCCGCCACCGAGCAGCCCAACCTACCTCAGGGCCCGGCGCCCGCCGCGGGGACCCTGGCAGCGGCACCCGCCGCGGGGACCCCACCGCCTCGGCACCAGCATCCGCCTTGGGGCTGCTGCACCGCGGGCGCCGGCAGCCGCTTCCGAGATGTTGGCACCTGTCTCGGGGACCGCTGAGCAGGCGCTGGCACCCGGCTTGGGGACAGGACTGCCACCCCGGCACCCGGCTTGGGGACAAGATTGGCACCCTGGTGCCGGCACCCGGCTTGGGGACAGGATTGCCATCCCAGCGCCCGGCTTGGGGACAGGATTGCCATCCCAGCACCCGGCTTGGGGACAGGATTGCCATCCCAGCACCCGGCTTGGGGACAGGATTGCCATCCCAGCGCCCGGCTTGGGGACAGGATTGCCATCCCAGCGCCCGGCTTGGGGACAGGATTGCCATCCCAGCACCCGGCTTGGGGACAGGATTGCCATCCCAGCGCCCGGCTTGGGGACAGGATTGCCATCCCAGCGCCCGGCTTGGGGACAGGATTGCCGCACTGGCACACGTTTCGGGGCTGTGGCACCACGGGTGCCACCAGAGCTTTGGAGCTGCTGGTGCTGGCACACCTCCTAGGGACAGGACTGCCACCCTGGCCACCTGCCTTGGGGACAACACTGCCACGCTGGCGCCAGCGGCTCTTTCGGGGACACGACTGCCACCCCAGCACCCGACTTGGGGCTGTGGTGCCGTGGGGGTGGCAGAGTTTTGGAGATGCCAGTGCTGGCACACATCTTAGGGACACAACTGCCACCCCAGCACCCAGACTGGGGACACAACTGCCACCCCGGCGCCCAGCTTGGGGACAGAACTGCCACCTTGGCACCCACCTTGGGGCACGGGCGCCCGTCTTGGGCCCCGGCGCTGCTCCCATCACCGCGTCCGCCTTCGGTACCACGTCCCGGGCAAGGGACCAAGCTTGGAAACTGCCACCACCACCACCAGCCTTGGGGACCGGTGCCCTCCCCTCGGGCGCCACATCCCGCAGGTTGGATTTTTTTTTTTTTGTGGGGACAATTTTGAGGACCGATCGGGTCTTTTTTTTGCTTCCTGACAACTTTTCTACCACCTCCCCCAGGGCCCCGGACCCCTTGGCCCTGGCTGTAAATCCCCTCCCGTTGCCCCCTGCACGCAGCCCCTTTTTATAACCCCCTCAGTGTAATTTATTTGTTACCAAAATATATTTATTTGCTGTAAATACCTGAGTATTTTTATATTAATAATAAAAAAAGAGTAAAAAAAAAAAAAAAAAAATTGGATGACACCAAGCTGAGTGGTGCAGTTGGCACACCAGAGGGAGGAGATGGCGTCTTGTCCCCTTCCCTTGGGAGAAGAGCCCAGCTCCCTCCTCTCCACAACCTCCTCTCAGGGAAAGAGCAATGAGGTCTCCCCTCAGCCTCCTCTTCTCCAGGAGAAACACCCCCAGCTCTCTCAGACGCTCCTCACAATCCTTGTTCTCCAATCCCTTCAACCAGCTTTGTTGCTCTTCTCTGGACTCTCTCCAGAGCCTCAACATCCTTCTTGTGCTGAGGGCCCACAACTGACCCCAGGATTCAAGGTTTGGTCTCCCCGGGGCTGAGTCCAGAGGGAGAAGAACCTCCCTGGCCCTGCTGGCCACACCGTGTCTGATCCAAGCCAAGATGCCCTTGGCCTTCTTGGCCCCCTGGGCCCCTCAAGGCTCCTCTTCAACCAACACCCCCAGGGCCTTCTCCTCCAGGCACTTTCCAGCCAGACTTCTCCTAGTCTGGAGCTGCTCAGGGTTGTTGTGCCCCAAGGGCAGGATCTGCCATTTGGCCTTGTTAACCCTCATCCCGTTGGTCTCAGCCCATGGATCCAGCCTGTTCAGATCCCTCATAGAATCATAGAACAACCAGGTTGGAAGGGACCCATCGGATCTTCTAGTCCAAACATTTCTACCAAACGCTAAACCAAGTCCCTCAAGACCTCATCTACCCGTCCCTTAAACACCTCCAGGGAAGGGGAATCAACCACCTCCCTGGGCAGCCTATTCCAATGCCCAATGACCCTTTCTGTGAAAAACTTCCTCCTAATCTCCAGCCTAAATCTCCCCTGGTGGAGCTTGAGGCCATTCCCTCTCGTCCTGTCCCCTGTCCCTTGGGAGAAGAGCCCAGCTCCCTCCTCTCTACAACCTCCTTTCAGGTAGTTGCAGAGAGCAATGAGGTCTCCTCTCAGCCTCCTCTTCTCCAGGATAAACAACCCCAGCTCTGGAGAAGAGGAGCCATTTGAACTCCTCCTCATGTCCAGTCTAAATCTGCCTCTCTCTAGTTTATCCTCGTTGCCCCTTGTCCCATCACTCCAAGCTTTTATAAACAGTCCCTCCCTAAACTTTCTTGTAGGCCCTTCAGGTTCTGCAAGGTCGCTCTAAGGTCTCCGTCCAATACAGGATTGGGGATGATGTGATTGAGAGCAGCCCTGAGGAGAAGGACATGGGGTGCTGGTTGATGAGAGGCTCGACATGAGCTGGCAATGTGTGCTCACAGCCCAGAAAGCAGCCATGTCCTGGGCTGCATCCAGAGCAGAGGGACCAGCAGGGCCAGGGAGAGGATCCTTCCCCTCTGCTCCTCTCTTGGGAGACCTCATCTTGAGTCCTGTGTCCAGTTCTGGAATCCTCAACAGAAGAAGGAGATGGAGCTGTTGGAACAGGCCCAGAGGAGGCTACAAGGATGATCCGAGGGCTGGAGCACCTCCCATAGGAGAACAGGCTGAGAGAGTTGGGGGTTGGTGAAGAGAAGGCTCTGAGGAGACCTTAGAGCAGCTTCCACTGTGGAAATGGGGCCCAGGAAAGCTGGGGAGGGGCTGTTCACAAAGGCTTGTGGGGATGGGACAGAGGGGCAACAGATGTAAACTGGAGAGGGGGCAGATTTCGACTGGACAGAAGTAGGGAATTTCTTCACCATGAGGTTGAGGAGGCCCTGGAACAGGTTGCCCAGAGCTGTGGTGGTTTCCCCATCCCTGGAGGGGTTCAAAGGCAGGTTGGATGGGGCTTGGAGCCCCTGAGCCAGTGGGAGGTGTCCCTGGGATGGGACTGGATGGGCTTGAAGGTCCCTTCCAACCCGAACCATCTCATAGTTCTACGATTCTCACTTGACATCAACCAGAACCCCCAGATCCCATCCCTGGAGGGGTTCAAGGCCAGGTTGGATGGGGCTTGGAGCCCCTGAGCCAGTGGGAGGTGTCCCTGCCGATGGAACTCGGTGGGTTTGAGGTCCCTTCTGACCCAAAAACTCTCCGTGATTCCCCGATATATGTTTACACGCCAAGCGGAGCCAGTGTGGCCATATCCAGTGTAGCCAAGAGGGCGCTGAGCCCTCCACCCCCCCCCCCCCCCCCCCCCCCCCCCCAGCACTGAGCTCATGGAAAATAAGCCATAAAAGGGCCTCGGGCATGTTCCCAGG
>JAUMJK010001002.1:0-366709 GCA_033558105.1 Coccyzus lansbergi
CGGGCGGGACCTCCCCGCGCCGCAGCCAATCAGCGACGAGCCCGCCCCGCGCCGCAGCCAATCAGCGATGCGCGATCCCTGCGCCGCAGCCAATCGCAGGTAAGAGAACCCCGCGCCGCAGCCAATCAGCGGCCGCCGCCTCCGCGCGCGGGCCAATGGGAGCGCCAAGAGGGCGCTACCTCACTGGGGGCGGAGAGCCGGGAGCGCCCCCTGTCGGCAGCGCCGTCCCCGGGGAGCGGGGAAGGAATCACAGTCATAGAATCGTCAGGTTGGAAAAGACCCACCGGATCATCGAGTCCAACCATTCCTATCAAACACTAACCCATGTCCCTCAGCGCCTCGTCCACCCGTCCCTTAAACCCCTCCAGGGAAGACGACTCAACCCCCTCCCTGGGCAGCCTCTGCCACTGCCCAATGACCCTTCCCGTGAAAATTTTTTTCCTAATGTCCAGCCTGAACCTCCCCTGGTGGAGCTTGAGGCCATTCCCTCTCGTCCTGTCCCCTGTCCCTTGGGAGAAGAGCCCAGCTCCCTCCTCTCCACAACCTCCTTTCAGGGAGTTGGAGAGAGCAATGAGGTCTCTTCTCAGCCTCCTCTTCTCCAGGCTAAACACCCCCAGCTCTCTCAGCCGCTCCTCTTGTTCTCCAGCCCCTTCACCAGCTTTGTTGCTCTTCTCTGGACTCGCTCCAAAGCCTCAACATCCTTCTTGTGGTGAGGGGCCCACAACTGAACTCCATCCCTGGAGGTGTTCAAGTCCAGGTTCATGTGGCAGTTCAACATGTAGTTTAGTGGGCACAGAGGAGTTGGGCTGATGCTTCGAATGGATGAGCCTAGAAGCCTTTTCCAACCTTAATGAGTCTATGATATATAAGGAGTACTTCAAGGGCTCTTCCACTCAGATCGCTGATAATTCCTTTTTTGAGGCAGGCCAGAAGCTAAGGAATAGCAAGCAGAATAGTTTACTCTGCAAAAAGTGCTCTGCAGTCTATGAAGCACTGGAAGTGGCCATCTCCAACAGCACATCTTGTCAATTCCTGTTTGACTTTTCAGCAGTATCTCATGCACACATCTGCTTCCCAGCACTGGTGTTTCCTGTTGGAGACACAAGCTCTGAGTCTAGTGCATAAAAACCAGATTTTGAAGGGAACTGTCAGTACTGTCAGGCTCTTTCATCTCGCTGTGTTCTGGGACCCTTCACGTGAGTGATCAGACGATGCAAACTTGTGCGTGAGCAAGCGTGGAACGGCATCAAAAAGTCCCCAAGGAAATTGGAGAGTAAATTGGCTTCGTAGGGCTCATCTAAGCTGTGCAATCATTAGGAGAGAGACAAGCAGAGAGAAGGGATTATCCCTCAAAAAGATGCTCCAGATCTAATTAAACTGGAAAAGCCAGAAGTCCTCAGTCATCAGGACTTCTTAAACCAAAAGGGAGAGGGAATGTCAAGAGGGAATCTGGCTGTCTCAAAAACCATCACCATGGCTTAAACGCCCTCAGTCTACAAATAAATTGCTCTAGATTTACACAGAGTAACTGAGCTCATTTCCCTTTTTGGCTGATAAAAGCCCATTTGTCCGGAATTTCAACAAACCAATTGTAAAAGCAGCATGTGGCAGAAGACCAATGACTCATTCACTCATTTTCTCAGCAGCCAGTAACAACAAAACATCCTCATTTCCTTGGGCCAACCTAGAAGAGCTCTGCCTTCCGGATCCCTGGGTGAGCAATAGATTAGGGACAAACCTGCAAGAAGCTGCCTCCTCCTTCTTATGAAATACCCTGCACGGGATATTTCCACAGAGGAGTGAGGTTTCATCCTGAAGACTGTCAGTAAATGGTTCCCCTTGAACTGGAAAGGAGGAGTAGCTCAGTCTTCATAGGTTCCTCACAGAAAGAACCCAGGATGACACCACAGCAGGCAAGTTAAAACTGCTAATATTGTTTGGCAGCACTTCACAAGATGAAATCAGCACTTGGTTTTCCAGCAGAGCACTTCCAAGAAATCCCACTGGTGGTGAAATTTCTTAGGTAGACAGAAATATCTGAGGTTCAAGCTGTGGGGCAGCCGCAGCAGAACAGAGTCTTGAGAAAGAGGCGGATCTGGGAACAATATTAGGGAATGTCCCATGTTTGCTATCAGGGAGCATCTAAATCAGGCAAGAATCAGGCAAGCTCAGCATCATCCTCAGTCATTTCTATTTCCCAGAAGAAACAACCCACACACACCATTGATGACAGAGGCGTGTTTTCTGTCCAGGAAAAGATAAGTCAGGGGAACCTGGCAGACCTCTGCTACAATACAGCCTCACCCTGCGGCTGAGGCAGGAGACCACCTTGCAAATTGGTTTGATCAGGTAGGAAATTGAGTTTTGTGAGTGGGTGATGCAAAGCAAAGTCTAATAGCTTTAATTTCCTTGAGTGCTGCTAGGTGTGAAAGCCGAAAGCTACTGAAATAGGACTCCCTAGGTGGGAAACCACAAGAGCCAGCGTTTCAGTGGAGTTTAGTACAGATAAGTCACTTTTATTTCCTGCAGAGGACCTATATTGCTAATTTAATGCAAAGTTCTTTTCACGTTTCTTTCTGTTTGAGACCATATTCCTCAGAGTAGGATAGCAACGAGTATTAGCTTCATGTCAAGACCAGCTGAGAAAGAGGGGCCAGAGTGCTGGCTGCTGGTAACAGGCAGCCGTGCCTCCTGCACTGCTGCGCAGCACAGATCCAAGAGATTCTGCAGTCCCTGGCTGCTTTCTCCACTGCGAAGGAAACACTGGCGAGTGCCTGGATGCCCCTGATCAAAGGTTATACTTGCCCTGTTGGAATGCGGTTCCATTTCTTGCCCTCACATCAAAAAGGGAGAGTTTAAAAGGTCAAGGAGCAACTGTTTAAAGCGATGACTGAGGTTCTCGAAGCTTAATTTATTCAAATTTGTGAAACATGAGCATAGAAATGACGGTAGAAGCCCAGGACGTGGTTCCCTGTTGCATCACTATGAGAGCAGACTCCACAGGGGACTTCCCGTAGCACTGATGAAAATCACGAGGGGAACTACCGTCCCAGAAATGCATCCTGCTCCTCCTCTGAGCCCAAAGGCTTCGGCAGACCTGTCCGTGACTGTTACTTCAGCCTTCTGCAGGGTTTACTGTCTCTGAGCTTCTACCATGGTGATCACAGGGATCTCATCCTGTTTCCAGGGCTCCCAAAAGGTGACTTTTCTCCCTCTGGACACCGGCTGCAGGACTGCCAGCTCCCAGGGGCTGGGATCCAGTAGATGGCATCCGTGTCCAACAGTTGCACTGCAGCTTCACCCTCCTGAAGGCTTCTCTTGTGCTGTATTTATCACAGGATCTGTTCCTTCATTCATGCCTACTTTTCATTTGAATGTTTAATGCCCTCCAGGTAATGTGTTTTAAAATTTCAAAATATTCACAGTTTCATGCTCGTTTCGCTATTCTTATTCCTTCCCAAGAATAAAAGTCACTTATCATTCCTCTATGTTTAATGGCATAGTGCGGGACGTGCTCTAGAAGGACCATTGGAAAAGAGAATTATCAATAGAATTATTAATAAATACTTGAGATCTGTCCATCCCACCGCTGGAAAATATGTGGGGTATGGGTTGGGAGTCTGAGAAATCAGGGCACATCACATCTCCATGATCTTTATAGCTGGCAAAAGCAGGTTTTGTGGGAGGGAAGGGGAGTGCTGCATAAGTTCAAACACCATTCCCTAACAGCTTTGCCTTCCAGCCCAGACTTCTGGCAAGTGGAAGGACTGGGTTTGGGTGTTACAGTCATTCTTCAACAATGGAAGTGTTGCAAAATATGTAGCACCACACATTAAAAAGGAATTAGAAGTGGGGAACCATAATGAGTAGGAAAGCAGGAGCAGCCTGTGAGCAGAGCCTCAGGCGCTGTTGCAGAAACATGTTTTCTGGAAAGGGATTACAGCTACATTACAGCTGTTGTTTGCCTCACAACCCCTAGATACGTTTCCCAGCTTCCACACGTCTGTGCAGGTCCAGCTATGCGCCGACTCCAAGAGCAACCTTTAGCCCTCACAACAATGCTGATTACCTCCTCCTGTGAGGACAGGCTGGGGTTGCCGAGCCTGGAGAAGAGAAGCCTTCAGGGAGACCTTAGAGCAGCTTCTAGTGCTGGAAGGGGCTCCAGGAAAGCTGGGGAGGGACTTTTGATCAGGGAGTGCAGGGATAGGACAATGGGGAATGATTTTAAGCTTGAAGAGGGGAGATCGAGATGAGATCTTAGGAAGAAATGTTTTGCTGTGAGGGTGGGAAGGCCCTGGCTCAGGTTGCCCAGAGCAGTGGTGGCTGCCCCATCCCCAGAGGCTTTGAGCAACGTGATCTAGTGGAAGGTACCGCCGCCCATGGCTGGGTGTTGGAACTGGATGGGCTTTAAGGGCCCTTCCAACCCAAGCCATTCTAAGATTCCATGAATATCAATGTCATTCTCATCTGCAGTGAAAATTAAGGATATTACGAGCTGCGCTCCCTGTCCTGGAGGCACTGAGGATAATGACATGGAGTGCAAACTGCTGCGAAGTTTGGAGTCAGAGGGTAAAAGACCTGACGGAAAAGAAATTTCTGCCCAATCTCTATCACGTCCTAAATCTTCTCAGGTTTCTAAGGCTTGGATTACATCCAGGAATAGACTGGTGTTTATTAATTAACTCCCTTTGAGGCTGTTCAGAGCCATAAGGCTGTTCAGCAGCCTTACTCTGGGTTTGTTGCTCTGCTGTTGCCATAAGGATGACAAGCAGGAACCGGTGTGGTGGATTAATGGCTCTACCCCACGGTCTGTCTAACCCAGCTGTGACAGTGCCCGATCCAAATACCTCCAACCAGAGGGCTGGATCCTTTGCCATGGACAGTTACAGAATATCCGCCCCACCGAAGAGGTTCCTCCCAATCTGAGTCATTAGCTTTGCATTCTGGAAAATGAGGTTTACGTCCCTCCTAAATGTAATGGAAAGGTGGATAATGCAACCCACAAAACTCTAGACCTCGGTAATTAAGACACCCACGAGATAATTACACCCTTTATACAAATAAAACTCTAAAAAGCCATTGCGAAAGTAATTCTTACCC
This sequence comes from Coccyzus lansbergi, assembly GCA_033558105.1. Lineage (NCBI taxonomy): Eukaryota > Metazoa > Chordata > Aves > Cuculiformes > Coccyzidae > Coccyzus > Coccyzus lansbergi. The sequence continues at coordinate 5,101 of JAUMJK010001002.1, forward strand.
ATTTAAAAATGCTCCCTTTCAGTGCCTCTGGCCAAGTAACAGCTCACTTTTTTAGCATCTCTTCCTTCAGATTTCAAAGCCTGTTATAAAATAGGACACTGCCATTGCCTTCAGTCAACCAGGTGAACTTGAGCTCACCTTGCTGCCCATCACACACCTGCACAAATCTGGACAGGACTTTTGCCAGGTCCCATTGATGCTGTGTCTGGCACCATGACAATCCCATCACAGAGCAGCTGCTGTCTGACTGTTTTCCTTCATTCTAATTTCTAGGCTATAACAGTACCCTAGAAGTCCATACTTTAATATTTTTGCATCCTCAAATATTACTCCAAATACCTCCTGTTTCTCCTGGATTTTCACTAGAACACAGTGACCAGAAGGGCACAGACCTCCACACCCTCTTGCGCCTTCAGTTCCTGTCTTGGCAGAAGCACATGAGCCATTTCCCTGCCCGTTCCTGTGCCTCCTTCTGTTTTCAACCAAACTACAAAAATCACTTTACTGCATTTTGACTGAAAGTTGTACTAGACCGTAAGTCAAGACTTAGTCAAATCCTACAAGGACAGGACACAGAACTTCCTAAAAATGCTGGAAGATGCTCAATTTATTTATTCAAATACCTTAAACTGAGTTTGAAGGCAAAAAGTTAGTTAAAGGCTGGGCAATAATTTCTAATCCAGTAGCTTTCTAGAAGGCAGGCTGACTGCTGTCTCTTTAAGGGACTTTTGCACATGTATCTATTTCTAACAGACAACGATTCCCAGTTTTAAGGGTAAACCAATAAACATAATAAAATTTATATTAAGAAACACTCAAGGGTGAACCGCGTTTGCACCAAACCCACAAATAAATAGTGCTGTTTGCTCATCTGCTCTCCGCATACAGCCAGCCCTCGACACCAACCTCTGCACCCCAAGCTTGGCCACTGCATCTACAGGTGAAGCAAACGCCGAGGAGACGTCCTCGGCTGCTCCTGCTTGTGAAATGCATTTTATGGCTCTGCTGAGCCAGTTCCTGAGCAGGGACGTGCCCTGTGCCTGCGGGGACACTGACCGTGGTGAGAATACGTGCTGGATATTCACAACCATATTGCCATCACCCTGCTGAAGTCTAAGCAAACCCTGTCAGACACTGGTTTCCCTATAGCCAAGCGCTTCTGTTGTGCCCTCGCAGCTGTCCCCGCAGCTGTCCCCACAGCCAGGGCTGCGCACACCCTGGGGATGCACACCAGTGAGCAGTGTCTCTGCTCTCGTCTCTGCCAACAAAGTTCAAAGTCTGAATCAGTGCCTTCTCTCATTTTTCAATCAAAGGAGGACACAGCGACAGAACTTTGGGCAGGAAGGAGCAAATCAGACTCTACTCCTGCTCTAGGATAATCTAGGATAAACTTACTAAGGCTTGAAACAGTGCTGCAAACCCCAAGAAAGCTGAGGGGAAAGGTATTATTTTTGGCTGAAGGTCTTCATAGCTGGTACAGGAACTCTCTCATTAGTTACTCATTGCCTCGGAAAGTCTCATAAAACAACCGGTAGAGCCCAACAAATATTCTTCAGTGGGAGCTGAGAAACACAGGAACTGAACGAGGCCTTGAACCCATTTTATGGACTCACTTCTTACTGAGCTATAATAAAATATTAAAATTCAGACCTTATAAATACAGAAGGGAAAGAGCTGTGCATTTCTTAGCAGATGCAGCCTCTCCAGAGACTCTTCCCAAGGTAAGTCTGATGTGACATATCCCAGAGGCTCTCCTGGTAGACAGCTGATTGGTGATAATGAACTCCTGCAACAGAAATTAGAGATGTAAGCCCTCTTGACCCTAGAAAAGGTCATGCAACAAATCAGGTTAGTTTTCTCCCTGGTGACCTGGCCCTGTCTCCAAGGGCTTTCCCCAGGGTGTCTGATGACAGCGATGAACCCTCTGCGAGCCCTGAGCAGAGGCAGCAATGCTGTGACCTTCTCTCCAACAGACCCCGTCCAGGCTCCTCCGAGATGATGCAGAGGAGCAACCTGACAGTCCCTTGTGAAGTGCCTGTCCTTGTTCTCTGCTTTTTGGCCTGCACAGCCACAGGTAAGCAATGGAAAAAGCCATCGTGGCTTTGTCCATCACGCGAACACGAAACTGTTCAGGGTTTGGCAGTGCCTGGAGTGATCATCTCAGCTTAAAGCACCCATTAGACTGAAGCCTGAGACTCCAAGGTCAAGGTCCAGAGAAGCTGTCAGGGCAGTTTTCATGGGGAGAGTAGAGCTTAGGATGCTTAGCACCATCATTCTCCTTCTTTGGCAGGTTTGGAACTGTCTGTAAACAAGCAGGCTGCTGACTTCTCCCTGTCTGCACTGCCTGGCCCTACTGTCTCCCTCTCCTGCCTTGCTCAGAACAGCAACCAGGATGAGGAATTGCTCTGGTACCGAGGAGATGGGAAAGTAGATCTGAAAGATGGGAATAAAGTGAACATCAGTAACATCTGCATATCCCCAGTCACCGCGTCCGACAACGGAGTCGTCTTCACGTGCAGTCTGGCACGGAACACATCTGTCCAGGTGTCGGTGACCCTGAATGTCCAGTGTGAGTCGCAGTGGGGGTTGCCTGTGTGGAACGGCTGGGGCAGGATGGAATTATGGGCTGAGCAGCTCAGTGTCAGGACGCTGGGTGAAGGTGGGTTGTTTGGCACCCTTGTACACTGCCTGCACCAAGGAAAAATGCGTTCAGGAGGAAATAATGCACATGATAAGACACTCCCTTTCCAGAGTGGTGCTTATGGCCTGATCTTACGCTGCTTCTATAGGGAGTGGGTGGCCCCTTCAGGAAGACGATACGGCTATGTCACTGCCTCCACCTAGATTCTTTCCCAAACAAGGATGCAAGTCAGGGCAGAGGAGTTATGGGAGGGACGGTCTCTGCCACTGATTGCCCTGCTGATTCCCGGGGAGCATGAAATGCTGCACAGCTGTGATGTGTTGCACCACTGAAACAGGCAGACAGGGGATCATGAATTCACAGAATGATGGAATGGTTTGGGTCTGAAGGGACCTCAAAGCCCATCCAGTCCCACCTCTGCCATGGGCAGGGGCACCTCCTACTGGACCCAGTTGCTCCAAGCCCCATCCAACCTGGCCTTGAACTCCTCCAGGGATGGGGCTGCCACCACTGCTGTGGGCAGCCTGGGCCAGGGCCTCCCCACCCTCACAGCAGAACATTTCTTCCCAAGATCTCATCTCAATCCCCTCTCTTTCAGCTCAAAACCATTCCCCCTTACCCTCTCCCTGCACTCCCTGATCAAGAATCCCTTCTCACATTTCCTAGAGCCCCTTTGAGGGGCTCTAAGCTGCTCTAAGGCCTTCCCACAGCCTTCTCTTCTCCAGACTGAACAATCCCAACTCTCTCAGCCTGTCCTCACAGAGGAGATGCTCCAGCCCTCAGATCATCTCTGTGGCCGCCTCTGGATATGGAAAGGGAACTTACTTTGTGTTAAATGGTCTGCAGCATTGTTAATTGCCTGTTCAACTGCGTTACTGTGCACAGTTCCTCCCCAGCTGACTGGAGAAGAGTCCCTCCAGATCGAAGAAGACAAAGACGTCACTCTGTCCTGCAATGCCAAATCCAACCCTCAGGCCCAAGCAGCTTGGTACAAGGACAACTCCACCTTGGTCCTGCAGCAGAATCGTTACCAGCTGTACCAGGACAGCGAGGTCTTTCAGCTCTCCATCAACAAAGTACAGAAGTCAGACAACGGGACCTACACCTGCATACTGAAATACGCTGGGGAAGAGTGGCGGAAGGATTTCCACCTGACAGTTGAAGGTAACAAAGCTGCTAAACAACAGTCTTCACAAATAACTCTACATTCTCGTTCATAATCATAGAATCATAGAACAACCAGGTTGGAAGGGATCCATAGGATCATTGAGTCCAACCATTCCTATCAAACACTAAACCATGTCCCTCAGGACCTCATCCACCTGTGCCTTAAACACCTCCAGGGAAGGTGAATCAACCCCCTCCCTGGGCAGCCTATTCCAATGCCCAATGACCCTCTGTGTGAAAAACTTCCTCCTAATAGCAATCTGTTTATATTAAGAAGTGTAAGTGGAATGTGGTGAATGTGCATTAATTTCTGTGGGTACAACAACAGTGAGGAGCTCTCCTTGCACCTGTACCCAGGACCACAGCACCAGGAAGGGCCCTTCCTGCTCTATCTGTTATTCAAAGGTGTTTGGCAAGAGTGATGCAAGGCGGTTGCATCCCACTGTCTCACTTCCCACACCGACAGGGCACATTCAAGCATGGTTTCACGCACCTTAGGTCTTATTTTGAAGCTTCTTACTCTGACTATAGTATGCCAAAAATGCCAGCATGCCAAAAGAGCTGCTCAAGACAAGAAAAGTTGTCTTCTAGAAGCAACTATAGCCCTGTGGACAACAAGGAACTGAAGGCCTTGCTGCACTGGGTGCTCAGGTCTCAGATAGCGGAGATGAACCCACCAGGCACTCATTTCCCACCCACTGTCCAAGTCCCTTTTGTTTTGGAACTATCGGAACAGAGAGGGAAGCAGTGCAGGCTGTGTCACTGACACACCAGGATTTCAATGACTAAAAGTGCCCTGGGGATCATCTTCCTTCAGTTTGCTTCAGGCCTGGCTCCCTTCTTTCCAGAGAACTGATCCACGTAGTCAGTCCGTAGGCAGCGGAGAGAGCAACAGCTCAAAGGAGCAAGGACAACACAGGAAAAGAAAGGCACCTCTCCCCACTTGTGTGAAATGTTCTGTTTTCTGTGACAGCACCGATCTAGCACACATTCAACCTCCTCTCCCTCTTGACAGATAAAAAACCTGTTTTTCCCAAGGAGGCCATCATTGCCGCTGCCGTGGTGGTCGCACTCACACTGCTTTTTGGAATTGTGGCTCGAAAAGATAAAATTTTTAAGGTACAGAAAGCTCTGGTTTCTTAGTAAAAAATTAGTATTTGACATGTTTTTTCTACCTTTTCTATACTACTTTGTAGTGCTGCTTTCTGCTGTTAGAGGATGGCTATGTACTACCTCCTGCTTTAGAATTACCAATTGATAAATCAAATATTAAATATTTTAAGGTGGAAGGCATTACAAAATTGCAAAATATTAGTAAAAATATCCCTATGCCCAGGAAATACAAACAATAACAAGACTGTTTCTTTGCTTTCAGTGCTTCAAAAAATCCAGTGAAACAGCTCTGTAAGTATTTGACTGCTTATTCATGCAACTTCCAAATGAAGCCCTTCTGTTAAACCTTGGCAGGACCTAGAATCATGGAATCATAGAACAACCAGATTGAAAGAGACCCACTGGATCATCGAGTCCAACCATTCCTATCAAACACTAAACCATGTCTCTCAGGACCTCATCCACCTGTCCCTTAAACACCTCCAGGGAAGGTGATTCAACCTACTCCCTGCGCAGCCTGTTCCAGTGCCCAATGACCCTTTCCATTAAATATTTTTTCCTAATGTCCAGCCTAAACCTCCCCTGGCAGAGCTTGAGGCCATTCCCACTCATCCTGTCCCCTGTCCCTTGGGAGAAGAGCCCAGCTCCCTCCTCTCCACAACCTCCTTTCAGATAGTTATAGAGAGCAATGAGGTTTCCTCTCAGCCTCCTTTTCTCCAGACCTGGGAAAGAAAGGAGAATTCAGCACACTGAACTCTTGATCTGACCTGCACCTTCTCTCCCAGCGGAGAGGGATGCTCGGGAACACGGCAGGACAGTCACGGATCACATCCCTGGGACAGCTTGGCTCCTGCCCTTGCCCTGGCCATCTCAGCATCCTGGCTACACCAGGGCAGAGGCAGTGAGCAAAACACATAACGGCGTATCCCCTGCTTGTTGAAAGCTTTCTGGAGCTGAATGTAGCCCGTGTGAACTCAACTCCCTGTTGGTTCATTCCATAACGAGAGATTTTGCATTTCTTCTTTTCATTTTGCTGCAGGTGAAGACTACAAGGTTCCTGCATGTACCCACAAAACATCATTGCTAGCAGTGGAAAACAAGCTCTTGTGGGAAATATGAGATAAAGCACCGAAAGAAGTTTTTCTTAGGGTGAATTTTATAATGTCTTTTCCAAATCTAAGCAGTTATTTGTGCCTGTTCATTCTAACACTGCTTAGAGCACTGCTGGGTGAAGGAGGGCTGCCTTGTAGTAAAGAATTTTTTCCTAATACCCAACCTAAGCCTCCCCTGGCACAACTTGAGGCCATTTCCTCTCATTCTATCGTTACTTGGGAGAAGAAACCAGCACCCACCTCACTACTGCCTCATTTCAGGGAGCTGTAGAGAGTGATGAGGTCTCCCTCAACCTTCTCTTCTCCAGACTGAACGGTCCCAGGTGCCTCAGCTGCTCCTCATAAAACTTGTTCTCCAGCCCCTTCACCAGCTCATTTCCCTTCTCCAGATGCACTCCAGCCCCTCAATGTCCTTGTAGCGAGGGGCCCAAAACTGAACCCAGGATTTGAGTTGTGACCTCACCAGAGCTGAACAGAAGGTCCCAAGGTCCTGGCAAGCTTTTAAGGCCTCAGGGTGACACTGTGCCTGGCAGGATGGGGACATTCCAGCAGTGCCTGGGGCCACACCAGCCCTGAGGAATGGGCTCACCAAGTCCTGAGGGAACACGGCTACTGGTCGCCACCAAATGGGAGCCACCAGCCCCAAGGGAATGGGGCCACAGGCCCTAAGGGAGTGGGGGCCACTAGCCCTGAGAGAATGGAAGCCACCAGCTCTTAGGGAATGAAAGCCACAAGCTATTAGGGAACGAAAGCCACAAGCTATTAGGGAACGAAAGCCACAGTCCACAAGGGAATGGAAGCCACAGGCCCTCAGAAAAAGGAAGACATGGGCCCTCAGGGAACGGAAGACAATGGCCCTCAGGGAACGGAAACCACGGGCTCTGAGGGAACCAGGCTCCTGGGCCACGCGGAGCCGCCGGTCTCTCGGTGCTCAGAGGCCGCCGGGCCGCGAATGTTCTAGAATTGGGGTCGCAGGCCGCCCCCGGCCCCACGCCGCACGCGCACGCCGCAAGCTTGTCCCTCGCGGGGCGCCGTCCGCCCCCTCGCTGCGGCCCGTGCCCCGAGGTGGGGTGGGGCAGTGGGAGCCCCTCTTCCGGCTTCCGGTGCCGGCGCTATAAGAGCCGCTTCCGCCTGGCGCGCGACCCGCGGAGGGCCCGGCCGTTCGATCCGAGCGGAACCATGAATGCCCGCGGTGAGGGGATGGGGGGGGCAGCGGCCTCCGGGACCGCGGGCAGGAGGGGGGAAGCCGCTGGGGTAACGGGCTGGCGGGGTGGAATTACTGAGAACGGCGGGGAAGCACCGTTATGTGGGTAATGGGTGCAGAGGAGCCGGTAACCGAGGTACCGTGTGCTGAGGGAGGAGGGGACCGGGTGATAACTACATCTGGGAGAAGTCTGGCTGGAAAACTGCCAGGAGGAGAGGGGCCTGGGGGTGTTGGTCGACAGCGACTGAGCATGAGCCAGCAGTGTGCCCAGGTGGCCAAGAAGGCCAATGGCATCCTGGCTTGGATCAGAAATGGTGTGACCAGCAGGGCCAGGGAGGTGATTCTCCCTCTGGACTCAGCACTGGGGAGGCCGCTCCTTGAATCCTGTGTTCAGTTGTGGGCCCCTCAGCACAAGAAGGATGTTGAGGCTCTGGAGTGAGTCCAGAGAAGAGAAACGAAGCTGGTGAAGGGGCTGGAGAACAGGGCTCATGAGGAGCGGCTGAGGGTGTTTAGTCTAGAGAAGAGGAGGCTGAGAGGAGACCTCATTGCTCTCTACAACTACCTGAAAGGAGGTTGTAGAGAGGAGGGAGCTGGTCTCTTCTCCTAAGGGACAGGAGACAGGATGAGAGGGAATGGCCTCAAGCTCCGCCAGGGGAGATTTAGGCTGGAGATTAGGGAGAAGTTTTTCACAGAAAGGGTCATTGGGCATTGGAATAGGCTGCCCAGGGAGGTGGTTGATTCACCTTCCCTGGAGGTGTTTAAGGGACGGGTGGATGAGGTCCTGAGGGACATGGTTTAGTGTTTGATAGGAATGGTTGGACTCGATGATCCTATGGGTCCCTTCCAACCTGGTTGCTCTATGATTCTATGAGGGCAGGTGGTTACCGGGTGCTGGAAGGGGAGGGTGGCTGCCAGGGTAGCGGGTGATTGGAGGTGCGGTGGGGGTGCTTACCAGCTCTTTTGGGAGGTACTGGGTGCTCTGGGGAGTGGGGGATGGTACTGGGTCTTTGGTGAGGGGGGTTACCGGGTGTGGGGGGAGTATAGGAGAACCACGTGCTGGGGGGGGGGGGGGGTGTGTGTGGCTCATGGGGTACCCGGTGCTTGGAAGAGGGAGGAGGGGAGTTACCGGGATTTTTTGGGGGAGAGGTAACCGGAGTCCCATGTACTTGAGGGGAAGTGCAGGTTACTGGGGTCCTGGGGGCTGAGGGGTAAGTGGCATCCCAGGGGCTCAGGGAGAGGGACGTACTGGAGCACTGGGAGTAGGTGGTAATTTGGGTACCAGGTGGTAATTTGGGTGCCAGGTGCTTTGTGGGGGGAGTTGTGTCAGTGTACTGAGTGCTGAGGGGCATCTGAGTGCTAGGGAGGGGGCACTAACCGAGATCTGGGGTGATGGGGGGTGGAGAAGGGTTACAGGGTTCCAAGTGCTTGAGGCTGGGTGGTTACTAGGGTACTGGGTGCTCTGGTGGCTTTTTGGGGGCAGTCAGGGTGCAGGTGCTGGTGCGATGGGGTTGGCGGTGACAGCTTCCCCGTGTTCCCCAGGGCTGAGCACCGAGAAGGCGGCCGCCTTCACCCGGCGGCTGCGCTCCGAGCCCCAGTTCCTGCTGGCGCAGAACGTGGCGACGTGCAGCGACCCGCTGGAGGTTTGCCTGCAGCGCAGCGTGGTGCAGGACACCATCCAGGTCTTCCAGCACGCTGTCCCTGCCGAGGGCAAGCCCGTCACCAACCAGAAGAACTCCGGTAAGGGCCTCCCCAGCTGCTCCGGCATTCGTGGAGCAGATGATGTGATGTCAGCTGTGCTCTTGGGAATGGTGGTGGCCTCTGAGCCCTTTCATTAGGCTTTGAGCAAAATCAAATCCCTACAGCGTCATCTTGAGTTAACAACAGCCTTCAGATGTACACTGTTGCCTGTTTTCCCTTTTGCACAGTGTAAAATATATTCAATGAAACACCTATATTTGCAGTGCAAGGTTTCTAGGTTCCTTATGAGCTTTTTGACATTTTACAATCTCAGCTTGAGCAGTGGCCAAAGGCTGCAGGCAGAATGGTGTCATCAGTCTTGTGCTTAAATAAAATCTTACGCAGCCCTTTAGTGCAGACATTCTAGCTTAATTCTTATTCCTTTGCGGTCTCAGGGAGATGTTGGATCTTCTCTTGTCTCAATGCAATGCGTCTTCCTTTCATGAAGAAATACAACATCGAGGAGTTTGAGTTCAGCCAGTCGTACCTCTTCTTCTGGGATAAGGTACGTAGCACAGGTCCCAGGTTGTGCCAGGGTCGCTCGTGCTGTTGGGTATCAGTGTTGGGACAGAGCCTCTTTTAGGCTGGATCATCAATCCAGGTGGAAAATAAACATGAGAGGGAAACTCTAGTGTTCTTTGTATTCAAAATACAGGCCAAGCAAAGTGGGGCTCTCAGCTTGAAAAGAAAGTTGTCAAGATGTTGATGGCTTGGAATGGTGAAATTTCTCTCAAGCGTTTTGGCTGGTTTACCAGTTACTCATAGGCTCAGGGGAAACGCGACTGCTTCTTTCTGCTGAGCTTTCAGTCATGCTGGTGACCTACTGATCTGCAAGCTGCGTAGCTGTGTGCCAGCTTTTTTTCCCTAAGGGAAGTGGAGAAAAATGAGTACTCGCTTGGACCAGGCTTCATTGTGTAACTTCTGTTTTGCACTTGCTGTTCCACTGCTTTCAAGCTCTGTGGTAACTTGCTCCTAAATAGCTGATCTCTGACAAAAATAAGTTTGTAGGACGAGCCCTGAAATGCTAAAGGGAAAACAATGAGCAGCAGGTAGTTTCATCTAGTTAGGAGTTGGGAAGAAACGAACGCTCAGGAATGAATCAATGCACAATGTCACACTTAAGATATTTCCTGCCTCTCCGTTCCAGGTCGAACGTTGTTACTACTTCTTAAATGCTTTTGTGGAAACGGCTCAGAAAAAGGAGGCTGTGGAAGGTCGACTGACGCAGTTCCTGCTCGCCAACCCCACAAATGATGGTGGGCAGTGGGATATGCTGGTTAACATCATTGGTAAGAGAACTGCTCACTGAAATTGCACACTGGTTGGGGAGAAGAGGAAGGAAACAGAAGCCGATGAGTTTGAGACTGTTGTAGTTTAGCCCTTAACCAGCGGCTACACAACAGGCAGCTGCTGTCTCACCCCTCCCCACCTGATGGGATGGGGAGGAGGAGAGGGAAACCTGTGGATCGAGATAAACCCAATTTCAATAACACAATATGAGATGATGATAGTAATTAGATGTGTACAAGAATATTTTAAAATACTCACCACCCAGTGAGCTCATCCCAAGCAGTGAGCTCAGTTCACAGCGAGTGCAGGAATTGCAGAACACAGAGCACTGAATGTGGGACCTGGATCACTTGCCACCCTCCTCCTGGCCAAATTCTTATACTCTGCATGATGTTATGGTGTGGAATATTCTGGAACGTGCCTAGGCTGGATTAGCTGTCCTGGCTCTGCACGTGCAGGCTAGCAATACAGGGGAAACTTCAAGTCCTTGATTTCTTGCAAACAACTTTTGCTAACTCAACAACTCCTACTAACTGCAAAACACAGCAGCTACTGTGAAGAAAATGACTCTATCCCAACTGAAACCAGAACAGAAACTTGGAAACTTGTTGAGGAATACAGTGGCATTAGTCACTATGTTTTTTAGTCAAAGACCTTTTTCATTGCAGCTTATAAATATTAGGCTTAAATCTTGTCTGGGATTTTTACTTTTGCATATTGCTGCTGGAAGCTCAGAAGATCGATAGCAGTAATTGGATATTCCAGACTTGCCATTTAGCAAAAAGATTCAATCCTCCTATACTTCATTCACCAACTCAACATGGTTTTACATCCACGTGTACAATTTTTAGGGCACGTGGTAAGGGCAAAAAAACATTGCTAGACCAGGGCGTGTCTGCAAAGCAGAAGCAAAACTGCTTAGAGAGTTACAGCCTGAAGAAAAATGATGTGAAGTTCAGTGAAAGGGAAATGGTGTGGAATGTGGCAGTGCTGGTCTTATAAGATCCAGATTAAGCAGGATTTTTCTTACACTGATTAAGGAGGCGCTTGTGTGCGAATTAAAGTATTATCATTTGTATTGTGAAATAATGTAACACCTTTGTAGATCCACAAACCAATAATGTAAGTTTAGAATCACAAAAGGAATTTGTTTCTCTGAAGCCCGCAGGTTACTTTTTTTCCTCATCCAGTAGTTTTAAGTATTTAATTGGGGCAGAGAAGCTTTTGGCTGTTACATCCAGAGCTTTGCATGGGGAGAGCTTTGATTGGTATGGAAGGTAGGAAGCAGTTGAGCTGTTGCTGATGTTTATAAATGTTGAGGAGGAAAGGAGACTGAGAAGTTGGTCATTTAACCTCAGATAAAATACATGGAGTGATTCAAAAGAGGCCCAGTTTTTTAGTTGATGTTTCAAGAGCTCAGTTTTCAAGTAATCAAGGTTGTTTTTTTTCTGGTTGTTTGTTTCCTAAAGAACATTAGTTTAGATCTAGTGTTCTTTAACTCAATACTAGAAGTATTAATTCAATACGATACTGACCCATTCTGGGATTCCACCTTTCAGGATCCCTGTGGACTGCAGATCAGAGATCAAGATTCAGTCAAAAATTAAAACGTGAACTTTGTAACCTCTAACTAAGAGACTTTCCCTCATCTCTTCACAAACTCCAAACTTTATTTAGCATGTGCTGCGTGGAAAAGCCAGTTGTCAACCCATGGTCTTATTACCTTTTAGAGAAGTACGGTGTTGTCCCCAAGAAATACTTCCCGGAGTCTCATACCACGGAGGCTACTCGAAGGATGAATGAGATCTTAAATCATAAGGTAAACCTGATTTTGGTGGTACAGATAAAAGGAAGGGATGGGAGTGACCCTGCTCCAAGCGTTTCTACTTTCATTATTTTAATTGCTCAAAGTACTGAGTGCATCTCAGCAACTGAACTTGCTTTTCTTCAAAAAGCAGCCTAGAGCCTGATGTTAATCTTGAAACACGGAACAGGGAGGTGTGTTAATGGAAGATAATCCATTTCCAGGCTGCAGTAGTGTGGAAGGACCTTATTGTTCCTAATCCTCAGATTTCTAACAGTAATTCCTGATGAAGTCTTTTTCTGCAAAACCAGCACTTGGCATCTGTGTGGCTTTTTTCTGCTGCTTTAGTGTTTCATCTACCAGTTTGCCAAGGTTTCTGGATATTTACTGCCAAATTTGATGTAGAAGATTAAAAAAATTGGTTTTAAACCACTGAATTTTAAAAATGAACTTTCAGTGTAGAAGTTTGCAGCTTTGACTGAAGGAAGGTGAAAACTTGCTCCCTGAACTGCAGAAATCATAGAATCACCAGGTTGGAAGAGACCCATCGGATCACTGAGTCCAACCATTCCTATCAAACACTAAACCAAGTCTCTCAGGACCTCATCTACCCGTCCCTTAAACACCTCCAGGGAAGGTGAATCAACCACCTCCCTGGGCAGCCTATTCCAATGCCCAATGACCCTTTCTGGGAAAAACTTCCTCCTAATGTCGGACCTGAACCTCCCCTGGTGGAGCTTGAAGCCATTCCCTCTCGTCCTGTCCCTTGGGAGAAGAGCCCAGCTCCCTCCTCTCCACAACCTCATTTCAGGTAGTTGTAGAGAGCAATGAGGTCTCCTCTCAGCCTCCTCTTCTCCAGGCATGAATCAGTTTGGGAAGACACTCATGCAGAGAGCTAGATAAAAAGAGAATTAAAGCATTTTTTTTTCCCATTGCGCTTTGTTTTGGTTCATGTGCTTCATGCTCAGGGGAAAATTGCCTGAAATCCACATAAAAAATGTAAAATACATGCTGCAACGAGCTCAGAAATAATGGTGTTAATGGTATTCTAGTCTTGAACAGTGAAAAGCAGCTGGTCTGGTGGGAGCCCCACTCACTGTTCCTGCCCTTATGGGTGGTGACAGTAATGGGAAGCATGTGCTGCTCTTCCTGCTGTTCTGCATGCAGTGGGGAAATGCTCCGTTCTTTTTAGCAACCAAGAGATCAATTATGCATTAGAATTGCAAAATAAATTGTATGGTATGAAGACAGACTGTTCTTGGTGAGTCAGAGGCGGGAAAGTGTATGAATGTTGCATCATCCCTTACTGGACAGAGAAGTCAAGCCTTAAGAAAAGCAACGGCCGTAAGCTTCAAATCCTGGTTGGAAAACAGTAAATGGGTTGCAACTGTTTGGTAATTTCTGATTATTATTTTTTTAGTGATCTTTTAAATAATCCAATAATTTTGATTAATTAAAAGTCTCAATACATAACAAAGTCTTCTGAAAGGAATTTTCATTTGGAAAACATCTTATGGAGAGTAAAACAGGTGCTTGAAACAACCACGTAGGAAGTCCTGAAAGCTGATTAGTTGGTCCCTTTCCTAGTCTTACAATTAAAATACTGTCCCTTTAAACAGATGAGAGAATACTGCTTGCGGCTAAGAAATATGGTGGAAACTGGAGCGATTAAAGATGAGATCTGTGCTGCGATGGACACTATGATAGAAGAGGTAAATATCCTTGTGTGACATGAATCTTCTGGAATGTGAGGCTGGAATGGAAGAGATTTCTTGCCTTTTTTTTTTTCTGTAGCTGTTGGATCAGCCAAAACAAATGTTGTCTGTCAAACTGGGAATGCTTTGCATGGCAACACTTGTGGAAGTGTTCAAATGATTTTTTTGCAGTGACTTGTTGCTCCTCTCATGCTGAATTTTCTAAGACTTCGGTGTAAGTATCTTGAATTGATAGATTTCAGAACTATACATTAGACACATCTGCCTCTTCCTTTAGGGAAGCATAAGATAGATTTTGTATCTTGAGAGATCAAAATATGCTTATTGGTTTCTTATATATAAGTAAGAGGCAGGTTGAAAACTGTGCTCAGATGGCTTTGAATGTAAAACCTTATACATGAATGTTGTAGCAGAAATTCCCCACAAGAGAGCAGAAAAGAACAAGGAAAGGGAGTTCCCTGCAGGCTAGAAAGGAAGAGCAGAGCACACAGGGCTTCTGGGCACAGAATTAACTCACACTCCTGTGCATTCAGGGCACTGGGAAGTGACTCAGTGATTTTAGTGTCTGTCTTTAGACACTCCCTAAATCAAATGGTTCGATTGTGTTAGTTTCTGTGATCCCATAAACATCAGTGTCGGGCAAAACCTGCCTGGTGATGTTCCTGTGAAGCTTCCGACAGTTCCACAAATATACAGGTATTGATTAAAGAATTGGTTTGGGCTTGGGAAATCTGTCCTTGCACTTTATGCAAAAACCTCTAGCTTCTCTTCATCTAATTTTAAGATCAGATTAATAAAAGAAACGGGTTTTTGTTCCTTGGGTTATATTATTGAAACAAGAACTTGTATGGAATGTGTGCAGTAACTCTGCTTTGAGCCTGCCCCAGCCTGTTCCCCATCAGCACTTAGTTCCAAAGTGAATTAGTATAACTTGCGTATCCAAAAGCTCCTGGAGATTTCATGGTGGCATCAAAAGCTTCTGAGAGATGTTCTTTTTTTTAGGGCAACTGCATACAGTTCACTGCAAAATGTCTCTTTGTTTATTTAGAGCATCTTGCCCTCTGAGCAGGGGTCCTGGGACTGGCATTAAAGGCTTTTTAACTGCTTGCAGCTCGTCTGCTACGTAAAAAGATAATGCTCAGTTCTCTTAACACAGTATTTTCTCCTGCTCAGCGATAGCGGTTTGCAACTGAAGTGGATTTATTTTCCATAAACACCGTAGTTAAATGGTATGATTGCACCTGCCTTGTGTACTTAAAACCCCCTTAGGTTTAAAGGCTTGAAATTGCTCTTATTTCCTATGTTTGTGTGTATATAAGTGCTCCTGCATCTATTTCTCTATGCGGCAAAGCAGAACGTGGTTTTGCTCTGTGAGGTTTTATTTGCATAGCAAATTGTGGTTTGCTCGCTGGGAGGCAGTGCTCCAGCTAAAATGGGGCAGTGGGAGGGGAACACACCATTAACTATTCCCTCCAGAACTGCATAAACATTCTTCTTATCAAACCAGTGCACAGCGGGTCAGAAGTCGAAATCAGTGCAGTGCGTGTGACTGAATTCCTTTTCCTTTACTGTTCTCTTGTGGACTCCTGCTTATCAGGAGCATCCTTCTTTTTCTCGTTCATTTACTTTTTTGGCACGAACTGCTATCTCTTTGCTTTATCTTGGTTCCGTCTGTTGCTAGAGTGATATAAGCCACCTTTTAATTTAAATATGCTGGTTTATTTTATTTAATGATAGAGGAAGCTTGTGAGATACCACGCGATGGCCTGTGATAGGTGCGGTGGCAAAACAATGGTGGGAGGCCCGTCCCAGGCGTCACCGTTTCTGTTAACTTCACTTCTGTCTCCATCATTTTCCTTCCTTACTTGCTCGTTACTCTCCTCATAGGCGTTTTTCTTGGGTTTTTGTTGTATTCATAGCCTCCATCTCTCACCCCTTGAGGTCGTCTGAGGTGACGAGGGTGTATCCACAGCAAATGCTCTTTGGTGCAGTCTCCACAATATTAAATATTTACAGTAGTTTAGGTATTTACATTTGTTCTTTAACATATTTATTGAGAAATAAATGAGTTCCACCAGTAAAAACATTAAGCCAGCACCGTTGCTTCAACCCATAATTAATCTCTTTGTTCATCTGCTTGGAGCAAGAGCAGCTTTGTGCTTTATGCACTGCTGCCTGGGTGTCTGTAATAGTGAAAGTTTGAGAAAAGAATACTGTACGTGGCATATGGGTTGAGTAATGCCCTTTGCCCTAAGCCAGAAAATGTAACTAACTGGAATAATAGACTTTGAATGAGCACTGTGCTCCTTTTGCCATCAGCACAAAGCATGCTCTAGCCCAAAGATTGTTCTTACAGAGCCTTAAGATTCATATAAATCAGCTCGACCAGCTCCAGAAAGAGTAAGTCAGCTTTGAGAAAGGTGTTCTGTCTCCTCTCAAGTGAAAAGGCAGAGGGAAGTGTGAAGACTGACAGGCTGGGAAAGCTGCCACAAACCACAGGAACTGCATCTCGGAGAAGACAGTGTGGCTGAGATTTGACTCATTTTAAATAGTCTGTTGGTTCCTTGAGGGGAAAGACTTCGTCTCACGCTTAAGATGTGGACTGAGCTGAAGCAGATGAGTGTCAGCTGAAGTAGAACAGATTCAAACCTGTTTAAATACGATTGAATTCTCTGTCCCCAGAGTACCTGTGGCAGGTCTTGCCTGACATCCCTGGAGGCATCTGGTTCTGCTGCCTACAAGTTCTCACGTTGTACAATAAGCCCTGTGAGGAAAGCAGAGCAGTGATTCTGAAGTGCTGCCTCACAGACTAATTTATGGGGAGGCTTGAAATCTGGTCAAAACCTGCTAAAACTCAACAAAAAACTGTCAGCTGCAAAGGATGTTGCAGGCAGGGAGCTTGAATTAAATTACACAACCTGCCAGCTCAGCCCTGAACCGAGACATTATTAAATGTATTAAAACAAATCAGAAGATTATTCTAGGCTTTGGAAAAGGAGTGAAGATCCATCTTTGAAATCTAAATGAGTGCTACGGGAGAAAGGGATTAGGTCAGGGGGAAACAGTGGGATGAAATGCTTTGCCATATGCACGTTGGGAGGGATGATGATCCTCTGCATGGGGCAAACCCCCTGGTGGAACAGGTGATGCTGGATGCTTTTGCCTTGCCAGAATCACTTGGATCGATTTTTCTTGCACTGGGAAGTACCTTGTTGTAGGAGCTCCTGAATTACTTACAAAATACTGGAACGAGACTGGGCAGTGTGTAGGCTTTTGCTTTTGGCTGCTGCTGCTCTCCTAGGATAACCTGGAATTAATGTTCAACCTCAAGCTTTTGTTTTGCCTGAGAAAGGCAGAGTATGAGAATGGAGAGAGATTGTGCTGAGTTCCTTTGGCTTTCCCAATTCATGTTGAGCTGTTGAAACGCCCAGATTTCCGGAGCTGAATGCAGGTAATGCATGTGTGTGTTTATTCATGTCCGTAAAGGTGGCTGTTAAGATCCCGTTTCCACAGTTGGCTCTCACGTGGAGAAACTCATTCCTCCACAGCATTGCTGTGGTAGGAGAGGCAGACCTGCCTCTATCAGGAAGTTCACAACTGTTTGCTTCTCTGGGCAGGTATTCAGAATAGTGAGTACTTGCCTGGGCAGCCCCCCGGAGACCTTCTGCTGGGAGTTCCGAGACAAGGAGAAGAACTACCACAAATACGGCCCCGTGACACCGCTCCAGTTCTACAACGAGCACGTGAAGCCTTACTTCAACATGGAGGACAAGGTTGGGGGTGCTGGAAGACTGTGTCTTCCCAAGTTGTTTTCCATGTGCTGCTAAGACTTATTTTCCATTGTTGCAAGACTGTTGTCCACCCCATAACTGCATCACGTGTGGGTGCTGCTCCCACGAGTCAAAGGTGGCCCTGTGTTTATTCTCCCCCTGTTTATGCTCTACCCTGCAATTAGCTGTGCTCTTACATTGCACTTGCATGATGATTTTGTAACGAGCTCATCAGTCATCACATGCCACAAGGCTGCCCCTAGAGAAGGGACAACATGCAAGGCTCCTATGCCGCAGTGATGAGGTGAACTTAAGGCTGCTCAGGGAGGAGGTTGATTCCCCTTCCCTGGGGGTGTTTAAGGGATGGGTGGATGAGGTCCTGAGGGACATGGTTTAGTGTTTGATAGGAATGGTTGGACTCGATGATCTGATGGGTCTCTTCCAACCTGGTAATTCTATGGTTCTGTGATTAAACAAAACCTTGAAACCCCATGGTATTTCAGCCCAGTGGCTTGTTTGCTAGTGGGATTTGCTGAGACATGTCTAGATTCGCTTCTCAAAGTCGCACCTTAATTTCTGGCATCTTGTTTTCTGGCAGATCTGTCTGGTGAACGATCCTCGACCTCAAAACCCCTACGGCCAGCTGTACACGGTCCAGTACCTGGGCAACATGGTTGGAGGCAGGAGGACGCTCTACAACAACCAGCCTGTTGATGTCTTGAAAAAACTAGCTGCAGCATCCATTAAGGATGGAGAGGTGGGTTTGGTTTCCCCTGGTGATGGAATAGTGCAACTCTCATCCTGTAGAACTCATTGGGATGTGGGCTAGATGTGACTCTTCCTTCTGTCTGTAGGCTGTGTGGTTTGGCTGCGATGTTGCAAAGCACTTCTATGGCAAGCTGGGAATCAACGACTTGAATATGTAAGTAGAAAATCAAAACATTATACCAGTTTGGAATACTGGGCTAGGACATAAGCATTTTGGCTGCCTAAGAAGCTAATTTGTCTGTACTTTGGATCATATACAAAAAACGAGTATATTTAAGTAATTCAGCAGCAACAGAAATGGGTTTTTTTCCCTTCTTAGCTAAAATCTGAATCCTTTAAAGCTGCACTACAAGTGATTGTATAGTCTCATGTGGATTATCTAGTATGTGGTGAGAGAAATGCCTCAAGGGATCAGGCTTTTGCATTTATTCTGACACTAAAAGTAGATGAACTTTAATGTCTCTGCAGTGGTTCCTGGGACTGAGTCCCGAGTCTGATTCCCTGATTTACCAGTGAGAATTCACCCTGCATCATTTCTCATTTGTGGCTTTCTAACAGATATAATCATGAGCTGGTGTTTGGAGTCTCTGTCAAGAACATGAACAAAGCAGAACGATTAATCTTTGGAGAATCACTGATGACCCATGCCATGGTTCTCACCGCCGTCACTGAGAAGGTAATGTCCCTCCTGAAGCTCTTCTTGCACAGATGGATTTGAATGTTCTGGCTGCTCATTCATGTCTTCTGGACTCATTCATGAGTTGCTCTGCTGGAGTTCAGCACCCTAGTGCACAAGGCCTGGGTTGTCTGTAATCTCTGTGTTCATAGAATGGTTTGGGTTGGAAGGAACCTTAAAGCACACACAGTTCCCACCCCCTGCCCTGGGCAGGGACACCTCCCACTGGATCAGGGGCTCCAAGCCCCATCCAACCTGACCTTGAACCCCTCCAGGGATGGGGCAGCCACCACTGCCTTGGGCAACTTGGGCCAGGGCCTCCTCACCCTCACAGCAAAACATTTCTTCCTCAGATCTCATCTCAATCTTCCCTCTTTCAGCTGACTGCTCAGTACTAGAAATACTGAACAAGAAGGGAAGAGTTTTCAGTAAGTTGAGGGCTTCTTTCCTTCTGCCCACAGACTTTTATTGGAGAAAGGGAGAAGAAAGTCAGATTCTATTTTTAAGACTCAGATAACTTGTGTTTACTCATTTTTAAATACAGATTCTGATGTATCTTGCTGAGGAAGTAGTCTAGGGTGACAGCAAGAATTTCCTACCCAATCCTGTTGTGTGGGTTGGTCCAGTCTATCTTTTACAACTCCTGTTAAAATGCCAGTAGGAGGCACTTTGCAACAGCTTTAACCTCCTGCAACTCTCTGGTATGTGACCTCTCTGACCTGCTCATAATTAGGGAAGGAAAAGGGTGTTCAAAATAGCTCTGTGGCAGACAGTAGGCTGGGATGAATCCACTGCTAAATCTGCTTCTGGCACTCAAACAAAGCACAGCGAAGAACCATGCGAAAATTTACAACTCCGGGTTATCTGCTGTGTTGATGTTTTCCATTTATTTCCAGAGGTTGTCATTATTAAAGTTTCTTTGAAGTGATCTCTTCCTGTCCAGTGTGACCCTGGCTTGAGAAATAACGGTTTGTATATAAGTGGAAAAGTGTGTTTGAGCTAGAGTTTGAGGACCCGAGACACAGCTGAGACATAGAAATTTTCTGAGTTCCTTTTTACAACTCAGTATAATTTTCCTGTTGTATTTTGTGTTCTGAGCTTTAAATTGGAAGGGGGAAGGTTTAGATTAGACCAGGTTGCTCAGAGAAGCTGTGGCTGCCCCATCCCTGGAGGTGTTCAAGGTAGGATGGGGCTTTGACCCCCACATCCAGTGGGAGATGTCTCTGCCTGTGGCAGGAGGTGGAACTGAATGGGCTTTAAGGTCTCTTCCAGCTCAAACCATTCTATGATTTAGAGGCTTTTCCACATTCAGAATTCACCAGTTCATTTCAACTTTTTCTTTGAACATGTTATCTTTTATTAAACCTTAACTTAATCTAAAGGACCTTTGATAAGCTGAGTTGTAAAATGTAATACTTTGGATTTACCTGCCTTGTGAAAAGGCTTTAAAGATTTAAAAAAAATCCTATTACAATTTTACAACATAAAGAATTGATGTGGATTAAATGCACCTTTCGCTTAACTTACTGTACATAAATGTTTATCCCAGGTTCTGTTTGATAGCATCGAGCTGAATTACCCTTAGTCTGGTAGCTTCTGAGTGTCTCATAAAGACTCTCCTTTATTTTTTTTAAAGTGAGAACAGCAGCAATGCAACAATATTCTCTTGAATATTAAAAATGGATTCTTGAGGCGTTTTGTACGTTAGTTTTTTGTGTATTAAAAAAAAAAATTAGTAGTGAATGAATAACTGTTCTTTGGTTCCTTGAGGGACTCGCTGTTTCCTCTCAGGAGACTGCTCGAAGGACGCAGCTGCTCACTTTGTGGCCCACTGAGCCTGTGAAGTGGCTTTTGGTGCTTTTATGTGCTTGGGAGATTTGACCAAGACTTCAGCTCCTCCACCCATGCAGACTTGAACCCTCATGCTCCTGAGCACGAAGGCAGCTGTAATTCACACTCATGAGAAGGCTGGTGTGTCTTTCAGAGCTCTGGCCTTGGGGCTGTATCCTTCAGGTGCTCACGCTGGCTCTTCCCAATGCTCTGATTTATTACAGCTGCTTCCTTGTCCTTGTTCCTTTCCTCTGATTCCCAGTTCGACCACATCTCAACGTATTTTATGTAATCACACAGACTTTAGAAAACTGCATTTCTCGAACCATTAGCAAGAAGTCATTGTTTGAAACTTCCCAGTGCCTGTAGACTTTGGGGAGTGGACTTCGTGGCTTGCGGGTGCTGGATGTAGACTCGGAAGGGTTGACTGCTCTAAACCCATGTGGCCCTTCCCGATTTAACAGCCGTCTGCTTGTTTTGTCACAGGATGGGCAAGAAGATGCATTTGAGAAATGGAGAGTGGAAAACTCCTGGGGTGAAGACCGTGGTAATAAAGGTAATTATAGTCACAGGAGCAGAAAGCTGAATGTAGTGTTTGGAAAGCAGAAGTGGGGAGGGAGATGTGCTGAGTTTCCTTCATGAGGACATGCATGAAGCGTGACTTCTGCCACCAGATCAGATGGATTCAGGCTGTTTAACTTCTTAGTAATCTGGCTGATAATGGTTACCCTCTCTTCCTTCAGTGAGCAGCTGAGCGACATGATTTCCAGTCCCGTTAACAGAAAGACCTCACTGCGATAGCTTTAAGTGTACTTAAGTTCCTGATAACACACTTAAGCTGAAAGCTGTGCGCTATAGCTCTCATCTTTGGCACTTTGTGCTGGCTGTGGCTGATAGTACTTAAATCCTTTTCCTGAGCTGTGTGTGAAGCCTCAGGGGTTTCCGTTTTCCCTTAAAGCACTGCAAGCTTTTACTTGCTGATTTTATAAGGACACGAGGGTACGGCTGGTTCCAGCTTGTGCTGGGATGTAAATTGTTCTAGCTCCAGCACCTCTGTGTAAAACAAAATAATTAAAAGTTATTCTGATTGTTTTTTCTAAAGCTGTGCAGAAAACCTGACCTGCAGCATCCTTGCTATGACAAGCACTGTAGCAACAACAAAATCCAGCTATGCACACTTCAGCTCACACCAGGTTTCCTGCATAAATGTGCTTCCCTGCTGACACCAGCTCAGCTTGTGCTGTTGTTCCTTTCAAAAGGCTTTGAGCGTGGTAGCCTGGGCTGGGTCGTGGGCAGGCAGTGTGGATGGAAGGGTGAGTCACAGCCAAGCTGCGGTTTAGGGAATTCCTTCCAGTTGCTTCCTGGCTCAGCCTGGGAATGACTGGAGGGGACTTCTCTGCCTGGCCTGGGGGGCCAGTTCTGACCTCCCTGGGGCTGATGGTGTGGGAGCCGTTCTGCTTTGCTGCCAAGGCCTGCACTCAGCCTTTCCTAAATGGAGTGGAGGGAAATTCCATGGGTTTTGTCATGTATCTGAGCCAGGGTGGATGTGGGCTCAGCCGTGGCACGATAAGCTCACTGGTGAGATGCCAAGCGACTTCTGTGTGTCCCAGGGCACAACAGGCACTGCCCAGAGTTTTCCGTTGTGCTCACAAACTCTGGTGTGGCTGAAATTTCCCAGGATGTCAGGGGTTTCTCCTGGGAATAGATTATTTTCAGAAAACCCTATTTTAGGATGTGGTCTCGTTCACGAGCTTGGAATGTCTCATACATGAACAGCTACCTCAAATGTAGGATATTCTTGGAACAGGCTTATAATTTATATATAATTTATAATTTGTGCTCTGGCCCCTTGATTGCAGCGGTGTCTGTTCTGAGTTAGCTGTGTACACTCCCAATGAAGTGCTCCAATCAGAACTTTTGATCGTGACAAAACAATGAAATTGTATTGATGTTCAGCCTCCAAGGCTCAATGTGACAGCAGTAAAGTGTACTTGGAATGTTAGATTGAGTAAGGAACCCAAATCAATCCTAAAAACGGGTAACCTCAAAACTTTCCTTGTCTCCAAACCCAAACTAAGAACTGTTTTGTTAAGCACTTTTACATATAATAGCGAATATAAAAATGCCTGATTAGGCATTAAACTGTCAGAACACTTTGTTTTGAGACCCTGCAAATACTTGGTTTGTGTTGCTAGATTCTACTCCTGTTAGAGGAATGTTTCCAGGAAGGAAACCCCTTGCTCTGCTTGCTTTACGATGGTTCAATGTGGACTTGGGTCAGTGTTCCAGTAGTTGGTGTCTGTCAGCAGGTCTGTGCTAGCCCTGTACATTCCTTGGGCAGGATCCTGAGTTGGTCTTTATTAGAGCTGGGAAAGACCAGGCTCAGCTTCAGGATATTGGCCCTTGAATTCCAAACCACAGTGCGGTGGGCTGGGGCCTGGTGAGCTGCGACCACAGTGTGCTTCTGAGCTGGCCTTCTTGGGTTGGAGCAATCACGCTCTGGCAGAGCTGGGATTGGGATGTCTGGAGAGCCACATGTGTTTCTGACTTTCTTCTCTTTGAGCACATAATTGGAACGGTTGGACTCGATCCAGTGGGTCTCTTCCAACCTGGTTTTTCTATGATTCTATGATAATCCAAAATCAAAAATTAAAGCCTACGGCAGCTAGAAATGAGAAGTGTGGTGCCTCAGGCTTTGAATTGGACACAGCTGAATTAACCCGGTTACCTCGGCTGCTTTGAGCATCATGTTGAATTTGCCAGCTTTACTTGCTACTTGGTTTTCAGTAACAGTTTATTGCCCTTAGACAAGATCACTTCTCCAAATGCGGATTCCCTTTTCAAGAGTGAGTTGTTCTAGAGCATTTAAGAGGAGGTAGCTGTTCCTTTGAAACACGATAGGATCCCAGAGTGACTTGAATAAGAAGCCCTGAGTACCTTGTACATTGTGTGCATGCTGGCTGTGTGAACTCTACTGGGTCAGTCACTGCTGTTTTTCTGTATTGTGCTGGCAGAGACCACGCTCTCTGGAAAGTCTTACTCACTGTCTCGATCTTGTTTTGGTTAGGGAGTTGCCTGGAAAAGTACCTTGACATAGAATCCTATCAGAAGTAGTAAGTTTCACTATTTCAGACTACTTTTTTTCAGAGAGGTGAATCCTTGGGTGATTTCCTTGGTTAGGACTGAACACCCTGCTGTTGAGCTGAAGGCAGCTGGAGAGCTTATACTCAAGACATCAGAAGAGGGAGCTTGACAGGGTTTTCTTCCCTTCCTCCTGCCCTGCTGTTATCCCGCTCGGTGTCCAGTGCTGGCTGGTGTAGCAGGGTGAGGGGTTGCAGTCTGTCTCTTGCTGGGCTGCTGAGTCTGTCTGGCAGTGGATATTTTTCTCATCTGCCTTGTTGAGGAGTTGGGAAGCTGTGTTTGGATTAGTCCTGCACAGAGAAACCGAATCCACATCAGTGAAGAGGCAGCCAAGGATGATGTTAAATGTGGCACATCCCAGCTGAGGCCCAGTTGGGTGTGGGGGATACAAGCTGCAGCTCCATTATTTCTTGGATCAGATGATGAAGGGTACAGCCTGCAACAGAACCCCAGAGACTGGGTCAGAGTTGTTAAAAAACAAGCAAACAAATGGCTTATTCTTGGTGTTCTTCTACACGGGGCCCCTCTGATTTCCTCAGCGTAAGGTGCAGGTAACACTTGACCCCTGGGCTTGCGCAGTGCAGGCCTGGGAATTGTGGCTGAGGGGTTGGGATGAAGTTCTACACTCACGCTCTGGAGTGAGCAGAACTGAATTCTTGTGGTAACGCTTGTCCTCGAGAAAGGAAGACCCTGGGAACAGCCCAGTGTTGCCTCTCCTAAATATTTAGTAATTACATTCATATCTGTTCTAAAAGTGTTTCTTGGAATCCTGTCTCTTTTTCCTCAAGGAATGCGCACAGCTGCTGACAAACATGGCTTGTTTTTTTTGAGGTAAAAAAGTCACTTCCCAGTCAAATATTTCCTTTCTGTATTTTACTGGCACTTTGTCAACCGTTCAGGCCTGTTCGATTCTGCTTACTTCTTTGTTCTGGAGACACAGGATGTTATTACCTAACTTTGAACCCAGCTTGTCCCCTCAGATATCTTTTTTTAAAAGCAAGGAAGAGGGGAGCACTAAATCACGTTATCACATCCATTGGATAGGAGGCCATCTGCTTGTTTTGGCATGAGAAGGATGTTGTGAGACATCTCCAGCTAGAAGGCAGCTCCCTTTTGACTTTTTGAATCTCTTGTACTGGTTGTTGCGTGCAGAGTCTTCCCCAGGAAGACATTTTAAGGATTTAACTGTAGACATTTAGTGTCTGTTATCATATATATATATATACATCTCTCATCCCATTAGTGTACTACGACAGGCTCTGTCAATTAGTTCTCCCTGTGGAGCAGTTACGGCCCAAGCCCAGGGTGGCTCGCACTGGGTCCTTTGGGAACGTCCAAAGGTTTTATTTCCAGGTGCTCGAGTCTTGTCTATGCAGTAACTTGCAGGCTGTTCATCCTCGACTGAGCCCTCCCAGGCAACAGCTTCAATTCTGAGGTGTTTTGTGTTCAGGCTCCCCTCTGGGTGAGAGAAGTGGGGGCTACCCTTGTACGCAGAGGAATCTGCTTTTGTAGTCAGGTGTTGTGTTTAAAAGATGCTGTTCCAAGTTCTTTTCCATATTCTGGCCTTAACACACACACAGTTTGAGCAGAACCAATAAATTAATGACCTGGGGTAGAACTCCGTTGTGTTCCCTGCTGAGAAATGCAGTGGATTTAGCCTGTGCCAAAGCAAACTTTCTGGGGCTTGTGCACTATTCTGTGTTATAGAAGTCTAGACCAGCAGAGGTAATGGCTGATGTACATCTGCTTAATTCAAACTGTCCTTTCAGTCCCTCTTTTCATTGATGACTAAAGTCATGAAATCCTTGTCCAAGGATGTGGAGCTGTTGGAGCAAGCCCAGAGGCCAAGGAGAGGATCTGAGGGCTGGAGCAGCTCTCGTACCAGAGGCGCTGAGAGAACAGGGTTTGCTCGGCCTGGAGAAGAGAAGGCTTCAGGGAGACCTTAGAGCAGTTTCTAGTACTTAATGGGGCTCTGGAAAAGCTGGGGAGGGGCTCTGGATCTGGGAGGGCAGGGATGGGATGAGGGGAAGGGTTTTAAGATGAGAGAGGGGAGACTGAATGGTTGGACTCAATGATCCGATGGGTCTCTTCCAACCTGGTTGTTCTATGATTCTATGAACTTCCCTTTCTCTTTTTCACGCTGCCTGTTGCCTGGATGGATGCAGAGCTCAGGGCTGCCTTAGGCAGGCTGCGATGTATCGGGATCGCTGTCTATGAAGTGTTTGTCTCCTTTTAATGAAGAAATTGATAATGGCTTTCATTGTGACACGGAGCACAGGCCTCCTCCAAGAGTGACCTTACTTATTTGCATGTTCTGAAGTTCTGCTTGACGTTTCCGTCTTGTTCAGACGCTGCGATCCTAATCGGCCCTGTCAAGCTTTGAGATACAGGATGTCAGAGGCAGAGTTCATTATCCTCCCAGGGTGCAATTACTTGTTGGCTCTTGGGAGTGAGAGGTTTTTGTGTGTCCCAAGAACTCATATCCTGAAGAAAGAACAATCAAGGCAGCTCCCTTTGGCAGTGTTTCCAAAATGGCTTCTAGCTCGGATTACAGTTGATAGGGTTTTTAATTTATGGGAATTATCTGATCTCTTGCTTTAGAAACAAGATGGTGTAGATAGATGCACTTATTGTCCATATTCTTCGGACATTTTCTTGTTTCATTTGATTGTGTGATGATACCGTATAAGAACATGAGGAACTTTATTACATAAAGCCTTCTCATCTGTCTTCTAACTGCTTGCTTTCTCTCAGCCAGGCTTATTTTCAGTTTACCTTGAATAGATTATTTCCAGTGGCAGCTTTGTGCTGAAAGCTGTGATACTGTAAAGGTGATGCTTCCCCTCGTTCAAAGGCTGAAGTTCCCAGGAAGAAATTCACAAATTCTCTGTAAGAATTATATTCAGGCAGAAAATTAAGATTTCATTCTGCTTTCGATGCTCTGTTTGAGGAGAGCAGGTGGTCGCCTCTTCTTGCAAGAACTGGGGACATGGTCCCCAGTGAGGGACATGGTTTAGTGTTTGATAGGAATGGTTGGACTCGATGATCCGATGGGTCTCTTCCAACCTGGTTGTTCTATGATTCTATGATTCTATGAACTAGACCAGGAAAGTTTTCCTAAGGTGAAGGTGGTTTGGGTGTTCATCTGAGTAGTTTCCCTTTGCTTAATTCAGAAAACTTCTGAAGCCAGAGGCTCAGATTATTTTACATTCTGCCTCGATCACCTTTTTTATAGAGACTGCAATTCACTTGAATATTCTCAGTGTCTGCTTTAACAAAGGGAACATAAATGATGAATATTCTGAGTGTTGCTTTTCCTCGTAGGCTTCTTCCATGCTCTTTCTGTGCTCATTAAGTACAGCCAATTGTCCTTTGCTTTGATTTTTTCTTTTTTCCTTTGAGAGTCCTGTTTATAACACGTTATTTAGAATCATAGAATCACCAGGTTGGAAGAGACTCACCAGATCGAGTCCATTTGTAGGTGAACCTTGTGTATGTGAGACTGCTTTGCTGTGTTGCTAATGGTTCTCTGTGCTAACGAGCTGCTTCCATCCCCAGGTTACCTGATCATGACTGACGACTGGTTTTCCGAGTACGTCTATGAGGTGGTGGTGGATAAGAAGTACGTACCAGATGACATCTTGGCAGTGATGCAGCAGGAACCCATTGTTCTGCCAGCCTGGGACCCCATGGGGGCTTTGGCCAAGTGAACTAACGAGTATTTGCCCACCAGAAGTAGACGCAATAGAGAATTCCAGTGGTCAGAAGCCATAGCCAAATGATAATGCGACCAGGCACTCGGCATGGTCCGTATTCTCGAAATGTAAGTTTTAAGGATCTTTGGGAAATAGCGCTTTACTGACTTGGCTGAATAAAGCCCTCAGACAGACTACTCTGCAAAACTGAAAAGGGAAAAACTCCTAATGGAAACGTATTACAAGAGCTGTCGATGGCAGTTTGACTTTTACCTTAAATATTTCATAAAAATCAGCATCGTAACTTAGTAGGATTATTTTGACCGGTGTTTTCCCTAGGAAAGCTGGCCAAAAAAGACCTTTTAGAATTAACAGCTACATGACCGTTAGAACAAACATGTCACGATACTTATAAATTAACCGTTTCTGATCTGACTTGCCCCAGATATTTTATATATTTACATTTTTAGTTTTGCTGATGTTTTGGAGGGGACATAGGAATTGAAACTGCTGAAAACCTCTAGAAAAATGTTCTCTTCCAGCAGAATTAGCAACTGTTTCCTTGAGGTTTCCGGTTTCACTTGTTTTTATTCTTCCACTCTTGAGCTAGGACTGGATTGAAGTCACACACATTGAAGCTCAGTGCTGTCTGTGTGCACGGAAGCGCTATTTTTCAGTTTTATTAGCAAGAACAACTATAAGTATGTTCACAGGTGGAGTTAGTGTCATGCTCAACAGAAAACCAATGTTTTAACTGCTGCATTTAATTTGGATGTTCAAAACAAACAAAGATGGTGCTATGAAGCTTTTGAATAAACACTTTCTAAAGTGACCGGGACTGCTCTGGTTTTATTTCTCAACGAAGCACGTCTGACCAATGACGTGGAAAGAAATCATTGATCTGCAAAGCTGAATAAGTCAGAATGTGAACATGTTGGGAAACATGGTGCTTTATTCTCAGTGGTCAGATGCTTCTCTCCCTGAACAAGGATAAACACAGAGGATCTCGCACGCTACAGGCACTCAAATAGTTTGGTGATGAGCACAGTCCTAACCCTTTGATTTAAATCGTGCCAGAGTCATGGACCATGTGCTTGTTCCCAGGGAGTTTTCCTGTTCTCTACAGGTTTTAAGCAAGTAAGAGGTAAGTGAGGATACAGAACCACACAAACACAGCTGCCAACCACTGTTAGTAGCAGCTAGATGGATGTTCCTTTGGTCACATGCAAGTGAAAAGGATGTTTGGTGTGGCCATGTTGCCCTACAACTTGGTTTGACTTTTCTTCCATTTGGATGACAGAGGGTAGAGAGTTCTTAAATGATTATCTTGGAGTAGTTACACAAATGTGTGTATGTAGAGATATTAAAAAATGCTGAGCTGAATCATGTCTGCATGTTGCCTGCTGAACTAAATCCAGATTAGGGTTTGTCTAGGAGTCATCCAAGATGATTCGCCAAGCTGTGATTAACATTCCCTGGTTAGATAAGAGAATTTGGTGCGGAACAGTAGTGGGAGGAGGTTGTAGCTGATGTGTTCTAAGAGCCTGTGCCCTTGGCAGTGCTTTCTGCAAAGGTAACAGTTCTGAAGATGTCAAGGATATATCTTGGCATACAGTGGCACCGTAACTTCATTCCTTTTTAGTAAATTCAGCTCATATTACCCTGGGCCTGTGTCAAAAGGTTTTCTGTGATCTTGAGACCTATGAGGACACAGGAGGAAGTGCCTACTGCTCTCAGCTGGCTTTTTCTTGCAAGGATCACTAGCAATAAGATAAAGCTGTGCCTTTGCAGTAGATTTTCCCACTCTAGAAGACTCAAAGTTGAACTCTCAGATCTTTTCTGTGACTGGGGATGGCAGGTGACCTTTCTTGCTTCCTACAGAGTTGACCGGCGCAAGTTTGTATCGCATGGTTGCTGTGGAAGTTTGTGCAAACCTTTTAATTATCAGGATGTTGTTGAATAGTAGATCTGTCAAATATATCTAATTATAAGTCAAATATTTTGCTACCATATGAGTTGCACCCTATGCTTATCAAACATGTGATGTTTATCAAACCATGGAAATGTATATTATATATCATTACTCTCTACAGCTACCTGAAGGGAGGTTGTAGAGAGGAGGGAGCTGGGCTCTTCTCCCAAGGGACAAGGGAACAGGACAAGAGGGAATGGCCTCAAGCTCCGCCAGGGGAGATTTAGGCTGGAGATTAGGAGGAAGTTTTTCACGGAAAGGGTCATTGGGCATTGGAACAGGCTGCCCAGGGAGGTGGTTGATTTCCCCTTCCCTGGAGGTGTTTAAGGGATGGGTGGATGAGGTCTTGAGGGACTTGGTTTAGTGTTTGATAGGAATGGTTGGACTAGAAGATCCGATGGGTCCTTTCCAACCTGGTTGTTCTATGATTCTATATAAGGAATAATGCCTCGCCGGGAGTAACTGGATACACAAGAACATGTGAACTAAGCTTAAGTGGTGTGGAAAGAAAATATAAAATGGTCATGGTTGATCATACAGTCTTGTAAAAAAAAAAAAAAGTGATATTGGGATGTATAAACAGAAGTAGCCTGCAATGTCTGTGAAGTGACCTGGCTCTCCTGAGGTCTGTTGAGGAGCGAGCTGGTGTGCAGTTGGGGACTGCACTTCAGGGAAAGAAAAGAGTGGTGAGAACAATCAGGGCTTGAAACTGATGGGTGAAAGGCTGAAAGAAGCGTAGTGTTTAGTCAGAGAAAAGTGGGGAGGTTGCATTCTTTTAAATCATCAATGGATGCTTGAAAGATGGGAATTTTGTTCCAGTTACTTGTGATGAACTGATCAAAAAGCCATGGCCTTCAGCTGCAGCAAGACCGATTGTGATTAGGAAAAGCTTTCTGGTGATAAACATAGTGTGGCACTGAAATACGTGCTTGAGGAGGTGTGATGTCTCTGTTGTTTGATGTGTTTAAGAACAGGTTACAGAAGGAAATGCTGGAATTGGTAGTGGTAGAGCTGATCCCTTTGGTATAAGTAGAGAGAGGAGGGAGCTGGGCTCTTCTCCCAAGGGACAGGGGACAGGACAAGAGGGAATGGCCTCAAGCTCCACCAGGGGAGATTAAGTCTAGACACTATGAAAATTTTTTTCACAGAAAGGGTCATTGGGCACTGGGAGAGGCTGCCCAGGGAAGTGGTCAATTCATCTTCCCTGGAGGTGTTTAAGGGACGGGTGGACGAGGTGCTGAGGGGCATGTTTTAGTGTTTGATAGGAATGGTTGGACTCGATGATCCGATGGGTCTCTTCCAACCTGGTTGTTCTATGATTCTATGAACCAACATGATCTTTCAGGATCCCTTTGCCTTTATGAGCCTGTGATGAAGTCTCAATCTCACGCTGTTGCTTGCATCAGGGTGAGCAAACAGCCTTGCACTTGATGCTGAACCCTGGTGGCTCTGAAACAAAGCCAAATCTCTTGGGGAGCTCTGTAATTTTGATTATGACTAACGCTTGTGTTGCTTCGGGGGCTTTTTTTCTTCCAAAAGGTCAGCATTTTAGCTTTCTAAAACCTTTCTGCTTATGACATTACAGCCATTCTCCCATTTCCTTTATGCAGTCAGAGGGGGAGAGCAGCCAAAAAGACTAAACTTTCTCTGGAGCTTAACATTTTTTGTTGCCCATAGGAGCTGATGAGGATTGAGTTTGACAAATTAAAAATCATTTCCAAGCCAGTTTTTGTTAATTTGAGTATTTAAAAGTATTGTCCAGCCTGTGCTTATCTCTGCAGCTCTTGCGCAGATATTTCCCTGTACAGCTTATACAATAGTTTGTGTTTTCCCTTTCCTTCAATAAGCAAAGAAAACCCACATGGCTAAAACACGTTCTAGGAAACGAAGCCAAACTGGCAGAAATAGTTTTCCATTTATACCCAGCAGTTTTGTAAGAAGGAATGGGGAAGAGGCAGGGAAATACAGAGCGAGAGCTGTTTCTTCTGCTTAAAAGACAGTTAATAAGCTGTTCTAAGGTTTGTACTAGCGACGCGCTCAGGACTGGTGCAGCAGTAGCTAAAGTCAATTGTGTTTCAGTGCTGCTGCTTCCTTTAGGTCATAGTCTTTGCAAATCCTTAAAAAGACCTCTGGGTTGTTGAGGAACCAGCCAACCAACAGGTTTCTTTTCCAGTTTGTCAACAAAACCATGCAGGTCTCGTGGCTGTTCAAAGAGGGTTCTCTTGACAGGTGGAAAATACTGATAGTGTTGGGTGGTGAGACACTGGCCCAGGTTGCCCAGAGGAGTCACGGATGCCCCATCCCTGGAGGGG
Organism: Coccyzus lansbergi; assembly: GCA_033558105.1. Lineage (NCBI taxonomy): Eukaryota > Metazoa > Chordata > Aves > Cuculiformes > Coccyzidae > Coccyzus > Coccyzus lansbergi. Next base: position 37,048 of record JAUMJK010001002.1, read on the forward strand.
TTCAAGGCCAGGTTGGATGAGGCTTGGAGCCCCTGATCCACTGGGAGGTGTCCCTGCCCATGGCAGGGGTGGGAACTGGATGTGCTTCAAGGTCCCTTCCAACCCAAACCATTCTACGCTCAAAGTCAACTCTCAGATTTGATCCAAAGTCACAACATAATCACCACTGGTAACTGAGAGCAGGAGGAGGCAGGAGGACGGGTTATGTGTAGTGGCAGTTCACAGGTCTTTCAGCATCAGATTTCTCCACCCAAACGCTCTCTTCAAAGCAACTGTAGTGGAAACAGCAAACTCTCTCCAGACCTCATCCAACTCCCAGATGCAGATCCCAGCGCAGCTTAGGAAACAGCAGGGAAGGACAATCAGAATTTCTTTTATCCCAAAGCCAATTGTAATAGCTTCTAAACGTAGCTGGGTTCCTAACTAAGCAGAAGATGGGAGCAAATAAATATTTTAGGATTTGTTTGCTTTGTGTTGTTTGGAAGATTGTTCCTATCCTCTTACTGACGGTGAATCGGAGATGGACTCGCAGAATCATTATTAATCTCTTCTTAGCGCAGCTGGTACTCCTGTTAGGTAATTTGATTGATGCTTCCCGTTCTCATACTGGCATTTGTAGCTGGAATTTCCAGCTGCTTTATCTGGGGGAGAACTGTGGAAACATTTGAACTTGAGTCTTATTTAAAGTCTATTTAATTCTGGTTGGTTTTTTTTTTTTTTTTTCATACTTTCCCTAAATCATGAGGGCTTTGCCTACCAATGCACAGAATTTAATGAAGAAGAATGATTTAATGAAGAAGATTTAATGAAATTCTCAAACTGACTGTACAGGTGACTCAACCCCCTCCCTGGGCAGCCTCTGCCAGTCTGCAGCGAAGTACAGATTAATGTGACCACAACTCTTTATTTTGGAAAGGAGAGGGTGGGAAGGGAATCAAACACGGCCAAGAGAAGGCGAGACAGATATTGCTATTTTCACGAAAAGAACAATGGATCTCTGACAGAACTGATGGCAACAAGCTTAATGTGACAAAACATTTTGCATATGCTGTCCCCGGGAATGAATGGTAAAGCAAAACCTATTGTAAGCAAAACCTATTTTAATCAAAACCTATTTTAATCCAAGTCTGGAATGTTTGCGATTGCAATACCTGAGCTCTCCTTGAGATGGTGCAAATCACCAGGAGAGGAGAAAGGGAAGCCTAATTATATCCCTTTGCTTTTCAGTGTTCTGAGTTTGTTTTCTTTTTCAATTGTTTGGAGCGAGTCTCTGAAAACCGGCAGCCGCTTCCAGCCAAACCGCTGCTGCTCCAACAATTCGCTCTTCTTACTTGTCCCATGCTGCTTTTCCACCTTTTATATTTTCCCCAACCTGCCACCTAAACCCTGGCACTACTTTGTTAACCTGTGATTTATGACTTTTTATAAACAAATGGCAAAGGCTGGGAATGAAGAAATCCTGGGTGAAAGAAGCCGGAGGAGAAAGCATGTGCCAGAGGTGGAGTGAGAGATTTTTGAGAAGGAATAGGAAGAAAGGAAATTACTTTTTGAGCTTTTTGAAGCAGCAAAATGCGCTTGAAAGAATTTGTGCTTAACACTTTTAAACCTTAGTTCTTTAGTTAAATAAGGACAATATTCAGGAATAGAAAATATACTTTCCAAGCCCTTTGATTGTGGGGATATCCCAGTCCTTCCCGCTGGTCTGTAATCCACAGACCCACCTGCAAACCTGTAATTTACTGACATCCTCACAACTTCTGTCCTGTTTGTTGTTTCCATCCTCCTCCTGTTATTTATGGCTGTAATAACAGCCAGAGCTGCCCCTCACCAGAAAAGCTCCTCTCCTTCTACGGCTTCACCGGAGCCTGCTCTTTCGAACTGATCGGAGCCGACAAATTGCAACCACCCACCTCTAGGAGGAAAACTGAGCTGCAGCCCTGGTGAAACACAAAGTTTATTTGACTAAATGACTAAAGTGACGCAAAAATTCTTAAAGAGCTCTTTGGCAGCAGATTATCTGGAAATCAGACCACGTGAGGGGGATTGGCGTACAAAAACCTCCCCAAGATGCTGAGTTGCCCACAGGCTGAGTTGTCCCCAGACTCCGAAGTAAATGTGGGTGAAGGTTACCAGAGCTTGGATAACTCCAAGGAAAGCAATTCCGACCGATCCCAAGGACAGGTACGCTTTAATTTTCTTTTTAACACTCTGCTGTTTAAGTATTCTATGAAATTTAGACAGAGCCTTGATCCTCAGAGCCAACCTCTGGGGCAAACACATGCTGGAGGTTCCTTAACTTTCACTCCTCGTTGCCTCTTTCAACTCTGGTTACAAAACCTGAAATACTAACAACAGTCAAATGTCTACATTGGGTTATGTTTCATTTTAAATTGGCTTTTCAGGTCTTTGAGTAATTGAAAATGCACATCTAACAAAGCTTCGAAGGGGGGAAAATGAATTTTCGTGAAAGTTTCCTTTGACTTTTCCAACTTCTTATGCTTCTACTTGGCTTTTTTTTTTTTTTTTTTTTTTTTTTTTTTTTTTTTTGATGTTCCATACTCTCTCCTGCCTAGTTCAGGCATTTGTGCAGCAATTACGAAATGTCTGGGAGCAGAACACGTCCTAACAATCTGAAATGAAAGTTTTGGCAGCTCCCAGAATCGCATTACAGGTCTATTTACAATTTACCAAGAAGTATGAAGCCATAAACAAAGAAATGGGAACCACACCGAGTTCTGTTTCGAAAGGTAAACTGCTCCAGCACAGTCAATTATTTAACTCAATGGGACAGGTTTATGATAAGTAATAAATCCGGAGAGTGTGTGGTACATGTATTTATAGTCAATCATCTTTAATTGCTGAAATCAGCTGATGTGTTGGGCGAGTTTGCTAAGTCCTAAGTTTGAGGGAGGATTGCAATGCAGCTTTCAGCTGCATTGCAATCCTCCCTCAAACTTAGGACTTAAATATTCCGGGAAGCACATTTTGACGTGTTAAGAAAGTCCAGGGCTGTGCACCTAATGGGTATGGATTGTTGGAAACGCTGTGGAATTTTTTAATGTGGATTGTTAGCTGCCTGGTGTTTTACTGGGGGAGGTCTCAGACACGTCGGCTTCATCCGCTGGTGCTTTTGGTAAACGAATCGACCGTAATTTTCTTGGGGAGTGGTTTGTAAGGTCGGCATCTAGCAGCTGAGTGTTGTGAGTCTGTTTTTCTAATTGCGATGAATCTCAAATGGTTGTATAAACGACAACTTGCCCCAAACTGGAATTTAATAAATCCCCAGACTTATTCCCACAGCTGGAAATGTGCAGTGTGTTTAAGCTCTTTCCTGCTTCCCTCCATGGAAATATAAACCACTGAGTTTTCATTAGGAACAGTATTAAGAGCCTAAAGAAAGGTTCCTTCTGTATCCTGGTGTCCTTTCCCACGCTAACTCTTGCATCTTGTAAAACTTGATGGTTTAACTCTTTTTCCAAGCTTGTATATCAGCAGCTTAATCTATATCCTACAGGAATCAGACAACATAACGAAGCCTGTCTATGGGATAAAGTGCTTGGTAAAGAACTTGGGTAGAACTTGGAGCCTGAAGCAAGGGGCTGGGATTTGGAGAGAGCCGTCAACAAGTCTTCCTTCAAAGAAACACCGTCTAGAAACAACAGCGACCATTTCTTTAAATAAAAACATGACAAACACAAGTAGATAGAATCATAGAATCATAGAACAACCAGATTGGAAGAGACCCACCGGATCATTGAGTCCAACCATTCCTATCAATCACTAAACCATGTCCCTCGGGACCTTGTCTGCTTCTCAGGGATAAAGCCAATTGTCTTAACTTTTTAACTTCAATCTGCCTGCATGTTCTCCAGCTCCTTGCCATTCTTGTCAGTGTTGTTTTCCACTCTTATCCCAATTCCAGATAATTAATTTGTCTTGCTTATCAGAAATCATCTGGCAACAGGCTCCCTTCCTACCTAAAAGGCTTCTAGAAATTTGTTCAGCTAAACAACTGTCATCCTGTGTATTCTTTAAGTGTGAGCAGCTTCTGCTATTCTTTAAGGGCAGTTGCTTCAGCTAAATTATTACTCTTCTGTTTACCCTTAAATGCTAGTCCTTTCTTTGTGCTTATCTTGAGCTGACTAATTGCTAAAAATCTAAACAACTGTCACCCTGTTCATCAAGTTTAAATTCACCTAGCGCAGTATCAGCTATTTAATTCTTTCACTTTTCCCACTCCTTCTTTTGTTTTTCTTTAGTTATTCTGTTTTTCATTGTCCTTGTCCATAATTAACTCTACTCCTTACTCTTTTAATTCAGCCCCATCCTTAATTCCTTATTTCCCTTCTTAATTCTTTTGTTTCGCTTGTTCCCCTCCCCAATTCCTTTCTGTTTCCGGCACAAGGAGCAGGAAGGCTTTGGTAGATCCACGAGTGGGAGGGCAAGGAGGTTAGATACATGCTGAAAATGTTTTTCACTAACTTGTAGAGTTCTATTTAAAATAAAGACTAAGCCAATAATTTTACATGTTCTATGTCAATGTTGTATTTTTTGTTGTCATCTAAAACCATGACATTTTCCTGAGGGACATGTTTTAGTGTTTGATAGGAATGGTTGGACTCGATGATCCGATGGGTCTCTTCCAACCTGGTAATTCTATGATTCTATGATTCTATGTGTATGCAGCCAGTCTTGGACTCCAGCCTGCAAGCAGGTCTCTTACTTGAGAAACACCCTGCCCATTAATTCCCCTGTGCAGGGTCACGTTAAGGAGCAGGGCTCTATTTAGTTGGTGATATTTAGTGTGTTATGACTCCTCCTTCGCGTTTATATAAATAATTTGAGGAAGAATACAAAAGGAATATCATTGCCTTCAAGCTTATCTGTTTCCTTGCACTACGTCTGGGCTCTCTCAAGCCATAAAACGCATTTCCCACTGCCCCCGTTCTTGAAATGATTGGCAGCAACTTGGCGGCATTCCCACTGCGGTGCCTGCCTTCTCAACAAGTTTTCAAAGGTAAAAATCTCTCTTTCCTGCTGACTTTGTGACTTCAGACTAAAACACGGAGGAGATTATAACGTAAACATCACAGAGGAGGTTTATATTCCCCTAGCACTGTTGCTTTCAGAAGCGTTATTTTCACATTTTACCTCTATTTAGCCTTAGCTGGGAATATGGAAGTTAACTGGAGAGAGCTCCCAGCTTGTTCCATTCAGCCTTTGATTCTCCCAGAAAGGCTATTCTCTCTGTGGGATTCCTTGTTGAGTAATGCTCTCCTCTGTTTTTAGTCAGAATATGGGGAAACCTTTAGAGAACTACAAATATTCCTATACAGGATTCTTTGTTTCCCCTATAAACTGTAGGTTTATAAAGTCCATCTCACAGCAATGTGCAGAAGTACCCACTCCAGTATCCTGTCATACAAATTTCTTGCTTTATTTTGTAGATAAGTGATTTCCTTGGACTCTTTTCAATTTACATGCAACTGTCTGCATGAACTGCATTAGCTGGGGGTGTTTCGCCTGGGGAAGAGGAGGCTGAGGGGAGACCTCATTGATCTCTCCAACTACCTGAAAGGAGGTTGTGGAGAGGAGGGAGCTGGGCTCTTCTCCCAAGGGGCAGGATACAGGATGGGAAGGAATGGCCTCAAGCTCTGCCAGGGGAGGTTCAGGCTGGACATTAGGAAAAAATATTTCATGGGAAGGGTCATTGGGCAGTGGCAGAGGCTGCCCAGGGAGGGAGTTGATTGCCTTCCCTGGAGGGGTTTAAGGTGCGTGTGGATGAGGTGCTGAAGGACATGGTTTAGAGATTGATGGGAATGGTTGGACTTGATGATCCAGTGGGTCTCTTCCAACCTGGTGATTCTCTGATTCTCTGATTCACTGCAAGGTGTAGCAAGCACCCAAGCAGCTGCCTTATTTTAACAACCCTAAAATGCTCCGTGGTGAAAGTGAGACTTAGGTCAAGGAATCCTCTCCGTGGTTGATTGTGTTTGCCAACACAGTAGGCTGACGTTTAGCCTTAGAGTTCAAAGTACTTTATTTCTCTGCAAGCACTAGCACGTCCACGGCCAGGTAAGGCAGAGGGAGGAGCAGGGTGAGGGACAGCGGTAAGGTGAGTTTTGCTGCAGGAATGCAGCGTTCGATTATAAAACTAGCACATGAGAAAAAGAACATAGTTCGGGTGAAGTGAAACATAAACGAATTTTGCAACTGTGGTTGTTAAAATGTATTTGATTGTTTGGAGGCAAGTCATGACTTCTGCAGTCACGCATGGTGAGGCTGAACAAGCCCTTGTGCTGAGGAATTTGGGAAGCCCGTGCTGCCCCACCTCAAATAACGTATTTTCCAGGTGCCCTGAGGCTTTAAGATTCATCTCCCTTGAAGCATCTGATATCTGCTGTATGTCAACCAAATTGTTTTAATCCCCCAGACATATAAAAGCTCAATTTTATCCTTTAAAAAATACAGAGAGCAGGAAACTAATTTTGTTTTCAAGTGCTGGGAATATTTGTTTCATTAGATGGTAAAGCATTAAAGGGAAGGGATTCCCACTGCCACGAGAGGTCACTGCGTGTCTCGAAAAATAACCAAAGCAATGAGACATCAATGGGGTAACTCCCTGCTCCAGACAGAACCAGAGCCCAGGGCAGCAACGCTTCCCCAGGATTGTTTGATAGAGCCAAAGGAAGTGGGTTTGAGTATCAAGGGACACTACAGAGTGGTCACATCTCCAGTCAAGTTTTGCTCCGTGTGGGAGTAACCAGAAATTATAATTTAATTTATATTTGGCTTATGTGAACTGTGTCGGTGGCTTCAGCCAAGCTCAGAGAAGCACATGCCTTTAATTACCTTTCCTAGTGTTTCCAAGAGAGCAAAGCAGGGAACAGTTGTGGAGGACACGCTACTTGCTCCAGGGAGCTTCTCTGGAGCAGAGCCGAGGGTCACTCCTCTTTAATCACTCTTTGCGTAAGGAGGAGTGTGGTTTACAGAGCTGGCAGCTCGGCACCTTTCCCGGGTTGCACAGCACAGTGGATCCAAAAACTGCTCTTTAGAACAATCTCTGCTCAGAGCTACCAGAGAGAGAGAGAAAAGGTGTGGATGCTTAGAGCCTCTCGAAGGAGCCAGGTCAGATCTGCAAAACACAGCTCGAAACGAAATGAAGGCACAGGTTTCTTTATCTCCTGAGGCTAATTATGTTGGCGATAAGCAGCACAGGTGTATTTCTGTAGAAGCAACCTTTGCAACAGCACAGCTTGAAAACAGGTAACAAACTGCCATTTCTTAAGTCATTCAACATTTCAGCACCTGTAGCTACTGAGAGATCGGTGCACGGAGATGAAGTGGAGGTTGAGGTGGGCAAAATCTTTCACTCTTAGCATAATATTTCCCTGAATATCTTCCCTTGTGTTTCCACCACACTACTCAGTCCCCAGAGTTCTAGTTTTGCAGCTGTTTGTACTGTATGTAGCACTTACAATTCATTCAGGTTTTTTTTTTTTCTTTAATTATAACAAGAGGGGGTAAGAAATACTTTCTCCCACTTTTTTTTTTTTTACAGCACAATGAAACCTGATTCTATAACTGTTCTGTTCTAAGGTGCCAGATACACCACTATGAACACCACTGCCTGGCTGCAGAGTCACTCTTGGGGGGTCCCAGGGTAGCTGAAGAGCTGTAGTTCTCTTTCCGAAAGGAATATTTGAAATCCCAGCTGAAGCCTCTGAAATTTTACGCCCTGTTTTGCATGTTTGAAGCTTAAACTACTGAAAATTCTACAAAAATACTGCAAATAATGTGAGATTTCTTTCCTGTGGTCTTCAGAAGACCAGAAGGGAAAATCCTTAGATGTGGATAAGACAACTATCCTGATTGTCACAGATCTGTGAAATCAACAATAGATTCAACAACCTTCCAGCAGGAAAGAAAGTGCCAAGAAGTGTCCGTGTGCAGAAACGAAACTTTTTACAAACACAATAAGGGTTTAAGACTCGGGTATGGAAAATTTAGTCTCATGAGATAATACAGTTAAATCAACATCCTTTACTACTTTCCCATTTATGAGTAAGAGGTATAAAGTCCACCAGGGCTCAGGTTACTTTTCCATGTTCCTACCTTATATTGCACATGTTCTGTACAAGGAGAGGATTGGCTGTGGCCTTGCTTAGGATATTTTTATGTAGGACTGTTTTAACCTAAACAAGCTCCTTTGGGACATTTGGAAAGTTTCAGACTCCAATGACACTCGGGTTTTATAGTCTTGCAGGTAAAATAGAAATTCCCCTCTTTGCCATAGAGTTTTTCTCTAAAACTTGGAAGGTGTTTCAATCTTTGTGGGTGATTAACTAGTGGTAGCAAAGTACAGCTCTTGGAAGAAGGCAGCATTAATGATGCACTGCTTGCTATATGATGAAACGAGCATTATCTGGGTAAAGACAGCACGAAAGCTGAAGAACTAGAGATTTCTGACAGTTACAAGCAACACCTTCAAGAGAGTTTTATCTTGAGAACATCCTCGTGTTTGCTCTGCAGCTCAGCAACTTTCCTTCTCTTTCCGCTTGCACTGGTGAATATTTAGGAAGAGGTTTAACAAACTTTGATAAGAATGGTTGGACTCGATGATCCGGTGGGTCAGTTCCAACCTGGTGATTCTATGATTCTATGAAACTGGCTTTGCACAACGCTGAAAGCTGGGAAAAAATCTGAGTTTTAATAACTTTGGAAAATGCTATCCCCTCTCTGCTTTAGATTTTCCAACAGTTAGAAGTGAAATAATGCTTATTCTTCTGCCAGAATACAACAATATTTACTATGGTAAAATGGTTTAAAAGGGGAAAAAATGGATTGTAATTATAATTATTTAATTTGTAGGGGCATTGTGTAAGCTGTGTAATGTTCTGCTAGCTATAAAGCAAGGTTAAAGCCTTGGGGAATAAGGCTCCGCTCCTGTCTCAAGAGTTTGTTGAGTAACAGCAGCTGAGCATTTACTTTATCTGAACAAATGAACAGAAAACAAAGCAGGACCCACTGCAACTCAATTCTGTTAGTTTTGTTCTGAAGGAAAAGTTAATGGATCTATACTTTTTAAAATTTGGGGATAGTTTTTCTCCTGGTGTGTATGAAGAGGGCAGGGAAAGGCAGGGATTCTCCCAGTGCCTGTGTTTTTGCTGGCAGTGGACAGTAGCCCAGCAGTAGTGCCCACTGCCCTTCCCAGGGCTGGAACCGCAGTGTTAGTAGATCCAAACAGAAGGAAAAATGCCTTTATTTCTCCAAGGAGTTAAAGAGAACTCGGGATGAGACTTGTCCATTAGCCCCATGTGTTAGCTCTTACTCAAAACAATCAAATTCGAGTTCCCTGATCTTGTTTTTCCTTGTGATTCATGTTGACTAAGCTTCAAAATGTTTGCTGGCTTAAAACCACTGAGATGTAAATACTTTCCTAAACTTTCATTTAAGGCTTTGAGGTCTGCTGCGAAACACCAGATTCCAGGGCAATGAGAAGGGAGGGTGGTTCTGAAGAGAAGTGGTTGTGAAATGTAATTTGTACATCCGTTGTTATCTGGTGTTTAATTAATTCTTTTCCCTTCATAATGGGTGAATCCAGAAAGTGGCAGTAGAAGTTACAGGATGAACCTACGCTAATCTCTGCCCTCATTTTTGCAAACTGGGGGTCCCACAGCCTCCCTAGGTGTGAAACCAATACTGAGAGGGAGAAGCAGAAGACAGCAGGACTGTGACTGCCCGTGAGTTGTCCAACAATGCACAAAGTCCAGCAAATCTACCTGAGAGGCTGTGAGCCAGGTACATGGGCTTCTGCTGTGGAAGAGGATGATTGCTTCCTTCCTCTGTACAAAATCATAAATGGATTATCTGCTAAATGATTGACATCGCATGCTGTGACGGTTAATTACTTCCAAGAGTATTTTAATGACAGGATCTATCAGTAGTGACTTGAAAGTTATCAGCATTAGGAAGCCCTGTAACATATTTTTTACTGTTTTTCATTTCGTAGATGGTGTCTGTGCCTTCTGTCTGATGGATTCAAATCTAGAAAAGGCATTCTAGTAGTGCTGGGAATACACTAGGAATAAAACCACAAGGGGACTCGGTGCTGCCGTCCGCCTGCAAGTGTCAGAACAGATCTCATAAAAAAAATGGAAAAAAAGGCAACAAGCAATGAGACTGAGCCACTGACTTCTAAGAAAGATGTCTCAGACTGTAACGAAGAAGACTGTAAAGAGAATGGACTTCTGATGAGGAACCCTAAGTCTACCCTACGGCTGGTGGAGGATGGCAATAAAGTCCGTGCCAGCCAGGGAGATAAAGGGGAGGCAGCTCAGATCTCCAATGGTTATTCAGGGGTTCAGAGCTCTGTTCCCTGCAATGGAATGGGAGAGGCGGAAGATGCCCCGTGCACTGCCCCAGCGGCCACCACCACCACTACAACCACCACTTCGACCACCTGCGGAGCAGAAGGCCAGCAGCAGCTGATGGAGCTAGAAGACAGAGAGACCTGGAGTAAAAAAATTGACTTTCTCCTCTCTGTCATTGGCTATGCAGTGGATCTGGGAAATGTATGGAGATTTCCTTATATATGCTACCAAAACGGAGGAGGTCAGTGCCTAGCTGTGTGTCCTCTTTCTTAATGCTAAACTTCCTTGCTTATAAACAGATGACTTAGTGGCTTATTTTAATATCACACAGAACAAACAACCAAGGGGAAATTACTTATTTTCCCAGCAGACTGAAAAATCTAATTATTAGGCACATTAAGATGGAAGGAAAGCTTAAAGAAAGATCTAAAAGAGCAGTATGTTTGGAAGCTGAGAGACAACTGGGTGCAGAACCTGTTTCCAAGAGAAAAGACTCAATCCCCGACCCAAGGAATGCTATAAAATCAGATAAACCAACAGGTCAAACCCAACTCATCAGGAATGCTGGGTCTTAGACTTACTGATGTATCAGCCAAAATATAAATTCAATCAAGGAGATCTTGGAATGAGCTTCAGATCATAGAATGGTTTGGGTCAGAAGGGACCTTGCTCACGCTCCTCATTAGTTACTCTAAGGAGAAATGCAAAAGGAATTCCGTGTGGCACACGGGCTGGGCAAGGGATAGGTATTCCCCCTGTGGGATAGAAGGAACTATTGGTTATAGAGCGCGAGTACTGTTGGAATAGGAGTCCTGTGAGGAGTTATAACCATCTGCTTGCTTTCTTGCAGGAGCATTCCTCATTCCTTACACAATCATGGCCATCTTTGGAGGGATTCCTCTCTTCTACATGGAACTTGCACTAGGACAGTACCACAGGAATGGGTGTATTTCAATCTGGAGAAAAATCTGCCCTATATTCAAAGGTAAAGAAGGGGGAACTCACAGTCACTTCATGGAATTATTTCATAGAATCACAGAATGGTTTAGGTTGGAAGGGACCTTAAAGCCCATCCATTTCCACCCCTCTGCTATGGTCGGGGTCACCTTCCACTGGATCAGGGTGCTTAAAACACCATCCAACCTCCAGAGACTTCCCTGGGCAACCTGGGCCAGGGCCTCTCCACCCTCACTGTGAAGAACTTCTTCCTAATTCTTCCTAATTTGTTTTTCCTAATTCTTTCCTGCCTTACTAGGAATTGGCTTTGCCATCTGTATAATAGATCTTTACGTAGCCTCCTACTACAACACCATCATGGCTTGGGCCTTTTACTACCTCGTATCCTCCTTCACGGCAGAGCTGCCGTGGACTAGCTGCACGAATCCTTGGAACACAGGCAACTGCACCAACTACTTCAGCAAGGACAATGTCAGCTGGTCCCTGCACTCCATCTCTCCCGCAGAAGAATTTTATACGTAAGTGCATGTAAGTGAGGACAGTGACACCAGACAGAACGGTGGAACGTGTAGCAAGATTTTCTCTGGAGGGGGAGTGGGGCTGCTTATTAACAGTACCTTTTTCTGAACTATTTAAGTGAATACTTGTAGGAGCATGTAAACTTAGGGTGTATGCTCCCCATACTCGAGATCAGAAGTTCCCAGACACTGTCAGCTGCTATCATTGCTGGTGTACCATTAGTATCAAGCTTTTAATTAAAAATAAATCAAACTGATTTACTCTGAGGGTTACTTCTCAAGGCCTCAGCGCTACTTGTAATGCTCAGACCACAGTATGAGAGTGTTCAAAGTGTTCTTCACATAAGTGTTTGTTCAAAATATTTATACTGTGTTTTTCTTTCCTCTTTCAGCCGCCAAGTTCTACAGGTGCACAGGTCCAACGGGCTGGATGACCTGGGGGGCATTAGCTGGCAACTGACCCTCTGTTTATTGTTAATCTTCACCATTGTCTACTTCAGCATCTGGAAAGGGGTCAAAACATCTGGCAAGGTGAACTCAAAAGCAAGACAATTCAACTTGGTACAGTACAGTCCAGCAGCAGTTCTAAAGGAGCCAATTAACTCCAGGGAGAATTCTCTCCACCTGTCTTTGTGACAGGGATTAGAGGCTCACGTGTTTGGGAAGCACTTACTGTAGAGTGTCTACTACTTTTATCTAAGTGATAAATAATTATAGAATCATAGAATCACCGGCTGGAAGAGACCCGTTGGACCATTGAGTCCAACCATTCCTATCAAACACTAAACCATGTCCCTCAGGATTTAAACACCTCCAGGGAAGGTGAATCGACCCCCTCCCTGGGCAGCCTATTCCAATGCCCAGTGACCCTTTCCGTGAAAAACTTCCTCCTAATCTCTAGCCTAAACCTCCCCTGGCGGAGCTTGAGGCCATTCCCTCTTGTCAGTAATAATGACAGTAAGTTACTTGTTAGTAATAATGAGAGTTCTCTGGACAAAACCAACCCTGCCAAGAGAAAGCAGGGCTGTAGACGTGCAAACTGCCTTGTTTACAGACTTTCTCAGAAGCTCATGTGAAGATGTTATAAATGCAAAGGGTTATAACAAGAATAACTCGTTATCAGCTGTTAACTTTCTACCCATGGCAAATGCTGTTTTAACTGCTTTCCCTCCCAGGTGGTGTGGGTGACGGCCACGTTCCCTTACATCATACTCTCCATCCTGCTAGTGAGAGGGGCAACCTTGCCTGGGGCTTGGAGAGGTGTCCTCTACTACTTGAAACCTGACTGGCAGAAACTCCTGGCTACTGAGGTAAAAAAAACATTACAGAAGAGCAGAGATCTACCTTTTAACTTGTATATAATGTAATGTGTATTTTCAGCACAGAGCGTGATTAAACAGATGTCTTGGCATGGACTGAAAACCCTGACTTCACACTCTAATGTTTAAACAGTCATGCTATTCTTTCCATAATTATAATTTGTCCATAATTGATACTATTTTAAAGATTAAAGCACACCACCAGTTTATTACTTGAAGTAACAGTAGGGTTGCCATACATTGGTTGCATCAAATTAGTGATACAATTAGAAAGAAAACGAGTGACCAAATAATTTATTACCAGGAAGATGGTGAACAGCCTGACATTGAGGAAGAAGCTGATTACTGCTGCACTGCAACAAAACCCTTTATCCGTGATAGTCATCCTGAGCAAAGTGAATTTACTAAGCCCTAACAACCGGTTTAGCTGCAGGTTTATGGCTGTGAGGGGTCATTACATAGTTAGGCAGACTTTCCCACAGTGAAACGGTGTCCACGGTTGCCTGGATTTAAACAGTGTGGGTCATTAGAGTTGAAACTTCAGATCTCCGTCCTGTGACGAGCAGTGGCAGGTAAGCCCAAGGAGAATCTCTGTTGCCACCAATTAAAACAGGACTGTGTGAAAATGCATGTGGAGAAGGAATAAATCAGGCCTGCACACACCACTGAGATTTGAAAAGGAATGGGGGAATGAGGACAAGACTGAGCTAACCAACAACCCCAAACAGTATCTGATTCAGCTTTGAACTCTGCGGATGGCGACCAGTCCATCAGGCTCAAGGCTTCACTTGCTTCACTGCCTATGAAAGTGTCTAGCGAGGAGGGCAATGGAAAAACCCCAAAGCAATAAATACTACAAATACAAAGATTAAAAATTCCAGTGTTTGCAAGTCTGCTGCTGCCCAGCTGATATGGAGAGTTTTGAATGAAGAGGAAATGAAAAGACACCAGTTTCTGATAAAGCTGCATCTCCAATAAACGCTCACATCTTCTGAAAAAGCAATAAAGGGCATTGATATTGTATTGGATGTATCTGAAGAGAGGACAGCAGATTGCAATCTGTGTGCTGGACAGTGACAGAGCTCTGTCTGGATGATACAGGGTGGCCTCACACGCTGGAAGAGAATATTAGAAATGAGTTGTAATGAACTCCGTGTTTCAATCAAAAGAGGATAAATGAACGAGGGGTTTCACCTTCAGAAAGAGAACTGATATTGTACTTTAGGAACACTACTCATTACGGCCCTGGTCACTTTTCAAGTATGACAGGCTCAGGCTTTTCATAACACGATCATCGCACTTGGATCTGTCATGGTTACGACAAAGCTGAGCTGAGTTCTAAGGACTAGAACTGCATCCACACTGTCATTTATTTTCATTATTCTAGAGAACATCTTAGCAGTGATCACCTGCTGCTTAGCCTGGAGGACACACAGACCATTCCATACCACACAGAGTCTGGAGGGAGATGGACCAAGTCCCCTGCAATATCACAGACAGAACACTCCCTAATATAACAACTCCTTAACATAACAAAAGTTGTGTTAGACTGAGCATAGGCAAATCACTGTGAATCAGTCTAAGGTGCTATCAGAAATTGAACTGCCAATGAGTACTCAAAGTATGTAAAGAGATCCGATAAGCACAGCATCAGCACTAAAATGATAGTGGATGTTTACAGCTCTCACACATCTACCATAAATATTTGTATTTCAACATGCTCTCTTAATTAAGTAGTTTTTTAGAACAGGACTAGAAAACAGGCAGAGTAGTGAAACATGCGTTTGAAGAGCTATGTGATATTCTGACTGTGCTAAACTCACTTGATCTATTTTAATTTTTTCTACTTTGGTATTTTTCAGGTTTGGGTGGATGCCGCAGCTCAGATTTTTTTCTCCCTTGGTCCAGGTTTTGGGGTCCTACTGGCCTATGCCAGCTACAACAAATTCCATAACAACTGCTACCAGTGAGTTCTTCCTTATTCTAAATGTAGTATTGACTTAAAAGTAACATATATACAAAAAACCACAGTGCTGGTCAAAGGCACCGACTTATCAAATCTGTGTACATGCAAATCACAGAACAAAAGGCCTTACTGAAAGAACCTGCAATCTAAAACATTTCTGTTGTGGCTACTGTAAGGAGAGAGAATCTCTAGCAATTACAGCAGGGAATCCAAGATGTAGAAACCTGTCACAATAAAAAGGGCTGAATCCCTGCCAGACTATCACATTATAATTATTTAATCTCAGCAGTTTTTAGGAAATTACTTCACAGTCTAGAGCTGAAAGGTGATTTCCGGTTGTTTCCTTGTTATATTAAAACATTCTACTTATACCTTGTGAAATAAATTTCTCAATTCTTTACTATTCCTGTAGTAATTCATACTTTTCTAAAAACACCCTTGTACAAACAGCATTCGATCTAGTGTTACACTAAAGTCACAGCACCTCTTTGAAGCTTAAGTAGTTGTGTTTTTCCCTATCTCCTCTCTCTCACAAGACTGCTGCTTGTTCTTTTCATTGTGTTACCCTAGTTCTTCCAGAAGCCCATCCAGATGAGCAAGTCACTCCATCTGGTAGTAAACTCTCCTTTCTAACAGATGCCGATTCCCTGATATGAGTTAGGTTTTCTGTTGCAGAGATGCTCTGGTTACCAGTACCGTGAACTGCGCGACAAGCTTTGTGTCTGGGTTTGTCATTTTTACTGTGCTGGGATACATGGCTGAGATGAGGAAGGAAGATGTATCAGAGGTTGCCAAAGATACTGGTAGGTTAACTTTTCATACACATCTGAGGGATACGGGTTAGTGTTTGATAGGAATGGTTGGACTTGATGATCCGGTGGGTCTCTTCTAACCTGGTGATTCTATGATTTTATGATCTCTCAAACGGCTTCTAAGATAGATCATATTTGTGTATTATCTTCTAGATTGAGAACAGCCCAAATAAGGCAAAATATTGAGTATGTAATTCGGGATACTGACTTACTTTATGGTAACAGCACTGTTATACAGTACAGCTAAAAGGTTATTCCATAAAGACAGCATATAGAAGTCATATGGCATCCAGCTTCACAAACGTGGTGGTAGCTCCACACTGTGAAATAGTCTGGGGGGAGAAGTTTTACCTTAGGAGACAATATGGTACAGGGAAAGGATCTGCCCTCCTGGCAGCAGTACTGTGCTAACCATTATCCCTAATTCTTCATTCTAATGCCAGGACCCAGCCTTCTCTTCATTACGTACGCTGAGGCCATTGCTAACATGCCTGCTTCCACTTTCTTTGCCATCATCTTTTTCCTGATGTTACTCACACTGGGATTAGACAGCACGGTGAGTAGAATCTACACGAGACAGTGGTCCTCTCAGGTATTTGGCCTTAGCCCCACAAGCATCAGAAGAAACAGAATTACAAATATTGCACCATCACTAGAGGGTTTAAAGCGGGACTGGCATCTCCATGTGCCTTTTGTAAGACAGCAACTGCTAATCCAATTTTGACCTAAACAGGCCTCAATACAATTAAATGATTTGTTGGTGTCACATTGTGACAATCAATAACAGGCCTGGAAACAAAACCAAAGCGCTTGATTCATAAATGCTTGGGTTGAATGGAGCCTTGCAGGCTCCTTCTCTCTTTTACTTGCAAACTTACTAAGCCACTATTAAATTCTGGAAGTTTTCCCCACTAATTGGATTTAAAAGGTGTTTGTCTAAAAGCCTGTTTGTACAAACTGAGAATCAGCTTCTTCTGGGAAGGCTGAAACCAGCTGATTCCATAGTCTTGGTTCTACTGAGCCACTCAGCATCCTGCTACCTGTAGGATGTTACCTGCTCAGGATGTGGGTGCTTCCTCCAGACACCTGGAGACTAAATCCTCACCTTAAAAAGTGCAGAAGGGCTGGAGAAAGACTAAACAACAGTCACACCAATTCCACAAAAGGAAGCACCAGTGCCTCAACACTGTGAAGCTTCTTTAGGCACCGAAACACACTTCAAAGCAGGTAAAAGTGCCCTCTATCTTCTAGTGATTTTCTTCTATGCTTTTCAGTTTGCAGGACTAGAGGGAGTGATCACTGGAGTACTGGATGAATTCCCGCATGTCTGGAGCAAACGCAGGGAATTGTTTGTCCTTGGTCTGATCATCGTTTGCTTTTTGGGGTCATTAGCAACCCTGACTTTTGTAAGTATTTTACCCATTTTACCAATTCCTCAGCTTTCCTTACGAGCAGTTTCCTGCAAACGACATCTTGGAGAGGGCAGTATTGTTTGAGGAGAGTTTCCAGAATTCAGCCTGTTTTCTTTATGTGTTAGAAATCTATATTTGGAATGAATGTGAACAGCATCTCTCACTAGGAAATGTGTTACAAAAGATCCTATTGCAATTCAGCAGAACTCCAATGTGCTACACATCATAAATGACGTGGCTGCTGCTGCAACTGCTGACTCTGAGCAACCTTCCATATTTTGGATGTGGTTTATTTGTTCTCACAAGCCCCGTGGTTAAAAATAATATGAATTGTTATTTTAATTTCCCGTATGTTTGAAATGTATTTTAAAAAAAAAAGATGACCAAAGTTATCAGCTAGAAAACGCTGCGATTGCGTTTTGCTCTTCCCCAGAAGTTTCTTGCAGTGGATTTCCTGGACCTTCCTCATCAGATCTGTCCAGCAATCATTAGTCACCAGTCCTTGTAGGGCTTGTGGGATTTAATTTTCATAATACGCAATACTTTGAATAATTAGTATAATGATTATAGGACAAAATCCTTGGCTTGCCTGTCATGCTGCACTCGCTCATTGATGCACAACTTCCTTCTCATTTAAAGTATTTGCTGTAAAAGGAGACTAAGTTCCTCTCTAAGACACAATGGTCTCTTCTATCTGATTCTCGATCCCAAATCATTTTCTGCTCAGTAATTGTAACTCAGGTTGGAGAAAGAAGCTGCCCTCACAGGAGGCATGTGAAAAGCCATCCTGTCAAGCCCCATCAAACCTCATTTGCTCATTAAAATCCAGCTAGAACTGCCTGTAGATTTGGTTTTTGCTTTTTTTGCATGGTAGCTAGTGAAATATGTCCACAGAGGAGGAGCAGACCAGCAGTGTGCTCTAGGATTTCACTGGCAGCAGCTGCCACAGAGAGACAGAACTGACTGAATTGCCTGTCCATGAACGTTCTGGACCAGATGCACACAATAACAAACAACAGTGCTTCAGGATTTCCATCCCTGGATCTTTAGTTCACTGATAATATGATCTCCTTTCCAGGGAGGTGCCTATGTGGTAAAGTTGTTTGAAGAATACGCCACTGGTCCAGCTGTCCTAACCGTCGTGTTCCTGGAGGCGGTTGCTGTGGCCTGGTTCTACGGTAGGTAGATCCTGGTGATAAACAATGCTACCCCAAACTCCTGGACTTCCGCAGCACAGCATTCACTCTCCTTCTGCAGACAAGGTCACTGATGTCGCTGGAAAAAAAATTTACTAAGCCTTTTTGCAAACTCACTGATTACCAAATCCACGAGAATTATTATTAATTGTTCTTTGACAGAAGTACAGCGACATTTAAAATTGACAAGAGCTGTACTTGAGAATAATTAAGGATTTAATACAATTGTAGAATCATAGAATGGTTTGTGTTGGAAGGGACCTTTAAGGTGCGGGTGGATGAGGTGCTGAGGGACATCATCTAGAGATTGGTGGGAATGGTTGGACTCGATGGTCCAGTGGGTCTCTTCCAACCTGGTGATTCTATGATTCTATGATCATGCAGTTCCAAAACGGTATTTCATGATGGATCCTGACACTATTTGCTGTTCATTCAAAATGCTGTGCAGCCATTTATGAAAAACTTGTATCTGCTCTCACCTCTCTCCTCTTATTTGTCCCCACAGGCATCACCCAGTTTTGCAACGATGTGAAAGAAATGCTGGGCTTCACCCCAGGCTGGTACTGGCGAGTGTGCTGGGTGGCAATCAGTCCCATCTTCCTTCTGGTGAGTTTTCCTTATAGCTTTTGCTTCCCAGAGAAAGAAAATTACCATTGAACAACACAGCCCCTTAGACTCCTAAAAGCTTAATTGCAGAATATCCTTGTGAATCTCTTGAGTAACAATTTCTGTGGAACCAAAAAGGCCCAATTAATGAAAAATCCAATCCAATGCTGCAAGGTCTTGTTAGTAAATCACTATTTTAAGGATCTATGTAGATGAGCTAAGTAAACAAGCCTGGTTTGTTTTGTTGCTTTGTATTTACCTCAGCAAAATGAAGCAATAAAAGATGATGAAACAAACTGCGGGGGAGGACAGCCAAGATGAGTAAACAGACTGTCTCAGCAACTGCTGACTGACAGCTTTAGAGGATTCCACTTACAACTTACAGCAGTTAATTGCAACCTTTATAAATCCGTAATTCACAATTGGAAATACTGTCCCAGTGTTTGACTTGGCAGTATTACTGGTAGCACTTTAACGTGAAGTGTTCATTTCCTGATCCAAAATTAGTTCATGCTCTTTTATTGTTACTGGCCTCAATGGGAGCAGAGCAGGTCAAGATGGAGTTTATGAAGCACAGAATATCGATTTTAGACCTACGGAGTGAATTCAAAACACTTGTAATGATCAATGCACGATGAACAGGTTTTATTACCCCTAGAAAAAGAAACGGGTGAGGAAGCTATAAATAAGGGTGACACTAAAAATAGTTTTTATGTCACCTCGTGGTCCTAAACCAATAAAATAAACAGAAAGGAATACAGCTCTGGTGATGCAATTGCCAGGCAGAGCTATCTGTATTCTCTGTGGAAACCAAACTAAACTAAGGGAAGCCCTGAAGCTAGTATGTTATTTCTGTACAGAAATTTTACTGGCAATCCTGACCTTCTGATGATACTCTGGGAAAAAAAAGATCCTTCCAGAGACAGTCACAAATACGATTGCTGTAGTATTCAACTAAAAGTGTTTGTTGTTTCACAAGAAATTTCTCAGTCATTTTCAATATGCACAGGAAAATGATCCAACAGCGTTAATTGAGACGACACTAGAATCCTCTATCCAAATTATTAACACTTGTAAAAGCTAATGAAGATCAAAGTGCTATGGAAAAACACAGAAATTACTAATTTTTTAGAAAATAAGTAATGGTGGAAAGAGAATCTGTATAGCTTATCAGAGAGAGACCCAAAAGCTGATGTGATTACCCCAGGTAAGTACTTTAACAGTATTTGAAAGAGTATTAAAAGGGTCTACAAGCCAATAAAGAACAGCATAAACCACCACTACAGTGGCTGTGAGTTAATTCAGACAAAGCAGAGCTGACACTGATCATGATTAAACATGGGACACGCAGCTAAGGAAAGTGCACGCTTCTTAGTTCTTAAAAAATAAGATGATGCCTTTCTGGAAGGGTTGTTTTAGCCACAATCTAACCACAAGGCTCAAACACAAGAGTAACTGGATGTGATTCTGCACTCTGGAATCAATCAATCTGATTTTGTCCATACAACATCTTTTTTTCCCCGTAAATATACAAGTGTGGTCCTGAATTTTCTGCGCGATGACTCTCAGGTAAGAAACACCAGCAGGTCTGTTTATGGAACAAATCCATTTCAGAACTTATACCTGGTACCTCTGAGTACTGACTGGGTTAGAACTTAAAGCTGAGCTTCTTTTAACTTCCTGAAGAAAAGCCTGGATATCCAAAAGCGAATTTGTTGGTTTTGCTTTTTTTTTAAATGCATACTAATGTCATTTGGGGTCTTTTTCCAGCGTTGAGTGCATGTAAGCTTTCCTGACTGCTATTCATTTTTTCAGCTGTGTTATGCTGGGACACAGAGCTCCCTAAAGTCATGTATTCATGCTTTGCTATTTCTTTTTTCAGTTTGTCACTTGCAGCTTTTTGTCCAGTCCTCCTGAGCTACGGCTTTTTGGTTACAACTATCCCTACTGGACCACAGTAGTGGGTTATTGCATAGGAACCTCTTCTGTCATCTGTATTCCCATCTACATGGTTTACCGGTTGATCATCACTCCAGGAACACTTAAGGAGGTATCTGCAATGCTCTATTGCTTCTATCTAACTGCTAGGAAGGAGACTATTTCTATTAATACTCTACGTAGATTTTTCTAGGGGCTGAAGACCTGTGACTAGAGGATTATTGCTGTTCTGTTACTCCTCAGTCAATAGCTAATTGCCATCTGCCCATTCTGAGGGACTCACAAATCTCCCCAGCTCTTACTGAGGCCACTGACATATTCATATTAAATATTAAATCAAGTATCTTTCTTTCTTAAGCCCTGGTGAACTGGAGGCTTCTCCTAGAAATCATATATGCCACAGTATCAGGTGAATAAGGCAGTGAAAGACATTCTCTTGCAGCTGTCGATAAGAACCAGTTTCTGTTTCTCTCCCACACTCAATAAGATTTTTCAGCCTCTGATGACATTTTGGGGTTTAAGTTCATGTAAACACCAGTCCAGAAAGGAGGCACTCAGTTGGCACAGGGTATCTGAGTAAACTGTGAAGATCTAAACATTAAGACATCTGTCAAGCTTTGATTGAAATGCTGTTACGAATAATTAAAAAATAACATTGTGCACTTCTCTAGCACCTTAGTGCTGAGAAAACAGAAGCCTGAAACATCCCTGTATAGTTCAAGAGGTATAAATCAAACTGGAGTTCATATTTTTGTTATAAATCTCTTTCTGTTATGTTTTGTTATGGCTTTTATGTTTTTATTATCTCTAAAACAAGTCAATTTCTAATACTGATTTCTTTCCAACAGCGGATTCTGAAAAGCATTACTCCAGAAACAGCCACAGAAATTCCTTTTGGAGACATCCGCATGAACGCAGTATAAGCTAACCTGTTTCCTGGGAGGAGAGAGGGGGAGCATAACACAACTTTTCCCATCCTCTCCTCCCCCAAAGAGGGAGGGGAGATCTGAGACAACAACCGGAGGTGTTTTCAGTGGAGGCTGCATCACTGACAACAGGCATTTGGAAACATGATGCCTCCAGCACGTTAATCCAAGCAATTCAATGAAATCTACTGTGCACTTCTAACCAGACTGAACTGACTGACCACACATTCCTTCGGGAAGCGCGAGGATGTCTGTGTGGGTGAAAACACCCCCTGCCCCACGTGTGCCAACCGGGGCTGTTTGAAAGTGTGCGTGACTGCGTAAGCCGCTCTAGGACGAGTGTCAGCGGGTAGGATTAGGTGTAGAATCCCCAAGTTTGTGGCAGTACTCCTTTATCTTCCTCAATGTAATTGTTCGTCCTGGGCCATGTCGTATTCTCGCTTCTAAGGTTCTAATTGCTTCGACTACATTGAAAAATAGACACATATTTCCGATAGCCATACACTATTTAAATAATACCAGGTTTTATAAACTAGGAAATAAATAGTATTTAAATAAATGAATAAAAATCCTCAGTCCCTAGGTCTGTAGCGGAGTAGACGGAGGAAGAGGAACCAATCCTAAGCAGCACTATATACTCTGCATCTGTTGCACACAGGTTTTCATTCCCTGCATTTTGTAGATGGTAAAAGTTTCTACTAATTGTTTCTGGCATAACAAATACAAAAGCAGCTGTGGAAATGTTGAAGGCTTCATCTGCCTTGAGACCCAAATCAACCCTCAAACACTCCTCAGAGTTTACCTGACAAGTACCTCAGTTCCCAGCTCTTACTCCACTGTTTTCATAACTAAGCTACATATTCACAAACCCTTCATCCAGACAGACCTAACACTCACACACAAAGAAACTGCAGATCAACAAGGAATTCTTGTGAGTTCTGATGCCAAAAAATAATATCTTAAGTATCTACTTCTCTGCTTTGTTTTGGTGGGTTTTTTAAATTGCTCTTTGTTTGTTTTAACTTGATTCCACACCTAAAATTTACCGGAGCCTGTGGCTTTTTCTGTTCTTTCCCAAAACAGAACTGAAGTTTAGACTAATTCTTTTGGCCGGCTGACAAAAGTACTTTTAAACTATACAAACCTACTTAGATTTACTAGCTCATGTTCTAGTTGTGAGGACAGTTGGTTTTCATCCTGAAGAAGAAAAGGAGGAGGATTTTTTGTTCTTTTTAACAGGAAGTTAGAGTTCAGCCAGATTAGTTCTAATGAGAATCATTTATATTAGAAGCTGAGGCACAGATACGCAGATTATACATACTAACCTCTTTCTATTACACACACGCGTGGGCTTTCCAGGAGAAAGCCCTTCGGATTGACTGACTGCCCAGGCAGCTAGAGGCCAATAGTTCTGCTGCAGTTACTGGAAGATTAGACATCATTAGGCATCATTAATGTAAAAACCTGCATTGTATTTTTACTCTACCGCATAGATTATAACGAAAGCCAAATAAAACAGAGGATAAAAGTCTCTTTTGTATCTCATGGTCTGCTTAGGTAATGTACTGCTAAAATGAATGAGGTTATACAGCGTTTTCATCATTTCTGCTAAGGTTTTTCTCCCATAGGTGTTCAGACACCTCCTGGAGCCTCTTGCGCTTCAGCTGGTGACTGGAACACACTTAACTTCATGTCTCAGGCCAAAATTCCCATAAGGAAATAACCTAAAGGGACAAAGACTGTTCTTGAGGAACTACAAACAAAAGACTCCTCAACTCTTTTTAAAAAGGGAATATCTCCTTTCACAGCCACCAGAGAAACATAATTAATCTGCTTTACAGGGCAGTTTTTCCCAAGAAATAGTTCTGTAGCTTACGCCTAATGTCTTTGTAAAATACTTCCAAACTGTTTTCATTGTAAGGAAAAGAGCAACAGTTTGGGAATTCTTTGACTATTACGCAGCCAATTAGTTATTAAGCTACAAGCCACAAAACTACTGCTTGTTTAAAACATCTATAGTTTCCATTCAAGTTCATTAATTGAAAAAAAAAAAAAAAAAAATCCATTAGAAATGTCAATGGGAGATGAATGAGGTATTTGCGTATCCAAAACTAAAATGTGGGAAATAAAGGAGAAACCCCTACTCAGCTACTTCACTCTCCAGCCTGGTGCTCAGCTGATGCTGGAGAAGGTTCCTCCTAGACAGATAAATATTACAAATGGAATTTATTTTGCCGAACTTAACACTGTTTCACTCTAGGCTCATTAACAAAACAAACTCTACCCTGCCCTAACGACCCAGCACAAAAACCAACCCAAAACTTACAGTTCCAAGTTTTGGTCATTTATTTAGACCTACGTGCAAAAGCCTCGTTAAATAGACATTCTGCTGCCTTCCTTTATTAGGAAGGGTCGAGGTGAGAACAGATACGGTTGAGTTAAAATTGAGCACTGTTTGTATCGAAGCCAAAGTTTCTCTTTTAACCCTTGCAACACAAACAGAAACTGACAATTGAATAATTTGCAGAGTAATAATTAGAGGAATCACTGCTCTTCCACGTGGAACACTGTCGACGTTGTAACAGCAGCTGAAATGGCAAAAGATGCATCTTTAATTTGTATTTTTTAAGAGTCTAATATACGACAGACATCAGTGTCTCTATGGGTGGTTTTAGCACAGAAAGCTGAGCAACCTCCCAAGAAACACCACTGCTTTCCAGTGGATTAAGTCAGCCAAGAAGCCATGATGTTAACACAACCCCTGCAAGGTTTACTCTGTAAAACAGGGCAAGGTCTCTCAGCCTGAATTTCTCAGCTGAAAAATGATGCACTCTGAGCAGAGGGTGCTAAGAAAGGGTGAACGTTCTTAAAATCATTTGAAGATCTAGAAAGACTTCCAAAGTTACAGGAAAAGTATTTTTAGACATGGATAGTCCAGACGATCAGTTAAGTTCCTGTTATTTCTTTGATACACTGCTTACTGGTTTGAAGCTTTCTAAATCTTCGTATCGTAAATTCAAATTTTTTTTAGTATCCCTGTTTAGCTGGGTAGCTGAAATATTTTATGTATTTTCATAATTGATTGATTTTTCTTCTTTTTACATATCCACCTGAAAGCAGTTTGAGTAATCAATATTTACCAGGTAGCTCAACAAGTAGCCAGACATTAAACATCAGTTTTGTACAAAAACTAGTTATATTGGGACCAAATGGGCTGCACTGCAATTAAAAGTGTTTCAAAGCAAACAGATTCCTTCTCTTAAGCTCACCTTCCACTTATTTATCACAGAAGTATATCCCACCCTCTATTCTGAACAGTGAAAGGAAGTTATGAAACTGGTAAATCAGGACCACGTTTGCCTTTTAAGCAAACAGAATTAAACTGGAGTTTTAGCTGTACAGAACTAAGTATTCCTTCCAACTTGTACTTGATGCACCTGTATTAATTTATGCGGCTGTTTAGTTACAAGTGTTGCAAGCTGATTGTAAGTCATCAGTATGTGCCTTGTACTGTAAACTGTTATAATAAATTTAATATTCACAATCCATCTGTTGATGTCGCTTGCGTCTCTCTCTCACGGGAAGAGGAAAGGTAAAACTCAATTCCAAGCAAAGGCAGGATAGCAAGTCGGGTTTGCTATACCAACAAGGTCTCTGAGAAAAAGCGGAGCATTTCCTTCAGTGTTTGGACCTCAGCCCACTGCTAAATACTCTTCCATGTGATTTCAACAGAAGAACCAATGCACCTAACAGCAAAAACCAAACGATCCACACTTCAAATAAGCCCTAAGCTACTTTTTTCATAGTGGTTCATCTTACTGAAGAATTAGTGTGATAATTTACTACAAAACAAAGTGAAAGAAACCACTGTGAAAGGTAATGAAAACGTATTCTAAAAACTGACCACAATTGCCAAACATCCTACTTACCAAGTCACAGTTTGGAGATAACCTTATACTTGATTATGAACCTTTGAACAAACACATCAACAAATCTAAAACATCACCTCCAGCAGAACAAGCAAATATGACTGTAACACATGGAAAAAGACTCCTCATACACCTTATTTCACACAAAAAATAGATGCAATAAAATAACATAAGCATTAAAAAACCCTCATGAATTAGTTCTAGAACATATCTTATTTTTTTATTCGTTTCTGTACATCAGGTCCCCAAAACCAAAGCTCACACATAAATACAAAATTCATGTTTCAATACACATTTAGCTTACAAAATGCCGTCCTATGTACAGAACTCTCCTAGATTGTTATTCAGATTGGGTGGGTTTTAATTTTCCTAACTTTTACAGGTCTGCTTCTAATTTTGGAGAACGTGAGTGGGCAACGATGACCGGGAACATCCCTGTTTCAGCAGAGCTTGCTGCTACAGCTGGTGACCGGAGCAGGGGGCTGCCAGGAAGGCGGTTTACACTCACCTTACACTGTTTAACTCTCCTAGTTCTGTCCCAGAATCTTCAGGTAGCAAGGACAGGGTTCTGAGGGCCAGGCTGGACAGAACAAACCCAATTTCACATTTTAGTTCTATAAACAGGCTTAGGGTAAGTATCAAGTGATCCATTAATCCCTTTCAAAAGTTGTTCTTCTATCATGGCACACAGAATGTCTCAAACAAAAGCCAGGAATAAATAGCTAGGATAGACTTCTACATCTGTACAAGAGTCCACACAGCAGTGGCTTCTCCTCTTGTTCGAGAGACCAAGAGTTTTGTCCATGAGAGACATTAATCTTCTTCCTTCTCAATGTAGGTTTTAGCACTGACGCGTGCCATTTGCCTTGCCAAATAGCGGTCCCGTGCTGACATGACTGTCTCTTCATTGCTCCGTTTGGCAAATTTGCTCATGCCCTCAGGTGGTTTCTGTACTTGATCCTTCTCCTCTTTCTCCCCTTCTTCGCCAGCTTTACGTTTCTGCTCAGACAAAACTTCAGAGCTGGATCCTGCCTTCTCATCCACCTCTCTCTCTTTTCCCTTTCTCTCTTTTTCCATATCAGTTTCTCTGTCTTTTTCTACTGATGCAGGAGCACTGTCCCTCCTCTCTGTGTGTTTCTTTTCATCATTTCCATGTTTTTCTCTCCTTTCCTTCCCATGATCTTCCTTTTCTCTAGATTTCTCTCCTCTCTCCCTTTCTCTGTCATTATATCTATCTTTACCATTTCTTATTCTTTCTTTCTCTCGTTCCTTTTCTGAGCCTCTCTCTTCTCTCTCCTTTGTCTTCCTCCATTCTCTGCCATGTCCCTCCCTCTCTTTTCTTTCCTTCCCCCTTTGCCTATCATCCTGCTCTTCCCTCCTTCTGTAATTATCTTTACTAGAGTGATCCCCATATCTATGTCTCTCCTCCTTTTCCCTTTGGTGATCCTTTTCGTGGGTTCTGCTTCTTTCATAGTCTTTCTCCCTGCACTGTTCATCATTTCCCCTCCTGCTTGATCTGCTCTCTCCCCTCTTTGTAAGATGACTTCTTTGGGCTTTTGAACGTGACTCTTCCTCCGCACTGGATGAGCTTGGTGACCTTGAATGCCTCTGGCTCTTGTGATGTTTAGCCTCTTCTTCACTGCTCACAGAGCGCTCTCTCCTTTTCTTTGGTTTCAAACTTACTTTACTACTTTTGTGTCTCTCATCATCATCGCTGCTATCGGTTCCTATGTCAGTATCAGCATCTGGGTTATTCTCTTTCTTAATAGAAGGCTTTGGTCTTTGCTTTTCATATGGGCTTTTGTTCCTTTGGTTGGATTCATCATAACTGTCAGGTTTTTCTTCCTTTATCCTACATTTTTTATGTTTAAAAGGAAAAAAACAAAACACATTACACAGCCTGAAATGTCAGACTCCTCTATAAACTGACTTCCAGTCAGGACTTAAGCAAAAGATGCTGCTGAAAAGTCTATGAAAGCAAATCTCTCTGACGCTCAGGTTCCAGGAATCCAGCGCTTTCCAGGATTTCTATAAAGTATCTGTATCTGGTTCATTGGTGAATGTGAGCTGATGAATTTAGCTATAAAAGAATGGCTATGGTTACGTATCTGCAGCCTCCATCTACGGCAAAAGACACAGGTCTGTATACTTCTGTGAGCTTTTTGGCAAGCTACACATTTTTTCCTGTGCTTATTCCTCTATTCACGTCAAATAATAATCCAGAGAAGAAGCAGGTTGCACATACTGTTGACAGAGGTAGGCCCACAGCTGCCACTAGCAGTAGTAGTAGGAGGTTCATTTTAATCCAGTATTTCTGAAGATCCCTCTCTTGTGAGTAGATACAAATTACTATCTTTGAGCAGCTCATGGATTGCAAAATACAAAAAGCTGACCCGTGGAGTACTGATCTGGGCAGCAAACAAAGGTTACGCTTTGCCATTAGTTTCTGACTGCTAAGCAAATACAGGTTTACTCATACAAGCCACATGTGTCCCTCTTCTAACCATCCAGCTTCGAAAACAGCCTCTGGTTAAGTCTCATGAACCAGCACAGCATCCAGCTAGACCAAATGTTTGATGCATGCTTGAAAGCCTCGTTAGTTTGTGTGCAATGACTAAAATTATGCTGATGAGTTTGATGACTGATTTAGCAATCCAGTTAATTAAAACGACAAGTGATGCAACAACTGAGATGTAAAAATCAAGCTGCTCGCTTTCTTCATCCAGTAAGATTGCATATCTTTATACTAGACATAATACACATGAAGAACAAAGATTTCCCTTGTTTCAGACAGCTGAGTAACTTCACTCTGATCAAACTGTTTATTAAGCTACAAATTTATTTTCTAATAATCTGATCTCAGATCTAGATCTCCTGATGAAAGCTGCGCTTTCGCTGCGATGGGAAGTGCTTAAATAGGAACGTTGAGGTTTATGAATCACAGAACAACCAGGTTGGAAGGGACCCATCAGATCTTCTAGTCCAACCATTCCTATCTATGGCCTATCTCAAGTGAGGTTTAATCTCAACTAATTCTTTCAAATGATCAGTTGTTGCATATAAGAAACTTAACACCTTCACCATATTTATCCACAGAGCAGAATTTCACAATCTCATTACTTCACTCTGGAACTGTAAGATTTTAAAACGTACCCACTGGATTTCCTATATATTTGATCAATTTTCTTTACTCTAAGGATATTAACTTTCATCTTTCCTAAACCACAGTGT
The DNA here is from genome assembly GCA_033558105.1 of Coccyzus lansbergi. Taxonomy (NCBI): domain Eukaryota; kingdom Metazoa; phylum Chordata; class Aves; order Cuculiformes; family Coccyzidae; genus Coccyzus; species Coccyzus lansbergi. Next base: position 66,231 of record JAUMJK010001002.1, read on the forward strand.
CAAGTAAATATGAAATACTTAGAGACTCACATTCTTTTCAGGAAATTCATATCACAACATCACTTCCTTACCACATCTACGCATATTATTTTACCCTTTGCCTCCCTCAGATTGCCAAATATTATGCAAACCAAGTAAATATAGGTGAAAATAACACAAAGCAGCATTACAAGTATGACTGCACTCTCGATAGCTTGTAAACAGCATCCCTCTCCTCTTTGTTTCTGTCTTAGAGTCGCCACCACTGGTAGGGATTAGATATATTCCAAATCGTTCAGTTAATCACCTGTATGAAGCACCCAGCTTTATCTACCAGGCTTTTAGAACTGTCTAATTCTTACAAGGTTCCAGTGAGTCTGGAATCTCAAATAGCCAGAAGCTGGTTGATACCTGAAAGCCTTTTGGAATTGTATCCTACCTGGCTTCACGGAAGCTGCATTCAGGCATTTCTTCTTCCCCTACCGTCTGGTTTAAAAGATGTCTGTAAAATCCACTGAGATCCCTCTGCTTGGTAACATCAAGGTAAGCTAAGAAAAAGAAAGTGAGGTTGGAGCAACTGTGCCACAAATAATCATCAGACAACTCGCAAAGAGCTGACACTACCAAGACTGCAACCTCTATCACAGAGGTTTTCAAGCCCAGAGTGGAAAAAGCCCCAAGAAACATGACTTGACCTCATAGCAGATACATTTCGGAAAGAAGACTGGAATACTTGACCTTCAGTATCTGCTATTGGTCCTTTGTGATTTTCTTTATCTCAGGCCTCACAGAGAGGTCAGCTGACAATGCTGTAAATCATGTACAAGGCCATACTTCTTTTTTTACGGGAATTGAATTATTTTAGGGAAATCTCACCCTCAAGAGCTGCCTCTCTTCTTTCTCTTTCCTCCTCCTCTGCCCTTTCTTGCAGCTTCTTCTTATAGGCTGAAGTCACAAATGCCTCTTTGTGAGCAAACTCTCCTCCTTCCATTTCACGTTCTTTCTGGATTTTTCTTTCCATTCTTTTTTCCTGCTCCTTTTTTCTAATCTCAGCAGCTTTGAGGATATTTTGGATGTATCTGGGCTAAAATAGGAGAGGAAAAGAAGTACCACGTTAAGAAGTCATTGAGGTGGCTGAGAAAACACAAATGGTGATTGATGGAGATGTTGAAGAAAGTTGGGAGTGGAAGAAAATTGCAGAGGCTGCTCTACCATATTCTTACAGTGCTTGATAGCTCTCAGAAATAAACAGTCACTCCCATTTAGATCACTACCATGGCACACATCCCAACAAATAAAACATGTTGTATTCAATCAAAGCATTCAGACCACCTATGACTACGATGATTTTTGCTCTGAGGGAAACTAAACATGTTTTCATCTCTCACCCCTACCTCCTGTCTTGTAATAGCCCTTCCCTTGCTATACAGGACTGAGAAGCTTTACTTCACATTCATACAACTTGACTGGAGTTTTTAAATGAAATAGAATAAGTAACAATGAAAATATCACTTGTCAGGGTAATTCAGCAATGCTATGAAAGCAGGCATTGGGCTGTGGAAATTGGCTCAATTTCACAAATGGAACTTAATTACTTCAGCGAGCACACTAGTGAGTAGGAGGGGCCATTTACATTCATTGGCTCAATAGTGAAGTCTTCATTATCAGAACCAGTATTGCTGCAGGATCTTCTGCCTCTAATCCTATTATCTCACTGTAATATTCTTTTCAGAAACACACAGAAAGAAATGCTCTGTGTGCATCGCAAACTGAGTGGGAAAAACTGTAGTCTGCCACCCCACAGAGTCCCACTGGATCTGAAGAATTAACAGTGTGGCCAAAATCCTTCCAAATGATCATCTTGTGTAACAGGATTTAAGCACAACACTTGCATGCCCCACGAGAAAATGCATTTGGCAAAGCTTAAACGTTAAGTAATCAGAGTTATTCTAAGCACACAGAGATAAGACAGACAGTGCACATTTGCAGGTATCGACCTTTTTGTCGTCTTTTCCAGATAACACACTGGCACTGCTTTCTTTCTTCTTTTTCTGCATTTCATCATAAATACTGTCATATTCGTACACAGTAGTGTCTTCTTCCAAAGCCTTTTGAATCTCTAATTTAGTCTAAAAGAAAAAAAAAAAAGTCAAGCATTTATTTTTTTAGTATTTTCAAACATTTTATTCCAAATTTGTCATTTAAACAGATAAACCTATGCATTAGAACTCGGAGTGTAAATTAAAACCAATCTGATCTACAAAGTTCTTCAACTGTTTACAGGGACTGAGAGACAACCAACCAAATCGTCACCAGCCTTTGCAGTTATAGGAAACAAAGGAAGCAAAGGTCAACAGTTAAATCAAAATTGGAAACTTCTTAATGAGTAAACTGTTCCATCAAATAATGTAATTCATTTTTTAACGAACAGTAAACAACATTTCAATGAGTTTTCCTGTCTGTTTTCATCTATAGTTTATCTCACTTCCCCAAAGCCCCACATAATAAACAGGTACCCACATAATTCAGGATATGATTCTATATTTCACAGCTCTACCTTCTGTTTGTACAGTCCAGTTGGAAGTAAGAACTGTGAAACCATTCAGTTCTTAAAAGCCCTATCAGCCAAACAAACATCAGAGGAGCCCTCAGATCAGATCTCACAACAGAACAGGAAGGCTGAACAGCAGCCACACGAGTTCCTCTCAAGCACATATTCCCTCAGCAACACGTTATACGGTGGCATGAGAGATCCCATCGCATCTTACCTGTTTCATTGCTTGCTTTTTCAGTGCTTCTTTCTGAAGACTTTCACCCACAGTTGGCTGTAAGAAGGAAACAGCTTGTATTATTTTTCTACTACTCTAGCAAATAATAATAAGCCAGTCTCTCACTTCAGCAGTATTTGTCTGTAAGCAAGAAAACCTCAACATTCACAAGCTTACAGTGTGTCAGCCTTTTCCATGAGCACTGCAGTATCTCACCACATAGATATAATGTTCCATTAAAAATGGTTATGAGTTTAAGAGCTTTATTTCAAGGATGTGTGTACCTCAAAAATCTGCTCATCTCTCCAATATAGCAAGGGCCAGGCTGCCAGTGCCAGGAGCTACCACATCAGCACATAAAACATCTTGCAAAGCAGCCAAAGTCACCACTGAAACAAATTCCTAGGAGAAGGATTTTTGTAATACATCTACTCTCTCTCACACACACGTTACAATTCTTTTAGGTTTTGCCATTAAAAGAAGAAAAAAAAAGGAAAACACAGTAACTCCCCAACCCAAATCAACAGAAATGCGAATTATTCCCTCCTCCCAATTTATGCATCAAAAACATTTTAACATTGTTTGTGAATAAAGATAAATGTTCTCAATAATGTTTTAATTATATTTCTAACAATCTGTGAAACAGGTGCTATTCAGAATATACTCTTCTTCCAGCAGGTGAATCATCACGAGCAGGCATTCTTAGTAACAATCACAAGAAAAAACTGTATTTGCAGTAAAAACCAAATACCTGAAAAGATTTGGCAAGTATCTCAAGTTTGATCTGTACGTTTAATTCTGTATTTTTAAAAATAAGAATACTTCTGATTTGATCAGCAAGTACTTCAAATGTTAATGCTTAATTTCAAGATTACTAAGCTAGAAAACATTGATACTAATCATCCCTAAGGAAAAGAAACAAACATATCCATGTCTGAAAACATGTTGTCTAATCATAGTCTTTTAAAAAAACCTTTGCATTTTATTTAGTTTTGTCTTTTAGAGTTGAACTAAACTGCTTGTCTATCTCTTCTCAATGAGGAGATAATAGTGTTTATTAAACAGACTCACTATAAATGACAGGACTCCTTATTTATGTAATTAAATATCTCTTCATCTTAAAAAGCAGAAATAGGAAGGAAAAGTCCTTTTGCACTTTGGCAGCTTCCCAAGTTTTGCAACTCTGACTAATAACGTGCTCTATATCACATTGTAAAAAGACAAAGAGATTGTATAATCATCTCTCAGGGAAATTCAAAACTGGAAACCAACTGGCAGGGAGCCTGGTAGCAGGGATGAGGATTTTCTGAAATCAAACAGTATTAGCACCATGTAAATTCAAGCAGATCCCCTGAACAAGAGGGCTTTTGATTTTATTTGATGTTTAAAATAAAATTATGCTGTGACCCCTTTCCTTATGCTAGTAAAATTTTAGTAGATGTGTCAACAAGGAAAAAACTAAGTTTTCTCTGCACAATTTTATACATCACGGTTCAAATATCTTTCAGTGGTTAATTTCTGAACAAGGAACAAGCAACACAAGCAGCAGAATTAACAGGGTTTCATTATAAGGGGTTTCATTATAAGTGACTTTGTGCCTCCTGCCTCTTTACCTCCCGTATCGCTCCCTGAGACACCCTGCCTGCTTGATTTATGCATGACCAAAAGCCAGCCCTGTGCCATGCAGCCTGCCAACACTTCCTCCTCAACTCAGAAAAAGATTCAAACCACAAAATGACCTCTGCTTTCAAAATGTTCAACCTTGTGGTGAAACTACAGGCATAAAGGGAAAGTCTGATGTGCACTACCATGCAAGATAGGAATAGGAATGGTTGGACTCGATGGGTCTCTTCCAACCTGGTGATTCTATGATTCTATAAAGCCCTGTGCTGATCCAGTTATGCTCCGCACCAGAAAGCAGCTGCCCAGCCTAACCCAGTCGTGGATAACCAGGGAAGGGATCAGACCATGCTCTAGGCTTAAGGAAGCTGAGCTGGGTAGGCATGAGCAACACACTCAAAGCGTCCATGGCGGTAACAGAGACTACACCCTGCACACTGCAGCTCACTGATTATTTGGACTAGAATTGGATACAGCCTCTTATTTATTTAAGTTGGCTGACTGACCAGGGGAAGTAGATAGCGTATTATTTACTTTAAAACAATCCACAAGAATCCTGGCTTCATTTATCCAGTATTTACCTCCAGACCTCAGGACTTACGGGCTGATGTTAAGACATATTTAAAATACTGTACTTGATTTTCTTCTAAAAAAGTGCTATGAACAAGTCAGTATAAATTTCTGAATATAAAGCACTGCTCTACACTGGTAGTGGAAAACACACCAGCATCACACAGAAGATTCAACTTCCTTCTGGTTCCTGGGGAAGAAGCTGGTCCCTTGCCGGACATACAAAGCACCATCACTGAAGGATTTGTTTAACAGATGCTTTATAGTGGTTTTACAGCAAGGTACCTCACAGTATGGACTTTCCCGTGCATTAAGGCAGAAAGAAAAGCCTTGGCAAAAGACGAAGTCATAGAATCATAGAATAACCAGGTTGGAAGAGACCCACCGGATCATCGAGTCCAACCATTCCCATCAATCACTAACCCATGTCCCTCAGCACCTCGTCCACCTGCCCCTTAAACAAGTTGATTCAGTAGCTCAATGTACAGAATAAGCTTTATTCCACCAAAGTATTTGAAACACTGCTTAGAACATTTTCTTTGTCTGCCTACAAACAAACGTGTTGATCTACAAAGATTACATAAACACAAAGTAATACCTGATCCTGGTTATTGTACACATAACTGTAAAGAAGTACACCTGCAATCTGTTTGCCTAGAGTGCCAGTGAGTTTGCAGAAAACAAACACCTTCCCTGATGGTTTATGGCTGACAATTTCCTCTTGTGCTACGAGTTCTGACAGATGAGAACTTCCCGTTCTTTTGTATTGTTTTTACTTATCAACTGCTCGTTTATTAAAGGCCCTATAAGCTCAGTGATCTGTCTCATACTCTCTCCCTGCAGTCAAGCTATTCTTCTGAATCACGAAGCTTATAGTTTAATATTTTCTGCAAGGAGAAAACATTTTAACCCTCTCCTGGGAAACTACGTAGAACCCACACAAATCCAGAAACACTCAGAATGCAGCTTTGTGACCCTATGAGACCAGGGAAGGTAGCTCCAACCCAAGGGAAAAGGTTTAAAACAGAGTAATAAAAGAAATGAGCCCAATCCAGTAACATTTCTCACTGTTCTCTCCCATTTCTTATCTCCTTGAGGTATAAACATCTTTCAGATTCTAGGTGCTTAAAGTACCTTCTTATTTTCACCCTGCAAGCACCCCCTGTAAGCGCCTTCTTAAAATGCCTTCTTTGCATTGCTCCAACAGAAGCAAAGAACATTCAAACTATTGACCAATGGTTTCAGTTTGTCTTAGCTACTTGGCAATCAAGACAGAGCATGTAAACAATGTACAGCTTTACACAAAAATCTCAGTTGAAAGTTCAACAGCAAACACATCAAATGGAAGTGGTTATGATTCTGAAAGGCTGAGATCTGACTCTGTTTGCTTCACTCTTCTTCACTGAGATTCTTAAGGAATCTCAGACTGAGATATCTTTGGATTCATGACACTTCGGTACCGAAGTATCTTAAAATGAGCTACTTGTACTCTTATGTGTATGTAATTAGAGTTATGTACAGAACCAGCTTTCCATGGCATTCCCTCCTACATTCCAGAAACCAGGAGTTCGGGGACTTCCTGAACTGGAGGATGCACCCGGACCATTGTTTGTCATCAAGAGAATCCCTTGATTTGACTAATAACTTCTGAATCCATTTGTATTTCTGGCCACACCACAATATCCTGTTGCAGTGACTTCCACAACTTAATGACACATTGTGTGGAGAAAAACAACTTACTTCTGTTTAGATTAAACCAGTTACTTGGTAATCCTGTAACAGACCCCACTGCTCATACTATGAGAAATGGCAAAATTCCTTTACTTTCTCTGAATCATTCTCGATTTTACACACATCCTCTCCAGTTATTCCTCTGCACACCCTTCTCCTCAGTGATCTCTTTTCCAAGAGCCACCCTAGACTACCTAGCCTCATTTTGCATGAAAATTGTTGCATAAACTTTGTTGCAATGCCATCCTACATGTTCTATTTCTTATGAACCCACAGATCATCTTCATCAGAAGCTAACGTCCATTAATATACTCAGCCACAACAAAAAAACCTTTCAAATTCCTTTAGCAAGGGTACAGGGAAAAATCTTAATGAAATATGCACAGTAACATTTTAAGAAAAAAGGGAATAGAAGTTTGGTATCTGACAGAATCACAGACCAAGTGAGGTGTGCAGATTTCCCAGCACAAACTTCATTAGAGTTGAGTTAAAAATACATAATCTCCAGACGTTTGAGATGTAGTTCTGACCGATAAGGTAGCAGACAGGAAATGAAACCCCTCCCAAATGCTGCTCCTTATCTTGAAAAGCTCTGAAATTATTACTGAACTAATAAAGTAATTTTGTTTTTTTTTTTTTAAAAAAATGATGTTCCTCGATAAAGGCAGTTATGAGATTATTACTTTTTGCAGGATTTGTACCATACTGATGAGTGTGACAACTTTGAGGAGCCTTTACAGCAGACTCTGCTAGTGAATCTGTCAGCCTTTCCGAAAGGCAGGCTACTTCGTTAGTTTAGCCAGCAGCTAATAGTATTGCACATTATTATAATTATTATTATTATTATTACCACCATCATGCATTATTTTGCTTTACTGTTTTTAGATTAAAAGAAAATAAGAAGTGAAAATCACAAGACAGACCCATTCTGAGGAAGGTTCCCACTCCTACTGTGTAACATCTAATGACAACAGACGAATTCAAGCCTATTTGTGGGGTCTGCAAGAGGTGGAGTCAGTCCCATCATGCAGTGAAAGACACCAAATCCCAAACTGACAGGTAAAGTGCCCTTGAGGACATCAATTCCCTGTCACCTCCATTAGCTCTGTTTAAAAGAAAGCCTCTCTGTAGAGCCACAGAGAGATCCATGAGGTCACATGGAGGGATGCACCTCCTGATGGTGCTGACGATGGGGCTAAGTGAGGAAAAGGACAGGATTTAAGACCTGTTCCTGTCCTTTGTCTCCTGAAAGCTTCATTAAGGCAGTTTCATGTTGAGGGCTGAGTGCATGTTTCTCAGAAGACCCTCAGCGAAGACCTTCATGCTCTAAATAGAGGGCGTTCATAGAATCAGAGAATCACCAGGTTGGAAAAGACCCACCGGATCATCAAGTCCAACCATTCCTATCAAACACTAAACCATGTCCCTCAGCGCCTCGTCCACCCATCTCTTAAACCCCTCCAGGGAAAGTGACTCGCCCTCAACAACAGCATTACAGATTCTGTAATGGAACCAGGCACAGAGAATTGGGTATTGCTAGAAATGTGCTTTCCGTGACATAAATGTAACAGCTTCAAGATCATTAAATCAAAATTTTAAAAGAAGTGTTTAGATAATAGAAGTCAGAAACAGTTTCAACCACACAAAAGAAAGAGCACAGAGCAAAGCTCTAGAGCAGCAAGAACATTTTTGTAAACAATGTTCTGTTTCTAAACAGGGGACAGGACAAGAGGGAATGGCCTCAAGCTCCACCAGAGGAGGTTCAGGCTTGACATAAGGAAAAAATTCTTCACAGAAAGGGTCTTTAGGCACTGGAACAGGCTGTCCAGAGAGGGGGTTGACTCGCCTTCCCTGGAGGTGTTTAAGGTGCGGGTGGATGAGGACATGGGTGGGATTGATGGGAATGATTGGACTCGATGATCCGGTGGGTCTCTTCCAACCTGGTTGTTCTATGATTCTATAAAGACACTATGACTAAATTATTACAAGTAATTCCAAACTGATAAAACCCAGTAAACTGTTAATGTTACATTCGGAAAACTCCATCCGTGTGGAAAGTTCATCTCTGCAATTCCGAGTTTCTATTCTTTGCCTGTAAACTATGAAACTACTGCTTTTAAATTCTTCAAAAAAACCTGTCCTACAAGTTGCCTTTCTGTAAGGTATCCAAAGCAGCCCAAACACCACGACACCAGTTCTTGGATGCCCTCATACTACTAGCAGCACATCCACAAGTGTTATTTTAACAGTGCACAGCACCCTCTGCTGGGGCAGGCAGAAAGAGAATACTTTGAAGGTAGCAATTAAAAAAGTAATTAAAAAATTAGAAGAGACTACAGGAAAGAACACTATCGACGCAGTACAAAGCAGTCACACATCATAGAATCACCAGGTTGGAACAGACCCACTGGATCATCAAGTCCAACCATTCCCATCAATCACTAACCCATGTCCCTCAGCACCTCATCCACCCGTCCCTTAAACCCCTCCAGGAAAGGTGACTCAACCACCTCCCTGGGCAACCTATTCCAATGCCCAATGACCCTTTCTGTGAAAAACTTCCTCCTAATGTCGAGCCTGAACCTCCCCTGTTGGAGCTTGAGGCCATTCCCGCTCGTCCTGTCCCCTATCACTTGGGAGAAGAGGCCAGCTCCCTCCTCTCCACAACCTCCTTTCAGGTAGCTGTAGAGAGCAATGAGGTCTCCCCTCAGCCTCCTCTTCTCCAGGCTAAACAACCCTAAACTAGCAATAAATTCTGGGATCACAGAAAAGTTGTGGATTGTATCTGACATCACAAGTATTTTGAGCACTTCCAGAATGACAATTCTCATTGTCTGATGACAGTAACTAACAACCAAGTCATCACTTCCATGTAACCCGTGCTAAAGACACCACAGATCATATTTTACATCCAAATCCAAAACTATGACACTGCCTAGGTTAATGCAGACATTAAGAGTTATAAACAAGTCACCAGCAGAATATAGGGTAAATTTCAGAACAAAATTGTTGAACTGACCTCTTCATCAGAGTCATCTGCAAACACCGAGAGCTTCTTTGAAACAAGATTTTTCTGTGGCAATTTCTTGGGCATAATAAGCCCATATCTAGGGAAAGAATTAAAAGTTAACTTTAACATTACTTACAACAAAACACATAGCAGGTTCCACAACAAAAATTTAACGTTTTAGAAACAGATCACATCAACAAAACGTATCCAGTAGAGATTCGAGTAGCATTTTTCGGCAGTGCCCCAACACACACTTGCCAGCTTCTCCCACAGTAATCGCTGCCTTTTCCATACAAATTTCTGGATGCAATGACTTTCCTAAGTGAGGCCACAAATACCTCTTGTCAGGAGGTCTCTAAAGTGATTTTGTTTTTTTTCCTTGGAGGAGTAAGAAACCACCACTTAACCTGTAGAGTTTTATTCCTGCTCTATACTAAACACGACCCCATAGCTACATTTGCTGGGGCAATGGGAAGTTAACCTATTTTGCACAACAGAGCAAACCACCAAATCACAGACAGCTCATGGCACACAGAGACTGAACTGCACATAGGGAGTTCCCTGTGCTCAGAACACAGCTTCAGTAATGATCTGTAGATCAGAGATTCCTCCCTACCTGCCTTTCTCCAAGTCCATCACTAAATAAACGTTTCCACAAAGGAAACGTTTCATCACCGTGACAAAGGACATGCTTCTTGTGCTCAGAACCTGACTCCCCTAGCCCTAGAGCTCACAACCTGACCCCCCTAGCCCTAGAGCTCAGAACCTGACCCCCCTAGCCCTAGAGCTCAGAACCTGACCCCCACAGCCCTAAAGCTGACCCTACAACCCCAGAGCTGAGCCCACAGCCCCAGAGCCGAACCCTCCCGGCCCTTAACCCCCAGAACCGACCCCCCTCCGACCCCACAGCCCCAGGGCCGACCCTCCTTCCCCGAACCCCTAAGCCCAGAGCCAAACCGCTCCCCTCCGGCCCTCCAAATCCAGGGCCAACCCCCCACCCTCCCGGCCCTCTAAACTCAGAGTCGACCCCCCTAAGGTGAAGGCCGAGCCCCCCAGGCCCCAGAGCCAAGCCCACACGGTCGCCACGTAGGAATCCCGAGGAGTCAACTTTGTCAGAGGGAAACTCCCTCTACCCGCCAGGGCTCCGCAGCAGCAGCCTCCGACCCTCCCCACGGTTCTGGGTTCGGTGTTTAATAAACAGCTTTAACTCAGGACGACACGGCGAGGCCGCGAAGGCCGGGAGGGCCGAACCCCACTTCCGCGGCCCCGGGGCTCTGCCGGAGCCCGGCCCGGCTCCACGGAGGGGCCCGGGGCTCTGCCGGAGCCCGGCCCGGCCCCACGGAGGGCCCCGGGGTTCTGTCGGAGCTCGGCCCGGCCCCACGCAGGCCCCAGGGCCCCGAACCCCTCGCCTCGGCCCCACAACTCACTGCTTGCCCAGCGCCGCCATCTTGTCCCGCCCGCCGTCCCGCGACGCAGATTCCTCACGGCCCAGACTCCCCTTTCCCACCCGTCCTGGACTCTCCCTCCGCACCGCGCCGCGGACCAGCTCCAGGAGGGAGGCAGAGAGCGGAGCGGGAAGGGTGTAGGGGAAGGACAGGTTTTTTTTAACGGCTCACTGGCGAGTAGCGAAAGTGCCGATAGGAAAAGGCTGTTGAGGGCGGCCCGCGTCGCCTAGAGCCGAGGGGAGCGACTCCGAAGGGTGCCGAAGGGAGCCGAGTGGGAACGAAGAGAGACGAAGAGAACCGAAGGGAGCCGAAGGCAGCCGACAGCTCCTTAACGGCACCCGAACACCCTTGTGGTCGCAGAGGCGGGAAGCGGCGCTGTGGCTGGAGCAGTCCTGAGGCGCCCTGGTCCCTTGAGGGGCTGAGGAGCCACCCTGCCCCGCCAGTCACCCCCTAAGTAGCTTGTTACTGACTTAAAAGAAAAGAAAGAGGAGTTTAATCTCTCAAAAATTTATTAAACAAGCGATTCTGCCAAAAGAAACACTATTGGGAAGATGAAATCTCGCCCCAGACAGTGTGGCTGGCTGTGATCCCAACATTTATCCCCCCAAAAAACTGGTTTTGCTATATTAAAACACAAGGCTTTTCCTCAGGGCATTTAGAAGAACTTGGCAAAATGCTGATGAACAACTTTTACTGAAAAATGATCCCTAAAAAGTAATTTAAGGAGACTGAATCTTAAAAACATTTGATGAGCATCGTACCTTGGTGATCCTGGACTCATTCCTGCCTCAGATTTAATTAAAGAACCCCCTAAACTTTTAATCAAGAGCCAAAATGTAGTTGCTATACGAGAAAAAAATGCTTTGTTTAGTGTATTGCTGTTTTTGTAATAAGCCCTAACAGACCTCCTACCATCTTAAATGACACCTAAAAAATAACAAAGCGGCGTTTGATTGATGAAAAGAGGTCAAACATCAGAATTGCTGAGCTTAGAGGAGGAGTTGGGAGCTGGAAGTGCAGGAAGGCTGCAGCTGGATGGGACATTTGAAGATGGAGCCTGGTGGCTGCCTGGGCTTGCGGCGATTTCTGCCAGTGCCAGGCAGGTGTGTACCCACTCCATGAGGACCTCAGCTGGAGCCCAGCTGTGCCGCCATGCCGCTCCAGGAACACCTGCAAAAAAGAGCAGAGTTACCTCCCAAACCACATCAAACCCGTGACCCGCGTTGCCACTGATACAAGAAGCAGTTACTATGACAAAAAGCGGAGTATTTTGGGTTTACGCTAAAGTAGAGTGAAGTTTCATATAAGTAACTGTGTTCTTTGAAAGCTGAACTGTCCCTCTGATCTCGTGTTTTCTTTCAAGCAGTGTTTTCCCAGACATTGTTCATTCTTTGGAGATTATAATGTCTTGTGTTCAGTGTGATCTGTGCTGAACAGAACTCTCTTCTCTAATCAGCTCTGTTTGAAGTCTTTCCCTATCTCAAAAGCAAAGTCAGGCAGAGCTGGTTCCAAAGCTCCAAATTAGCAAGAGTTTTGGCTGTTGGGAAGTTCATAATAACATTAAAGGGCCTACAAGAAAGTTGGGGTGGGGTTGTTCACAAAGGCTCATAGCGATAGGATGAGGGGGAATGGGTATAAACTGGAGAGGGGCAGATTTAGGCTAGGCGTAAGGAAGAATTTCTTCATCATGAGTGTCGTGAGGCACTGGAACAGGTTGCCTGGGGAAGCTGTGTCTGCCCCATCCCTGGAGATGTTCAAGGCCAAGTTGGAAGAGGCTTTGGGCAGCCTGATCTAGCAGAAGGTGTCCCAGCCCATGGCAGGGGGACTGGAACTAGATGATCATTAAGGTTCCTTCCAACCCAAACTATTCTATGATTCTATGAAAATTAGTCCTTGGAAAGTAACAAGTCTTGTCTGCATTTGATTTTTAACAGGCCTCTCAGTCTGGCATTAGACCATGGAGAGAGATCTCAACGAGAAAAAACATCATGTCTCTCACAGAGCTATTGCAAATAATAATAGCCTCTTGGCTGCTCTGGCACCAGAGAAGCTCATATTCATTACAGGAGATGAAGACAGACTGAAGCCCAGCTCCTCTATATGACAGTGAGTATATTAAGTATCTGGCAGATGGTGTTCACGAAGAGGACGGCTCACACTGTCCTCCCACAATCGTGTTGCTCTTTGGAGCTGGGTCAGTCCCTCAGGCAGGGCAGGGTGGTCTGAGGTAGATGTACTTGCCAAAAGAACCATCATTCTTAATATGTCCTTACATATCACTTGCCAAAAGATCCATCATTCTTAATGTGTTTATCGGGGGGTTTACAATGAGGTCACTTGCTGTAGTAGCTTTCAAAGCTGATCTGCTTCTCTGTCCTTGAATTTTGATTCTAAATTTAACGGCTTGGCTTTTATTGACCAAAAAAGACTGCAGATATTTAGGACCCCTTATCTTGTGTTTAATCTCCTGTGAAATCAAAGTTAATTTCTGAAGTAAAGACCTTAAAAGCACTCAGCTGAAGGTTGCCACTGACACCGTTTCACGGCTGAGCAGTGCCTGGTAACTTCATGATTAGTTTATGATATTTACCAGTGATGCAGTCCAGCAGCAGCTCTGTTTGAACTTGCACAGATGCAGCAGTTGGATCAAAGCAATAAATCTCCCGAATCAAATTTTCATCCAGATTCTGCAATGCAGAGGACAAAAAGTGACAAGTGGTCATGAGGAACTCAAGAGGGTCATGGAATAAAAGATGGCTAAGACAAGCATATAGGAGATCTGTGGGTAATGAACTGTTTCTCTGTCAGTTCACCCTTGGCAAATTCCACCCTGTCTTCTGTGGGTAGGAAGAACTGAAGACAGGGTCTTAACATTTTGAAGTCTCACCAGTATACACTGATCCCAGCTCTCAATCTTCTCTGAGCCTTTCCAGTTTGGATGGAGAAGCAACAGCACAGCCTTCACTATGTCATGGACCAGAGTTGGTGGTTCTACATAGCTCTTTATTTCAGCAAAGCTCTCAGCACTGAGTTTCCAAACGTGCTCGCGCAGGTCCTGCAGCATAAGCCGGTGGAACAGAATCCCTGCACGCCTCAAATTTGCCATGTGTTCTGCCTCTGGAATCAAAAGCAAACTTTTCAGGAAGTTGCTCAGGAACATCTGCTGCTCAAGACTTATGTTATTGTTGGAAGGGCTCTGCCCTCTTTATAATTAACTCTTTGTCTCATTCACTGAGTAATTGGTATACAGGCCAAGTAGCCCGTGAGGCTTTTTATACAGGTATGTGCTTGAGAAGGAGACAGAACTTGCCTCAGGGGCAAGCAGAGGTCCGTGGAGGGTTCAGGCACATGGGTCATTGTGGAACTGTAACATTCATATTCGTTTGATCTTAGTTGGGGCAGTTCTGAGGAGGGCATGCCAGATCCCTGAAGGCAGTGAAGCACCTCACTTCAGACTTTTGATTTCAGTGGGACTTGGGCACAAAACCTCTTGTGAACTAAAGCCTATATCCAAACATTCTGCTTAACTTAGGTTAAAGATTCCTAATTTCACCCGTAAAAAACCTGTCTCGGCTCTGTGCACAATACCCAGCACAGAGGTTGGTTCTGTTTCCTCCAAAGACATCTTCAGTATCTCAGAGCAGGCATCTTGGGCTATCTTTAGCATTTTCTGCAGGACTTTGTGTTCATGAGGTGGTAATTTCTGGTGGTGTCCAATGCTGATATCCAGTATCCCAAGGGCTTGTCCTGACAGGTCACGGAGAGGTACTACAATGTGTTTTTCTCCACAGACAGAGATGCAAATGACCTGTGAACTGTCTACACACTTAAATAGGTAACCTCTGAAATGAGGAGAAAGAGAGGAAAACATACTGGACTTTACCATTCTGGTTTCTTTTGTTAATTTATTTAGCATGTTTTATTAAGATGCCATTCATCTCTTGTTAGTAAACCAAGGTAAAGCATTACTAAATCATTACTTTCCTTGAAGTGAAATATGCACATCTTAAAGTATCATTCAAGCCATACACATAAAGGAGAAAATAACATTATGGAACACAATATTGCTTAGCTAAGGCAGTTGCTGAAAATCATAAGAATTTAACAAACTCTGCTTTAAAAACACTTTCCTGTTTATAACCATGTTTGTTCTGTAGTTTTATAAAAAGTAAGAACATCTGCTGGAGCAGCAAATAGCTCTTCAACCAGCTTTGACAACAAGGATGATATGCTTAAAAGACAAGTCTGTGAGGATCTTGGCAGTGGAAGGAAACAGTTGAAGGAAATGAGACTAATATGGCCAAAAAAAAAAAAAAAAAAGGCAAATTATTCTAAAGGGCAAAATGCTTCAGTGCAGGCTCTGACCCTGCAAACCTTTCACAGCAGATGTAGAGCTTGCTTGGCAGCTCAACTGGTAAGCATTAAGTTGGAATTATGTTTTTCCAGGCCTAAACTCAAAGAGAAAATACTGCTCATGCCTTCAGAATTGAATTTCACATGCACACACAGCATAACCCTTGATAGTGAGAGCTACAGACAGCCATGCTGGCAGGTGCTGAAGCTCACCTTAAGAGGTTTTCTTTCCTGAGGAGAAGAACAGGAGAGCTATGAATTTCTTTGTGTCCTGTATTATCTGTAGTAACCATCTTGCACAGAGCGTAGCTGTACATCTGCCAGAGAGAAGAAGAGAAGAGGGAGGTTTAGCTGCAACAGCTATTTTGAAGCTCAGAGAGGGGAGAAATTGTTTTTCTTAAAGGAAACTCCTATGCATATTCAAGTGCAATGGGATGATGTAAAGACATCTCCCTGCAATGCTTGGTTTTATTCCCAGAGTGTATTGCTCAAGATGCATGAAGAATGTGCCCTGGGCCTCCCTCAGCCAGACATTTAATCCAGCCCCAGGCTCCACACTGAGGAACACCCACAGGCCAAGAAGAGGTTTCCCCTCTTTTTCCCATCCCCTTGCAGTCTTCTTCCTCATGTCATGTTTGTGATAGAGTGTCTTGACACATGAATAGCACAGAGGGAAGCAAATGACCTGGCTATCAGGCAGCTAACAAGGGAACAGTGCCGAGCCTGGAATAACAACAGAAAGCTGCCAAGAAAAACCATTCTTATCAGAGGAAGCAGCTGAATTATGGTTACAGCAGATGTCATACAGACTTTGTGATGACACGGGATCGGTCCTAAATATCACATGCATTTTTCATCTTCTTAACTCGCTTGTACTTGAAGTGACAAGCTTCCCAGGGCCCGAGTGCCAGCTGAACAACTGGAATGTGATCTGCAGGGAAGGGGCTGCCTAACAAGCTGGCTAATTGGGAGCAGCCATTTCCTGAGTTGCATTTACTTTTTGGCTGCTGACATTAAATCAGAATACAAAGCTAATACACTAGCTAGGATGTTCTTTTTTTCCTGTGAAACAGCATCATTTTGATACACATGGAATATCTGCAGAAGAATAACTCCCTTTGGGGAGGTCCTGAACAGCAAAGCTTTAGCAGGCACTTGCAGTGTTGGCTAAGCTAAGGATGGATGCATGCATGGATGCATGAGTGGCTACGGGATTTTGCTCTGTTGGTTGCTATGCAGCTGTGAGCACTGAAGTAAGACCGTTCCCTTTTCCCATGGAGAAGGGGCTATGCTAGCAGTGCTGTTGGATCATGTTACACAGGAGGATGAAAACAATGAAGAGTAGCCTCCTTTACAGAGGGAACCTTCCTTGTCTATTTTTGTAGTCCTTTGTTGCACAGAAGAATGTCAGTCAGGTTTCATTTTATAATAAAGCCACTGGGAACTCACAGGCCTTTTTGGTGTAGCACTCCACCTACCTTGTCCTTGCCAGGCTCTACCAGGTACACAACGACAGCGTGGATGCTGGGTGTCCTGGGGTACAACCAGTCCAGAGCCGTAACAGCCATTTGTAGAACATTTTCCAGTGCACAGATATGGTGGTAAGCTTTGCTGAACGCATGAGAAACTCCCTGTGGAAGCAGAATCCTCCAAATGAGCCAGACAGATCCATACAATTTGGGGGAAAAGCTGGGGAAATGTTCATGCAGCAAAATGATTATAACGTATTAGTTTAACCAATTGTAAAGCTCAAAAGTGACTGTGAAATGTCTCTTATCAAATAAGACTCTGAGGCTTCAGAGTAGCTGGGTCACGGCCAAGCCCTAAGCTAAAGTTTTTTAGTAGATGTAGCCAAATTGCTGGGTAACGTTTGCTTGCTGCGCTCCCTGCTGCCCAGATGGTGCATCCACAATGAGGATGATGCTAGGGAGGGTCCCACGTTGCTTACAATTAGTTCACCACAGAAAAAGTAAGGTTTCTGACCACGTTTTGGAAACAAAATACGAGGTTCAGAGCTTCAGGAAATAAAAGCTACTGTCTTTGGAGAAAACTGCAATTAATTTACTAGTCAGGAGAAGCTTGAGTAAATTATTGATGAAGTTATACCTTATAATCAATTACACAGAAGGTGCTAATCAGCAAGATATTCATAAAGACTTCTGCTCACACCACTTTCACCATATACAGTAAAAAGGGACCCACAGTCCTTTTGTTAGTGGTACATCTCATATTTACTCAGAACAGACATGTAAAATGCACATTGTTCCTACAGTTTTTTTGAAGAGCAGTCTAACATATTGTTTTCTGGTGGTGCCCACCTGATAGAAGCCGATCTCATGGGTCAGAAAGATGGTTTGTTCACACTGATCCCGAAGAGTGTCAAGTCCTAGAATGCCAAAGGCCCTCCAGCGAGCATCGTGCAATGGCAGTACCAGGAATGAACCTTTTCTCTCCTCCACTGGGCGGTCATGGTTCCAGAAGTGAATATTTCCATGGAGCTGAACTCTTGGAACATGGATTGGTGTTCCTTCTTCAACAGCTGTGAAGCTGAAAAGTCAACTTATGAGTAGGTTTGATAAGAGTAAGAGAAAACCTTCAGTGAAGCAATAAATACAGCAGTTTTGACCTCTCCTTATTTTTTGGCATGAGAGAAGGAAGGCATTAGCTCCTTACTCTGATCACACATTTACCTCTTGCACCCCGAAGAGAGTGGTAAAAAATAAGGCAGTTTCTGTCCTTAAGACATTTTGAAAACATCAACTAATGAATGTAATAAAATACAGAAGCAAGCGGCAGTTACACTGAATGGGTTAGAAGAAGCAAGATTTAAAGAAAACAAATATGTTTAGCTTTTGGAAATGAGAAGAGGCATGAAAGTTGTTTATAGGCTAAACACCAGGGAAAGGAAGGCATTGTTCTCAAAAAAATACCCTGTGGATGTAAACTGGTGTAAGGGAATTAATATTTAAAGAAGAAAATGTAGGCCTAATATAATCGACTTTTGCTAAGGGATGAGATTTATTAGACTGTGAGCTAATCTCCCCATGGAAAGGAGTGAAATCCCAAACAGAGCAGCTCTAAGTAGACCATGCAAAGTATGAGGGCATGTGTACAATAATGAATCATTCCATGACGGTCCCTCCGGATATTTCCACCAACCTCTCTGTCCAGTGCACCCCAAACAATGCCTGCTACCCCTACATTCCAGTAATTTTTGAGAAAAAGTAACAGTTACTCACAACGTTTCTTACCTTACTCCTTTCATGTCTCTGTAAAGTATCTGGTTTAGAACATATGGGGCGTCATCTGCCGTACACGCCACATAGTGTAGGAGAATCTGTCCCCGCTCTGGTGAGAGCTGGTTCTCTTCCAAGAGGGCAATATATGTACTGATCTTCTTGTTATCCCCATGGGCTTCCGCATCCTAGCAACCAAATGTTTCCCATTACATTATGTACATTAACCATTGGCCATTACACTTATTTCATGTACTTAGCGCTTGTCTCATTTTTGCTGAGATGCTGCTCTGGGTCACTGGTTTTGAATGCTGTGCACCAGCTGCCTGACATGGATGTGCCTGTGCTGCGATCGGGTCTGACTGGTGCACTCTGCTACAAGCAAAACCACTTGGTATTTTGATTGCAAGAAAAATTGATTTCTTTTTTCCTGCTGCTAATGAGGAGCAGTTCATATAAAAATAATCCCTAATTATAACCTGCGCCTAAGAAAAACTCCTACGGATTTCTTCTCCAATTGGAGATTCCTTTGTAACAATCAGACAACTGGCACGAGTTGCTAGTACAATTCTAGACAGTATTGCAAAAGCACCTCAGCTACCATGAGAGAAGTTTTGCTTTGAGGGGGCTTTAATGGTGAGGACAAATATCTAAAGTTGCAGTTGCAAGCTAAAAACAGAAGTGTCTCCACTACAAATTAATCATCTTCGTCCCAAATTGAGTCTGGTGTGTTTCATTTCAGAAGCTCCAAGACTAAAACTCTGGATTTCCAGATCTGATCTGGGTCAGTCCTTCAAAAAGTGAGACCTAAGTACCCATGAAATGCTTTCTGTATTGGCAGAGCATGGATGAGAGTTCTTGCATTGCAGATCTGACCCGCGACTCTGTGTGTAACCATGGGCTCTCCTGAACATCTGTGGTACAGAGGTACAGAAAAGCTCAGGGAAAACAGCCTCAGCTTCCCATGCCACCTGAGGGCTCCACTCAGATGTGTCAGGGTTTGAATTCAGTGTCACAATCCCAGCATAAATGATCCTTGTGCTCCCTGGCATGCGTACCTGGGAGAGGGCCTTAAACACTGCTTTGTAAACTGGTTCCATGTTTGTTCTGCTGGTCTCAGCTGCTTGCTGGATATTGTGCAGCCATCTCCTCCTGGTTAAGCTTTGCAGGCTCTCTATACTACTTCGT
Organism: Coccyzus lansbergi; assembly: GCA_033558105.1. Classification (NCBI taxonomy): domain Eukaryota; kingdom Metazoa; phylum Chordata; class Aves; order Cuculiformes; family Coccyzidae; genus Coccyzus; species Coccyzus lansbergi. The sequence goes on from JAUMJK010001002.1 coordinate 86,131, forward strand.
TCCACACTTCTGGTCAGAAATTCCACCAAGTTATCAATAACCTCCTCCTCATCGCCAGTGCACTCGGAAGCAACTAACTCGAGGAAAATCTGGAATGCCTTTAGGGATAGCTTCCCCACTCTGCTGAGCTGTGGGTAACGGGCACAAAGTTGTTCTTTTGCTGGTAGAAGAAACAGAAAATAGGACAGGGACATTCTATTTGAATAAAACGTTCTGCTTTTCTTGTGCAAAACATGAATCAACCCCTAAACTGGATTTGTCTGGAGTGCTCCGATCACTTTGGGATTCTTTGAGGTATGTCCTAAATGTAAGTTGTATCCTCCAGGTAATCTCCAGCTTCAGGACTGGATGCATCTTTTCCTCTAGGTGCTATTTTCTCACTTACTGAGAAAGAAGCCCACGAGACACTGCTCCTGTGCTGCTTTCATACCTCTGCAGCGTACCCCAACAATAAAGGTCAACGGAAAATAGGAAAGCTGCTTGGAGATACCAAAAATCAGAGGCATCTTCACATCGGAATCAAATTTTATGGACACTTGAAGGGACTAGAGGGACTGCAGCTGAGCTGGTCCAAATACGGATGAAAAAGCTGCAGTAGAAGGGCCTGGCAGAGCCTCCTTTTCCTTGGAGGAAGGAGGAATGCCGCTGTGATTCTCAGAAATCACTTTCCCCTATCTACTCCCTCTAGCTCACAAACTCCCAGTTTGCCCAGAGACAAACCTTAGACTCATAATCCTAACAGAATGAGGATGACATGGTAGATTTAGCCCAGCGGCTCCTCTCAGATGGGGTGCGCATCAGCAGCTAGGCTCACAGGGGCCTGCCCCTGCTCCAGCTCACGGGGGTGCTCTTGCACCGGCTTTGCAAACCCAAGCGGTGCTTGCCTGTTCCTTCTCCCAGCAGCGCCTCTCCTCAGCTCTGCCCTGTCTAACCCTGCCATCATTTTTTAATGCATCCTCATTTCAAGTCCTGTTGGACCTGAAGAAGTAAAGAAAAGGGATGCTCTGTGTCAAGCTGCTTCCTATAAGCAAATGAAGGAAGGAAAGATATATAGGTAGACGCGCACCTTTGCTGTTAAGCAGGGAGTATTTTGTGATCAATACCTACAATGGGCTGTAAGGAACAGTGTAATGGAAACTGTTTTGATGGATGATGCTGGAGCTGCCCTGAGTGCTTCCCAGTGCACCCGAGGCATGGATGCTGTTGGGGGCTGCGAGCCTCCTCCTTCCCCCATGGAATCAGGAGGCATTTTAGCCCTGATTTTAGCCAGAGAAAGCGGCAGGTTCTAACTGACCCTAGTCATGGTGGAGCTCACTGTTAATGGTGCCTTACCCTGCCTCTCACCTAAAGAACGTGCAGCATTTTAAAACTTAATTCCTGATTATCTGATAGAAGTAGGATGGTGAATTTTTTGATAGTATAAAGGTGTTTGGATTTTTACCTCATTTTTTCCCTCTTTTTGAAGAATGAGGTGAAGAAAGAAATACAAATCAAGTTGACTATACTATGATCAGTTCCTTCATTAATGAGCTACAGCATAACGGATTATTTTCCCCATTATATCTGTAATGTTACAATTACAAGGAAAAATTAAATAATCCTACCCACTTTTCACTCTGTGTTTTCATCCAGGAGGAACACAGTGTCTGTGAACCCTTTCCTCAAACCTGCTTGTTCCATGAAGTCTTTCAGCGATTAGGCTGAAGCAGCTAGAAATAGTTTTACATGCTTGGAGGTGGCATTGATTTTGCTGTGCTGTCTTTCTATTTATTTGCCCTTTAGTTTATGAGCCCTTCATGGAAGAGAGCACGTCCTTCCATATTTCTGAAGTGTGTTCTGGCATGCTTTGAATACGAGAGAGCTGTGAACTGCTGGTTTCTTCTGTGGCTGTGCAGCCTGGAGACAATGAACTGCAGCACACCCGTACGCTCCACGCAGCCCCAGCTGCCTCCAGTGAGCTCAGGGATCAAGAGGTTTTGGTGGTTGCCAAAAGAAGCCGGTTTTAGTAATGTGTGGCAGAACAGGTAACATGAAGATGAGCATGGAGATGGATAAACCAGTCCTCTCTGCCCAAGCACACATGCAGACATGTTCTTAATTGCTAATGCAGTATTTCAGAGCACCTAATGCCCACATGTTAATATGTATGAGGCTGCCAGACAGGTCCAGACTTCTGTATGACCCAAGCCTGTTCTGTCAAGGACCAAATTTGCTAAGTTTATTTGGAGAAATGAGCCAACAGAGAAGAAAGACTCAAAATTGCTGTCTAATTCATGAAAGCTGCAGAACAGTGTGGATTATTAAAGGCCATTTGAGAGCCATAAGCAAAGCTGGTATCCTCTTCTGTGAGATAGATGCCTGCAGACAGCACAGCAAAGTGCTGTAAAAATAGCTGGATAACACAGAAAAGTTAGGCTGAAAGTGTGAAATGTGTCCTCAGGCTTTACACGTGTTTTTCACTGCGTACATTGCATGTTACAGTTGAACTAATTTTTCAGCACATCACAATGTCACAAAATCATCAGGCTGGGAATCTGTCTCAGGAGTCTCGCACAGGAGGAGGGGATGGAGCCCTGCACCAACAAGTAAGTATGGATAGCTGTTTCTTTTCATTTTATACATCATATTTTATGTGCTTATAACTACTTGCCTGAACAAAAAAAATGACTGATGCTTGCCTACAGTTTCATTAGCACTGGGGTTGAATGGTTTATGGCCTACTGTGTTGACATTGTTGTCTCAGAGCAGAGCTCTTTCCTTACCCTTCCTCAAAGCTTCTTTTTCCATCCCTTCCTTGAATTTGCTTAGAACAGCGTCCACCTCTTCCAGGTCCAGAAACCCAGATGCATTGCTGTCCCATTTCTCGAAAAGTGCCTCCAAAAGCAGCTCTTGTTGGGCTAAGCGAGAGATGCGTTGAACCTAGAATAGAGGAATAGCCTTGATAATTCCCAGATGTTCAATGCTTACAGAAATATGGGAAATACAGTATTTCCCGTGGGCCAGGCCAAATCTATAGATACACAGCTCAAACCTGGAGATGAACCATTAAACCCGAGAGATATTTGGGAACACCAAACACAGCCAACAATTCAGTTTTACGAGGCAGAATCAGTACTGCCGAGGTTTGTTTCCCAGTGAACAAATGAAGCACGTGATGGATCTAAGCTGAGATCAACTCAGGTGAGTGGAAGTGTTGCAGAATACAAATGTCTTCCTAGGAAGAACTAACCACGGCCTTGTTAGTAACACCAAAGATTTGGCAGTTTGCATTTCCGCACATTGTTATTTTGCTGGTGCTGCCCTGAAGTGTGTGGGTTCCAAGCAAATGTGTGTACAATTTGTCCTTTAAATCCAGCCTTTGCACAGCCTACAGTGATAAATGGCTGGAGTGGAATTCTCTCAAAGGCCAGAATACTGGCAGTGTGTGTTGTGTTCAGTGTGAGGACAGCAGAGCCGTCAGATCCAATATCTCATCCAAATTAGGTCAGCAGAACAGAGGGAAACTAGAAAGAGGTCTGAGGAAAATGCAGCAGGAGAAGCTGCTGTGGACAGACCCACCACAAAACAGATCTGTACTCGGAAGCAATTGGGGCACCCTGAGGATGAGCATAAGGATGTATTTTTTCAATAGGTGAGAAGAGCACCTTGTAACTTAAACACCGGGAAGCATATGCACATTCACATACAGCCATGCAGATAGCAAAAGCAAACACACTTGTTTTAAAATCCTCCACAATCTCATATGTACATGCCAGTGCAGTAGGTCAGAGATCAGGCTCTTGGCTATTATAAAGGTGAATAAGCAGAATGGAATGTTTTGAGCTCTTTCACAATCAACTGTCAACCTGCTGTCTCACTGAGCCCGGCTCTAGAACAGAGACACAACCTCTTACAGGAGGAGTCTGTCATCACTTCTAGAGCTGAGGGCTAGGGAGGGAGGATCGGTATGAAAACAAAGGGGTAAAAGGTCCCCTGATGAAATAGAGAATGCAAGGCTGCAAGTGAATAGCTCTGCCAGCATGACTTTGTCAGGGGTTGTAGGCATTCGCTTGTTTTTTGTTTGGAGAAGGGATCAGCAAAACTTATCAATATTTACTTTTTCTAGTTGTTCTATTTTTTCCTCTTCTGTCTGTTTGTATTCTTCTTTGATAAATGCTGTAAGTTTCTTCAAGGTAGGCAGAGAAATGTCTTCACCAACAAATGTCTCCATGAGCTGTACAAACTGTGGCAGGTCGAGGCAGCTCTCATCAAAGGCACTTCTCGTGTGGGAAGCCCGACGGTTCTGAATCTCTGCTATGATGGGACCTAAGTCTGAAAGGCAGAAAGTGCAGTGTGTCACAGGAAGCCAAATGCTTCCCTAGAACCAGCCACACGGCAGATATCCTGAATTTTATACTTATATCCAGTGAAAGTACAGCTGAATATGGACTGACTTCATGCTAAGGGCCTTCATTTGCTTATGCTTTTTATAGAATCATAGAATCACCAGGTTGGAAGAGACCCATTGGATCATCGAGTCCAACCATTCCTATCAAACACTAAACCATGTCCCTCAGGACCTCGTCTACCCGTGCCTTAAACCCCTTCAGAGAAGGTGAATCCAGCCACCTCCCTCCTTTTCTAATAGTGTCCAGATTTACGCTCCAGTCTGGCATGAATGCTGTCATACAGCCAGGTCAGATCACTGCATACAGGTGAGCTGAAATTACTGTTACGTGGCAAGTGGCTCTCTGAGACAAAGCCTATGCTGCTTTTATCTTGAATCAGCTTTGGGAATTAGCATTGGTATTCAGCTCACAGCAGTACTGGCCTGTCTGCAGACACCGAGTGTGCAACTGAGGGTGCAACTTTGTGACCAACTACCTGGAATTCTAGTGTTCTCACACTTCCAGTTCTCTGGAGTTCTTGATCTGTTATAAACGGAACTTAGATCAGAAGTCAGGAAGTCACCTGATGAAAGATAAAATATAACTTGTAATGATAAAAGCTTTTAAAAAATAAGATACAGCTTTTATGGAAGCCTTTAAACACATATATCCAAGCTATAGTTTCTAAAGTAGATGAAAATAGCTGACATGAGCGGTCACCTGACCATGGCACTTCAAACTCCTGGCTAGCTTCAGCTGGAGAATCCTGTCTGTCTGAGCGAGCTGGACCTGCAATTTTAAAAAGAAATCTTCCATGAAACATAGCTCACAGTCTGAGCACCCAACTGATTAATATGTAACATCTACCTCTGTGTCTCTGGAGTTACGCTTGTTATCAGTAGCTGGTTATTTTCCCTGTCTGGAAATACTGCTGCCTCAAATTCACTTGGTGAGTGTTACATTCTTAAGCCCGGCTACAAATGTCCGTTTTCACAAGAGCAGTAAGATAACCTTTTTTCCAAAATAGGTTCAAAATGACATTCAAACTTCTTGTTTCTTTCTCTCAAAGAGCATCGTACCATCACGCCATTGCTTCTGCGAGAACGGGGTGGGAATTTGCTCTGATGGTAGAAAAACCACATGGCCCAAACAATGCAGGATGTGGACATCCAAGTGCTGGCTGAACGACAGGTTAGTACCAAGTACTGGAAGTTAACCATGGAAAGCTGTACATGACCATCAGCTTAGCAGCCATGAGAGCTTAAAGTAAAAGGTCGCTGCTATATGATCCCATACTGTATCTCCCTATGGGCGATCAGTCTAAAACTTGTTAAACATCATTTCTAGATTTAATGTGCTTAGGCTCCTGACTTGCTGTACTAATGTTACAGAGTGAAACGGAACATAAAGTTCCCCCTTATTAGAAAACTGCTGCTTCAGAAAGTCCCTGTTTGAATTAAATTGTCTGCTTGGTGCCTTGAATACAGATCAGCAGCACAGTGATCAGCAGCACACTCACCTGCCATCCTGTGAGAGGAACATGTGGAAACCTTGGAAGAAAACACTGGGCTGAGATGTCAAAGCACATGTTCTTATGTATTCAAAAATCACTCACATGCTTTCAATAGTTTTGAAACAGATTAAAACCACACCTATAGTTAAAGCAGCTCAAATATGTGTGTTGAGAAAGATTCAGGTCTTCCAGGATAAAGGGGAATGCTTTACCTTTACCCTGGTCTTGCAGAAGATCCTCATCCTGTAATCTTCTCTCTTTTCTTGCAGGAGTTTCTTGCACCAGCTCTGCAACTGGAGCACTCTGTTTTGAAGCAGTGATGTCCATGTCTGCCATAATTCTGTCTTCTGAGATAATGGTTGTAGCTTCGGGTTTTGGAATTGTGTCAGTTGTGTCTGTAATCTGGTTAACTGGACTAACTTGCCCTTCTGAGCCAGGTTCTCCGTCTGTGATACAATGATCTTCTTCCCTATTTGTTTCTGTACTAGGCTCTTTACCCAAGCTAATTTCCTCTCCCTCTGCCTGTTTTTCAGATTCAGGTTTGCCATCTCTGCTGAGACTGTGCCCAGTAGAGGCCGATCCTGGGTGAGCCCCATCCAGCCTGTCTGCACTTGCAGCCCCTGTTTGCCTCTCAGTTTTGATCTCTTCATGGGAAATGGATTTCTCACTATGTATGACATCTCCATCCAGATCACTGGCTTCAAAATCAATGCTTTTCACCGCTGACACAGCATCCTCACCCTCCTTTTTCACCTCAGCATCACTTGATTCTGCTGCTTGCTTTTCTTCCTCAGAAACTCCTCCAATCTCAGCTTCACTCATGCCTGTTTGTGCAGAAAGACCTCCTCTGACATTTGTTTCCATTCTGTCTGTGCCTTGGCTTTTATCATCTGCAGGTTCATACGCTAAAGCCGACCCCTCAGAAATGCCTGTTTCAGACGGGACTAACTTTTCATGGACTTCTTCACAAACTTCCTGGTCATCAAAGCCTCCCCATAAATCCGCAAGCTCAGTCTCTTGTAGCTCAATTATTGGCCCTAAAATAGAAAGAATATTGGTAAGTAAATAGTTTGCTTCGGTTTTACATTCTCTAGCGTTGCCTAAGAAAGTGGAAAGAGAAAGAGAGAAGGTATTGCCTAGCAAATAGGAACTATCAGAAAATACCTTCTGCAAACACATCTCAGAAACACAAAACTTCAAAATACTATTTGTTCCTGCACTTACTATTGTGTATTACACCTTATTGCTTTTGAAATAAATATCATGTTTCATAATTCTCCATACTGAGAAGGAATGTTGTAATGTGCCTTGCAATTGATCATAGAGATCAATTAATGTTCAATATCTTAAAAATATTTTGCTTCATGTGGATGATTCTCTGCGTTTCTTATTTATCCTCTCATGTTCTTCGAAAAAATTTAGTGTAAACACAGCATTAACTTCTAATATTGCCCAGTGAGAAAGAACAATTGTTTCAGCAGTCTTTCTTTAATCCTACTTCCGAAAAGTACTTTGGGATATTGTAGAAAGGAAAAGTTTTGAATGCTGAATTATTTCTGAACATTGCATCACAGTTTGCAAAACACGTTTGCAAATTATGGTGTAGAAGTCACAGCATTCATTTGGGTCCTTTTTTTAGGCTCTGTCCATTTCTGGTAACACTTACCAAAGACACAGTAAATCCACAGCCTCAAATGACCTCTGATGTTTTAACCACAACTGAAGCATCCCCTATACTTACACTGTCTGGGGTTACAGAATCGCCTCTTCGCAGTCACTGGGCTTCTGTCGTAGAAGTCTGCCAGCAAGGCAAGGATTTTTTGTCTATCTAAGAGACCAGCCTAGACAAAGAGATTACAATAATTGGATTTTTCCTGTGGTTCTTGGGACTTAATCAACATTTGCAGCAGTACAAAGGCTCCATTAGCTAAGAATTACCTGTGACTGACAATTGTCCATTAGCAGAACATCAGTACAATTTCAAATGAGTGGATTTATTTCATAGGGGTAAAAATTTCTTCCCTGGGCTCAGCTGGAACTCCTCATACTTATAGCTTAGCATCCTCTTGCTTATTCTCAGCAAATTACAGGTGGATGATTGTAACCACTTCTGCCAAAGGAGTTCTTCGTGTAAAGATCAAAGCTTCAACATTTCACGCTTTCAGGATGGATATTGATTGCCTGACAGGACTACAGAAAAGTTTTCACCTATTGTGAGGTGTGCTGTATTATGGTAGAGCCTGCACACGGTAGTTTTGTGCCCTGTTATTTCCTTTGAAGCATTATATATTGGCAACTGCCTGAGGAAAGAATTAGTCCAAAAATCTGAGGTATTATGACAACCTCCCTAATTTCTTTTAAAAATTCATACGCATTCCTCCACAGAGATGAGAGAAGCACCTGTACTTTCAGCGCAGAGGAACACACAGTTTATTAAGTCCTCGCTCAGGGCATGCGGACAATAAATCCAGGAAAAGACAATGAAATCGGTCATTTCACTGTGAATTTAAAAAGTAAAGCAAATCTAAGGATTGCAAGTTTTCCGTTTGATGATGAATTCCTGTTGTCATTATTTCAGTCCTGCCACCTTTTGTAATCTCCCTCCCATTAGCGAGATACAGTGGTTAATTAGAGAACAGATTTACTTAAGTTCATTATTTGTAGCAAGTCACTTTCCAACTGAATTATTGATTTCCTTTTCACATTTTGCTCGTGGATTAAAGACCGCAAAATGTAAAATTCACCAACCTTTTAATTCCTGTGGACTTCTCCAGCCCTTAGGCTGAAGAAACGAAGAATTTTACTGCTCTTTTCTGGAAATGAGCTCAAGATGAGTGCATTGTTTGTAACCTACACTCATAATTAATAACATCAATGTGAGGAAGCGAGAGATCCCTGTATTATGGTAGTTCCTGCCCACGAGCCGCTTGTACTGAGTGTGGTCAGCAGGGTAGGTCCAGGAGCCACCAGGCCCATCTGTGTTTGTAGAACCACCCCAAATCCAGCTCCACATTTAGTACCAACTTCAGTGGCTGGAGAGCCAAAATATATTGACCCATTTTCTTATCTCCTAGATATCGGCAGGTGATGATTCTCATTTATTTTCAGCGGTGTTCTGTTCGATCTATGAGCAATTCCTTTAGCAACACAGACTAAACCATCCTTGTTGTTTACTCAGGGACAGATCAGTGTTGAACTGCCTGATTGTTTCTCTGGAAATGTGATGAGTGGATCCTGAACTGCTTGGTAGCGAGCAAGATGGGAAGAACTGACACTTGGAAAAGGTCACAGGAAGCAGACTTTGTTATTGCTGCATTGCAAGAGGTAATCAGAAATGTCTCAAACCGCATTAGTTTGGATACTAATCTCTGATTACATTCAATTACATTTAAAAATCCAGGGTTTAAATGTCCCTGAAAAGTAATGCAGATTCTGTTATAAAGTATAAAAGAAACTAAACTTGATACACGTGAGACAGAGAGACAGTAAGCGTAAAATTCACAGAGCTGTGGTCTTTGGGGCATTAAACCAGCAATTCAGCCGTATTCTGGTGTTGCCTTGGAAAGTTTCTGCTTCACTGTATAGTCCAGGCTGTTCTTGCCGAGCTGCTGTCCTTCTGGATGCATGCATTTGAAATCATAATAATGATCATGTGGATGCCTCCTAATTTGACTGTAATTTAAAGGCTGCTTTCTCAGCTCCCTGGCCCTAATTGCAGCTCACTGAGGCAGCCTGCCACACTCCCCATGCAGACTGGAATAACTGCCTGCTCCCAAACAAATGTAAATGAGGAACTGAAACAACTGCTTGGCTGTGCTCTGCAGAATGAGTGCTACAGGTAATAGATCGCATTCAAGTGGTAGAAGTCTTGGGTTAGTTTGCATCTTTTATCTTCCCTGCGCAGCACAGTACAGCAGGACTTATCAGAGCCACACAAAAGAAACCAGGTCAGGCTGAAAAGAACCCTGTGGTCCACACTTTGGTTTAGTGAACTCAATGTGCAGAGCATGGCTACCTCGGAGGCTATGAACAGCACCTGTGTTTGTGCTCCGATCACTTTTACCTGGGCAGCAATGGCGTCTGTGCTGATAGCTGCTCCCTCTTGCTAGGTTGTGCTAGCATTTTTGGCTCTGTGCCTCAGAGATTCCACTGGGATAAGTAACGTGGAGTTGGTGATTACCGCCAGAGAATAAATATAAAGAAAGACACATTAAAATATGAAAGGGGAGAAGAGATCCTTTCAACATGCATGGCAAAGGTAGGACTCAGCTTTATGTATTACCCAGGAGGATCCATCGTAGCTCTTCTTGACAGAGCAATGGGAGAAGGAAATGTCTCACATAACAGAGAAGCAGACACATTGCCTTCCTCATCCCTGAGACAGCAGCTTGCTTGCTGTTCTCTAAAACACACCATTGGTGTTGAAATGTGCCATGTGATTCCATTCTCTTAGACATAATGGCGTTATTAGCATGGCATTGCAGAGCACAGTCCACTCTGGGTATGCCATAAACATCACTGGCACTGGAGGAGTGCTGGCTGGGGTATATAACCCATGCAGGGGAGAAAGCTGTAAGGTTATGGCAACCATTTGCTGTGTAGTAGCCAGCAACTGGCCAGCTGAGGCTACTCACTGTAAGTAACACACTTTTTGGATGAATCTCAAGTTTTTAGTTGTAGTTTATGCAATCAGTTCTTCAGTTCCTACTATTTACTGGGTTTCTGGTAAGATTAGCTTTTTTCTTTTTTTAAAAAAACTAGAGATGCAGATGTTTTCTGAGGACAACAGAGCTTAGAGCTGCTGAAAATGAAATGATGGCTTTGAGCAGCAGTTCCAGCTCTCTAACTGACTCATTGTATTTTAATTTCCTGCCCATAAACAATAGCTGAACTTCACAGCACTTTTCTCAGAGAGCTTGTAAAGATAGATCGTTTTGCATTTTAATTTTAAACTGTTATGAGATTTATTAATGGAAGCCCTAAATGTATATTAATTAATGTAACATAGTTAACACAGTATAAATTACTATCGTAGGGATGTACACATTTGTTAAGGTTAGTTTATACCAGCTTATCTTGCCTTAAGTAGGGCTGAACAGACAAATTAGCACCCAAATATTCTGAACAAGCTGTGGGAACAGGTAAGGACCAGAAGCAGTAAAGTTCATGGTTAATTTCTTCTCCAGGATCATCAGACTTCAGCTGCATGTCATCATGTTAAATCATTCAATCTAAATAGCCATCAGCTACTGGCTATATCTGTGTCTATGAACTATGAAGATTGTTCATCAGCTATTGTTTTCTACAATAATGCTGAGTAACCACAAAGAGAGTATCTAGAGTCACAGAGAATAAAAAGAAAGCAGTGACAGAGAAACTGGACCAGACTGGAAGTGGGATCGTATTGAAATGAGGTTGAGAGCTGCTTTGCCTACCTTTCCATAATCACAATCTAGGAAGAGATCAGCAAACATTTGTCTTCCCATATCATGTCTTATTGCTTCTTGGAAGTCATGAGCACAATGAGAGAGATGCTTCAGGATTTCTTGGAACATGTCGTCTGATAAATGTTCAATGTAGGAAAAGATATACTATGGAGAGAAAGAAGCGGCGTAAATGGTGAGCTTCCTTCAGGTATTTTCACCTTATTCGAACTCTTAAAAATCTATTGCATTCAATGAAATATAAGCAGTTTTGCAGTTTAATTTGCTGACATAACTTGGTGCATGGATGCTATAATACCTACTTTGCTCTTCCTTTCAGAAGCAGTGATATTTTCTAACCCAGCCTGGGGCACTGGTGTGCCAGGCACTGCACGAACACAAATTGAATCGTTCCTTTCCTGGCTCAGAGGTCACTCATCATGTTTAGTGGTTCTGAGACCCTGGATCAGGGTCCCTCCTACAATATGTCATTGCTTAGGCCAGGTTATCTCAAGGAGGGTGTACGTTCTCCGTGGTTTTCTGCAGCGTTTAGTGTTCCTGACTTTACTCCCAAGGAGGGAGTGCCATTAGTCTTTGCAGACCTGACACTCAATACTCTAATGCTACAAAAGCACCGTTGCCCACAATTTCAGTGTTTAGAGAACCAGGCTAGATTCAACAGAAAAAAGGAAAGAATATTTTGAAAATGAGCCTGCTGTCACCTAAGTCTTCTGACTCTGGGACTACTACTGACTTGAGATTTATTTTAAGTTCTAGCCTTGGAGACACTTTAACACTTTGGATTTATAGCCATGTGGTTTTTATGAGCAAAAGCAATATGGTTCTAAAAATGTGGTGTGCATGACATAAATAATAATGGCCATCAGAAGAAACCACAACCCCAAAGGCTGGGCTGAATTATTACAGCAGGTTTCTGGAGCTAGCTGCCCTAACAGGGAGCCCGGACTGTTCAAAAGAGGAATTTGCAGACCACAGAATGGTTCCCATTATCCCACTTGTAGAGTATGGACACCTGACATAAGTGCTAGAACATCTTGGATTTGTTGAAATGCCACACAGGCATTGATGAAGTGAAATATTAATATATGTTATTTTATTATACATTTCTATATTGCAGAGTTTCCAAGTATATGGGATAAGTGGAGGAGGGAGCAGAAGAGCAGCAACCAATGGCCTAATGGGTGACCGGTGGGCAAGAAGAGCTCCTAACGCAACGTGTGGGTTTTCTGCATTTCAGCATAAAAAGAGAGAACGTGGGTGGGTTGGAGAGAAGGTGGCAGATCTGGGGCTACGTGTGTGTACCAGTTCTTCAGAGCTCTTACAACCCTGAGCCTGAGACAGATAAACCATCAAGATGGCACCAGCTGGGAGGACACAGGTTGGACAAGCGGCGTGTTGTTTTGTGTGTCATCTTGGCGACACATCCATAGGCTGGGGTATTAATACGGCTGTCTAACAGCTCCACAGCAACACTTTTAGAAGCGTATGTTCAGCTCTGTGGGCAGGAGGAACTAGCAGAGAGTCATAAGCTTTTCTTAGCTGATGTGTGTAAAAGACTGTACAGCGTAAAGTACTGTGCACATAATAACCATGCCTTGAGTTATTATTAACCGAGAGATTTTGACACCCATCAGCAGAAAGCTGGCACACCTTCCTCTTGCCATCCAGTGTGAGACCTTGCTGTAGTTTATGAACGTGTTCTCACCAATAACAATGGATCTTTTCTTTTTATTCCTGCTGATCTCATTAGGAATCAAGGAAGCCGCATGCAATCATGCAAAACAACCTTACCTGTGCAGCCTGATTCTGACCCTACAAAGGCAGTGTGAGTATTTCCCTTGGCACCGATAGCTTTGTGTCAGGCTGCTGGGGGTTCTGTGCATTAGAGTACAAAACCTGTGGAATAAACTATCAAGGATTGGTCTCTGGGTTTTAAATGCTTTAAATATAGGTGACCCCATGAGTTTTTCACAAAGGATGTGAAAATTAAAAACACCCCTGAAACCAAAGAACAGCATGTGAGGTCCTCTACTAAGTTTCTAACAGCCTCACAGTAATCCGAAGCTGCACTGAATTCATGAGGGGAAAAAAAAAAGCACCTTTTAATTTTAAGGTCAGTTAAAAAGCAATGGTTTCCACATGTGTAAGGGCCTGGACCAGTGTGGAGAAAGATCATCTCGCTTTCTTATTTTGGTAGATGATGCAAACTGATAAGCAAAGGTAAATTGCAGCTGAGGATTAAAGCAACCCTGTCCTGAGAGCCGTTCTCAAGGGAAGTAATGAAAGCCTCATCATTTGATTAAATTAAAACCAGACTGGAGAAAGCATCAGAGAATGTATTCTGAGAACAACATTGTACCGGCTGCTGAATCAGAGGGCTTGACATTTCAGATCTTTTGTACATCTGATCTCTCTTGTCATATTTTTAATTGAGTTGTAATAAGGAGCACACAAAATATATTTTAAAACATTTTTCTGATGGTAATGGTGCACGAATTCGTTCTGGGCCTCCACACGTATGACTATGGATTGATGCTTAATTTCAGTGACAAAGGCAATTCTCCAGGCTCCCATTACCCACAACAGTTTGCTTAATTAAATGCAATTATTCTGAGGTTAAATGTGAAAAATACCTCATTTCATGCTTAAAAAAGCCTTCAACAAGTTATCATAAAAATGCATTTCTGCAAAATACTGAACATGTGAGTCTCCTGAGAGCAAAGAAGGCACAGAAATCACACATGGTTGCTTGAAATTAGTCTCTGCACAGCTGCTTTATACTCTGTTTTTAATTACTGTAACGGCAACTACTTGCACTGCGGCCATTGAGGGTCTGTCATTCTTTCTATTCTAAACATCCTTTTTCACAGATTTCATTCTCTACCCATAAAATCTAGCTCTGTCACAGGCAGGAATGGCTGGTGAAGCCTCAGCCTGCACAGTTTTTCAGTAAATTTAGTTTGAACTGGTTTGGTTGTTTTCAGATTGATGAAGAGTGGAGTAATGGGGTGAAACTTCCTGCTACATTTCTTGACTTTGGTGAGTTAAAACCATATTTCTGATATTTCTCAATGACAGTTTTTGATTTTAAAACTGCGTTGTTTCTCAGCCTGGTTGTAATTCACATACGTTTATGGCATTTGTTGCAGTTCGGTTAAGGTTTGGGTCAGTAATAGCTCAAAAATAGTAGAGCTTCTCATCCCAGTTAATAGTTTGTTGGGGTTTTCTATGGTTAATAGGATTTCATCAGAAATAACAGTACTTTGGGAACAGTGTTAATTACCTCAGGCTCATGGTTATATTGGGACACTGAACCTCAGTGCAAAATCAGAATTCACAAATGATTCCAGGTTTGTCTCTTTGTAACGTATCGGTGTCAGGGGGCTTTGGCATTTTACGGGGCTGTCCTAAACCCCACTGCTTCCAGAGTGACTTCTCAGAGAGAAGCACAGGAAAGCAAAATGGAACACTTCCCCCTTGGTGAGCAGAGTGCAGGCATTGTGACAGCACAGGATGGATACGGAGATGGAACATGAAATATCCAGATAAAACCAGTCACCTGGGATGCTGGCAAAGTGAAGCGCTTCACTTACTCAGCTCAGCTGTCCACAGGGAAATGCTGCTACTCTGTGATGAACATAATATTCTGAATCAGATGCTTTTATTTCATTTCTCACCTCTATGAAGTCATCTGCGTTTAGTTTTTCTTCCAATGTCTCTATGATTTCCAGCTTCCTGTCATAGATTTCTGGTAAATAATGAAGGGACATTGCTTTAGAAAGCAAACAGTTGTGGGTTTGCATGTCATACACATATTTTACACACTGTATACATTAACTTTTTCTCTCGTTGGATTACATTTACTTGAGGTTATCCTACATAGTAGCTGAAGCTCCTGACTGTAGAGAGGGTATCTACATAAATCTGATTCTTACTTACATCCCTTGCTGAGAACCTGCACTTATCTGGTCAGATCTGTCTGATCATATTTATTCTCAACATATGTTTGTGCGAATTGCAATGATTTTAACAGTGCTTATAACTGATTATGTGAGGGAATTAACAAACAGATAAAACAGCCTTAAAATTCTGGGGACATGGATTCTGCTTTGTAAGCGTGGAATCTGAAAACCACAGTAATTTTCCCAAGGAGCTCTGTGGGGATGTTTTTACAGATGATGATATTCCAAACCATCATTACAGCAGCTTCTGGGATGCTATAGTGGAACTGGGAAGATGCGTCACATATCCATACAGGTTTCTGAGTGAGGTCTTTGAGCACAGACATGTTATTTCTGTTGTGATTATTTTTCTGTCCTTTATTCTACAGTATATCAGGAATAATGAGAGAGTTCAGCATAGAGTTCATCTCTTGTTGGTTAAGACATTCCTAAAGTGGACATTATATAACTATAAACCAAAGCTTAATGTTCCGTTAATGTATATTGGGTGTTATTAAATGAAATATGTTAAGAAATGGAGCTGCACTAGTGGTGAAATATGGCACCTGAATATGAGCATCTGGGCAGAAATTCCCTTCTCAGTCTCACATCCCAGGACCTGTTCACACGCGAGAGCCACAGCCGGAGCGCGAGGGCTGTTTGGCATTCGCACAACTCGCTGCCAATATGGGATGATTACTCAGAGGAACAATTCTTTGTTACAGAAAGGGCTGAGCAAGGGCAAGCTCCAAACAGAGGTGAAAGCAGCAGCACACGGAAATGCACTCTGGAGGTTTCCTTGCTTATCATCCCATCTTCCAGCCAAGGCAGATTTGCTATTATTGATGATCATTAGAGGCTGTTGAAGTAGAGGGCTGGCAGCAGGCTGTATGCTGCCACTTGAATGTTCCTGGCTTCATCTAGTTAATTATTGGTATTCGGGGAGGTCAAGTATAAACTACATGAAGTGGACATGAATTATGGAAATTCTTTCTGTGCAAGTGCTGTGATACAGAGGCCCTTGTGCTATGTGACTGGCACACCTGGGACTGGCAAAGGGAAAGGCTAGACAAGATGTGTGATTTGAGGGGGCGTTAGGTAAGCTTCAGCATTTTCCCTGAAACCATAAAAGGAAACAGGACTGTCAGATGGCTCCAGAGAGACCTCATAGCAGCCTTTAAGTACTGAAAGGAGAGCTGGGGAGGGGGTCTTGAACAGGGAGTGCAGGGATAGGACAAGGGGGGTGGTGGTTTTAAGCTGAAAGAGGGGAGATTGAGATGAGATCTGAGGAAAAAATGTTTGCCTGTGAGGGTGGGGAGGCCCTGGGCCAGGTTGTCCAGAGCAGTGGTGGCTGCCCCATCCCTGGAGGGGTTCAAGGCCAGGCAGGATGGAGCTTGGAGCCCCTGATGCAGTGGGAGGTGTCCCTGCCCATGGCAGAGGGTGGAACTGGATGGGCTTTAACCCAAACCATTCTATGATTCCATGAATTTTTTCAGTCCTGCCTTTCCTCCACACCTCCCAGCATGCTGAGCTGTCCATGGGATTTCCAAGACCTGCCATGAGACAAAGAACACTATGGGATAGAGGAGATGAAGGAGGTTGTTACAGTGGTTCTTAGAAATCGTGATAAGCACCTGGTAATGTCTGGCTAATGCAAGTTGTAAGTGGAAAGAGCCCACATCTGGTATTCCTGTCTCTCAGAAAGGTTTTTTTAAAATTTTATTCCATACTTTTCAAGATCTTGTTAATGAACCACATGGTAGTTCAGTCTCTTTCCAATCTGTCTGAAGATTTGCAGTTAATATCCTTAGAGATTTTGCTTCTATTATCAAATCCATTCACTGTTTGCTCACAGTTTGCATCGGAATCCAGACCACAGAAATAAAACTAGAGGAAACATATTGAAATCTTACCATTTCCCATGTCTATGGGAACAGAAGCCATGACATCCAGAAAAGACCTCAAGGCACTCTGAACCTACAAATCAAGGTAATAGTCAAAGGCCTGTTTCATGCAGACAACATCAGGCAATTACTAAAACAAATAATCTGCCATAATTTATTGCATGGGCCATCAATGCTTCTTACCACACATTGGTGAGTCCTGTTAAATGTTGACCTTGTCTACGTTGTGTTGTGTGTCACCACAGGACAATTTCCTAGGGACTCTGACTTGTAAGAAAGATGCTTGTATTACAACTACTGCAGATCTCAGCTTTTATGTGCTGCAGTACTAATTTGTATGAGTCACAGGGGTAGAAAGAAGATCTAACGGAGGCCACAACAGTGCAAGACTGACTGCCCTGAACTCTTTTAAGGGGATTCTGAGCTGTAGAGAAGGACATCCAGTGATGATATGTGTCTCCAACCTCAGGAGAGTTTGGTTACATTATGAGGCATTTAGCTTCCTAGAACCTCTCTGGAGAAGGCATTGCAATCCTCCCATGTGCTTGTGGGTCTGGCTAAGTAGTAGACATCTGCATCCTGACCCTAAGGCATGTCAGAGCCATCACCCATCCCTTTGCTCCATGCTGCCATGCCAGGGCAGACCACACTGTCGCAATCTTCCTTTTCCTCCTGCCTGGAACAATCATAGCAAGGTGTCAACAAGGAGCTTCCCTAGTTACCAGCGCAACAGGTATTCTGCCAGTGACATCCGCTCTCCACTCTTTGAACTGCACTGCCAGCGCCTCCTTTCTCATTGCTTTCACCTCAGCCTTCATTTTCTCCACCCGCTCCCTTTCCTTACGATTTTTTATTGCTTCAGCCTTCATCCTGGCCAGCCTGTAGGACACGAGAATATCAAGTAATATAATATAAACATAATAATAAATAATATAAACCTGTGCTGCAGGTTTGCATTTATTTTCCAGGGTCCTAAACCACCAGGCAGCTGTATCCTCTTTGCCTGGTGGTCCTGGTGTGGGACAAACTGTTTTCCCCTCAACGCTAACAGCAAACTAGGCTGTAACAGTGCTGGGCACCGTCTCAAAGGGAGGTCGTTTCAGCATCAGACATTTCCAGAAAAGATGCGATGGCAGCGAGGGTGACTTCTCCCTGCAGAACGAAACATGTTTCCTCAGGAAGACAGCTGCCTGCCTCCCACACGGGGACGGCTGACTCAGCCTGCAGGACTGCCATCCCTGGCCAAACAGAGTCTGTGTTTCAGGTACCAATCCGTTTGGACAAGGTATTTCTCCCATCTGTTCTCCTGCAAGCCTTGACTCCCAGTCAGGGGGCAGGTGAGGAGAAACTGGAGGAAGCTGGGAGAGCTCACAGAGGACTGGTGAGCTTTAGGGGAGAAACTGCAGGGAAATCCTGGCTAACATCATGGCTTCTGGGAGCTTCGTTGGGGTCAGAATTTCACTCCTCATCTTTCTGGTGCTTATGTGAGAGATTTTGAGCACAGACTGGCACTTTTTCCCTGTTTAGAAAGTCAGTGACTCCCATTAGGAGCCACAGAGCTCCACGGCGTCAGTAAAAATCCTCTGTGCTGCTGTGGTTTAAGAATTCTATGCAAATCCCACAATACAGACATCACAAATATGTAAATCCTGAGCTGCTGTGAATGCAAATCCCATGATAGTACCAGCGGATATGCAAAATCTGCTACAGCCAAGGCTGCATAAAGCCCCGAGGCAGCGTTGTCTATGGAGAGATTGATTTCTACAAGTCTTGATAGTCACTTCCTTTGCATCAGCTCTGATCGCTACAAATTGAGAACCTGTCTCCAAATGTAAACACGGACTTAACAGCCAAGGCCACCATAACACGTCACTAGTAGGCAACACTACAGGAAAAGCTGACCTCTCCAGGAATAAATTCTGATTCACAATGAAAGCTAAGAGGTCTTTAATAGAAAAAGGGGGAGCACCAAATGAAAATCCAGCCCCTAAAACAAAGGTGTGGCAAGGCTGGCATCCTAAACACCCCCCAGAAGAGTCTGTGCTTGAAAGAAAGCTCACTGATAGAGACGATGTTTCCCCAGGTCACTCCTTTCAGTTGACCAGCATTTAAAACATAGCAAATAAAACTGACAGCTTTTTACCAGCTCTGGTTGTGCTACTGTGTATCTGCTTATGAAGAAAACCCAAAAAGCTGAGCTCTTACGCACTGACGATCATTCAGTTATTATTATTTTTATCTGTGGGGGGAAAAGGAGGCAAGTGACTGTATGAAATTCCCTTATTGCACTGTTGTAGTTGTATTCACACATGGCATGTGCCTATGAACTGAACAGTGTGTGGAAAAGAAATGGAGAGAGAGAGAGAAGCTCAGAGCAGTAGAGAGAGATTTAACATATTTTATTCATTCTAATACTGGGAATGTCAATTATCTTCATTTAGAGTTTATGCCTAAGACATGTCAACATTTTACTTCCCTAATTCCTGACACTGAAAGCAATTTTCCAGCTGCATGTACTATTTATGCAAATAGAAGAGACAGCCATTCAAATAGATGTCATTATTCTACAAACACAGACAGAGAGGAAAGTGATCTAGCAGTGAATGAGTAATTTTGACATCATTCGCAGTCACCTCTGGGTCATCTATAAACACAAATGTTTACTTCTACATTTTTCTGAATAAAGTAATTAAACCGAAAGCATTATTGTTCACCTAAAGCACTCACATTAGCAAAATGCTATGGACCTCCTTCCAATATTCATTAAACATTATGCTAAAGCAAGCAGACTGGAATACACCCCACAAGAGAGCAACATAAAATACAGAACAGTTTCTACTTTAAAGGGGGAAAAGAATCTGAAAGGAAAGGCTAAAGTAAAAGTCCCAGGAGCGGGAGGTTCTGTGATGTGCCAGGATAATATCGTTGTTGCTTTGGTCAGGAGAAATTGTCCTAAAGGAGGAAAAGGAGGTTAACATTTTATTAAGTTTGGAAGAATATAGAAGAAATGACCTGAAGAGTTCCTAGACCTTTCATACGAATCCCTGTCCTAGAGGACTGCTGTCACTAACCCAGACTGGCCTGAAAGCATTTGACATTCCACATATGTAATTAAGATAGAGACTGAAGAGGAATGATGCGCTTGTAAAGGGCAAAATATTGCCTTAAACAGGAATAACTAGTGTTTCATTCTGTGTGACACCTTCTGCCATTTGTCCTGCTTCTCAAGTTCTTACAAGACACAACCGCCACCTCTGGCCCTGTCCTCCACAGGCTTCGCTTCGTTCGACAGCTGCTGTCACACCATTCCTGTTCTAAAACAGAGACCAAGACACCAGCTCTGGCCTTGTGACCAGCTGGACTTTCAACCCTCTCACCTCTCTGACGCTGTGCCTGGAATCTCAGCTTTTAGCAACTCTGTGACCATCTTCATCCCTCGCAGGTACGGGCCTGGTTTTGTAGCAGCAACGTACTGAGGGTTATGTCTCATCAGATATTCTCCAAGAAAAATAATGGGATTAAATTTGGTTGTTTCTTTGTCTGCTGCCAGCACGTTCTTTCTTTCCACTTCCATTAACAGTTTTTCCACTCCTGGGATTAACGTAGGCAGGAGTTTTTCAAGCAAATAGATGCGAGTATCCAGGGTCTCTTTCTCTTCACCGAACCACTCTCTGGGCAGCCAGTCACAGGGCTCCCTCTTTTGTACCTTCTCTTCTCTTGCCTTTTCTGCCTGAATCATCTTCACCTTCGTCTCCTGCAGTCTCAGACACCTCTGCTGTACCTTTTCATAAAAACACTTCTTCCACGGAGCACAATGATCTAGACACGGCAGCTCATGGCTCCCTTGATCTTTCTTCATGTCTGTGGCAGTCGCGTTCTCTCCTCCAAGTTCGGGATGGTTTAGTCCTGCAGCCTGGGCTGCCTCCTCAGGGGGACCAGCCATGCCTCAATCACTGCGATACAGAACAAAACCAGCGTGTTATAGGAGGCCAAAAGATGCAGCAAGGTCCTCGCGGATGACACGGGAAGAAAGTCTATTGTCAGGAATGAATTAATAGTCTTTTTCTATGTTCATTTTTATTCCTTTACTGCTGCTTTGTACTCTTAAATAAATACAGCCCCTTTACTTCAGAGATCAGTAAATGATTTATACAGATTAATTATGTATCACAACAGCCCTTGGAGACAGAGCAACTAAATAAGTGTGTTCCTTTCTTACAGAAGAAACTGAGACACAGCAGAGAAGTGATTAATTCCAGGTCACTTAGAGACTCAGAAGCCGACTGGTGAACAGTGTTTAGAAATCTTGCCCCCTAGTCCTAACCATTGGATTCCTCTTACCCCCAGTGTCATTATTTTTGTTTAGCTACCCTTCCATGCCTCCAGGAAATCCAGTGGATGTGAGGCAAAGGAATCAAGAAATGGAAAATACCAGATAATAAGTGCAAAATTTCTCTACCTACATCCCTTCTTCTACTTTATCTTTTCTGTAGCTTTGAAAAATGGGGGAAGTTTGTCACGTAGACTACTTAAATTTTAACTTCACCAACTATTTTTGACTCTAGATGTTTTGTTTTGAGAACAAGGACACAGGTGTTTGGGACAGCAGCATTTCGGCAGAATGGGAAACTCTATCCCAGGAACTCTGTAATTCAGCTGTTCACAAGCACTTCATCTTACAGATTATTCTGTAAAAGACAGACCTACAGAGAGCTGCAGATATCTCTCTTTACAGTCGCCCAAATTCCATTGTTTCCTTCACAAAATGTTAACTCTGTGAAATATCAGGAAGGAGCCGAGTTGCTCCCAAGGCACAATTTGAAAACTATTGCTGTCTGTCTCCACACATCCCTGTCTGCATCTGCAATGGGATTTACAGAGACAGAACAGAGCAGAATGTTCTCTAACTGCTTAATTCAAAGCATGAAAAATCACCAGCACACTGCAAAGAACCCAGCTTGGTGTTAAACAACAGCAAGGCAAGGGTGGGATTACTAGAAAGAGGCTGATTAATTCCTTTCCAAATTAAACTCCGCTCTGAGCTCACTGCACAACTCTCCTTTTCAAGCCCTTATTTAAAAGTGTTTTTCCCTACAGCCTTTCAGTATCCATAGCGATACCATTGCTTTTGATTCATTTTGTTCCTCACGTTTAAGCATTTGTAGCTGTTCTGTAGAGAGTTCAGCCTTCCAGGAAACACATAAATGTGATCTACAACCCTCCTGGCACACAGACCTAATTACTAATATGATGACCTTCGGGTTCCTAACAATTGTTTGAGCCCAAATGCTGCTTGGATGGGGAGATGGCTTCACAGCGCTCAATTTCTACATCTGTTTTCTCGATGGACTTGTTGGCATCTTCTGGTGATTTGTTTGCAAAGATGATTACCTGCTGGGGAGTGAGATGGATTTATGGACTGAGCTGCCAGCCTTGCCCAAATAGAGTGCTGTGAGATGGTAACTGGTTTAATCACCAAAAGACATGAGCTGTAAAGGAGTCCAGATTTATAAGGGTAGAAAGGGAAACCTGTCAGCTATGTCAAACTGTTCCTTACTTAGGCGAGTTCCTTTCAATAAGCTGGAAAAACAGACTCTTTCTGGTTCAAAGCAGGTTGTTAACCAAATGTTCCCATCACAGACCAAATCAGCTAGGTTTGTTGTACCGAAACAAACCATTCTCGCAGTTTCAAATACTTCGGTTATTTTTTAACATCCTTTATGAAACCATTCTGCAGGTTTTGCGCAATATTAAGGTGACAACAGCGCTCTGCTTTATGAGGAGGTTGATTCTGAAGGATGATGATTGCATTTTCTACACTGCTCTCAACCAAACCTTAAGATAATTTTGAGGAGTAGTAAATGTTTCTAAAGTATCTCTATGCCTCTGAACAAAACCAAATGAAAAATCAACTACATGCAACCATTCTGTCTCAATTCCATGGCATTTGTGTCACTCCGTGGTTGGACTCGATCATCTGATGGGTCTTTCCCAACCTGGTGATTCTATGATTCTATGATTCCAAGGGCATAGAGATCCATACTGACTACTTAACGGTGGACAGATAGCAGGCTAAGAGGATGCAGAACATAGAATAGAATCATAGAATCATAGAACAACCAGGTTGGAAGGGACCCATCGGATCTTCTAGTCCAACCATTCCTATCAAACACTAAACCAAGTCCCTCAAGACCTCATCCACCTATCCCTTAAACACCTCCAGGGAAGGTGAATCAACCACCTCCCTGGGCAGCCTATTCCAATGCCCAATGACCCTCTGTGTGAAAAACTTCCTCCTAATCTCCAGCCTAAGTCTCCCCTGGTGGAGCTTGAGGCCATTCCCTCTCGTCCTGTCCTCTGTCACTTGGGAGAAGAGCCCAGTTCCCTCCTCTCTACAACCTCCCTTCAGGTAGTTGTAGAGAGTAATGAGGTCTCCTCTCAGCCTCCTCTTCTCCAGGCTAAACAACCCCAGCTCTCTCAGTCGTTCCTCATAAGGCCTGTTCTCCAGCCCCTTCACCAGCTTTGTCGCTCTTCTCTGGACTTACTCCAGAGCCTCAACATCCTTCTTGTGCTGAGGGGCCCAGAACTGAACACAGGATTCAAGGAGCGGCCTCCCCAGTGCTGAGTCCAGAGGGAGAATCACCTCCCTGGCCCTGCTGGTCACACCATTTCTGATACAAGCCAGGAACATATGAACTTGGAATTTGTCGAGGATTACAGGGACACACCTCCAGTTTGCCGAAGACACCACTGGCTTACAAACTTCACTGATGATCAAGATTAGTTGAGAAACTGGGCCATAATACAGAGAACTCTTAAGGCCTTTGGCATTCCCAAGTGGAGGCTTGATTGTCCAAGTAAGAGTCAGCGTGGTGCACAGAGACAAGCTTTAGAAATACCCAGGAAATTTGAAATGTGATATAAAGTTTCCTGTCAGCCTTTGTTCAAGCTGACAGCAAGATAAGCTTTTCATTATTTAGTAGGATACCACTTTGCTGGCTCCTCTTCTGGGGAGAGAAATATTCTTGCTGGAATCCATACAGGTACAAAAAGTTTATCTCCCAGTTCTCTGTACAAAACCCAAACCTGCTCCTACATAAGATTTTTACAGTTTTGTTGTTATTCTCTTAGGAGATTTGGATGGGTGGGGCAAGGCTAGAAAAAAACTAAAGTTTGTCTAGGTAAATATTCTGGAGATGTTTTATAAAAGCCTTTTCAAAACCAGAGTCCAGTCTTTCTAATGCTCTGTTGCTCAGAAATAGTTTTGCCTCTCCCTAACGTGCTTCATGGAGCATGTGTAGCCAAGCAAAAAATCCCAGTACCTTTTCATACATGATTTTATTTTCAATATAATTTTAAAAGACTTTCTCCTCTCCCTTCCGAAGCTTTGAAGAGCTGTTGTTCTTACCTTTGGAGCAGGTATCAAAATAGATCTTATTCCTCCTGCTTTCAAGGTGGCTTTGCAAATGAACAGGAATTGAATATATGCCCATCTGTTCTCAACCATTAAAAATCTTAAAGCGAATTAGGGATTTCTCAGACCTGCTGCGGAGCTGGGCTGCGAGTTTCTCTCCTCTGTGTGTTTGCAGTTGCTAAGCAATAATCCCAAAGGTTGCTATGTCTCTTCCACGACTCAGAATTGCTGTAGGTTGTCTTTTGGCTTTGGCAGCCCAACAGACTCTTCTGTACTGAACTTAGATCACCGCATCACGTGACTGAAAATATAATATAAAATAAAAAAAAAATACTATGAATAGCAACAGACAATGTTAAGGGCACAAATAGAGTCCACAGGTGCCCAGGGACAGGAGGTTTACCTTCAGATTCAGGGTTCACAAGGTCCAGAACTGCTGGGAGTCCATTAGAAGCTGAACCGAGGACGCTATTAAGCAGATGTGAGAACCTGGGAGATAAAAAGAAATTAATTACCAACTCCATTTAAACATTTTCAGGCTCTCCTTTTGTATAAAGAACTGTGTCACTTTGAAGCAGCCTTGCAGGAAAGGCACATACAGCACTAATAATGGGGGAGTTTACAGTGCTGTTTTGTTAAGGCTGCCTTTGAACCTGAATCTAAAGGAATTTGATGAATCACCTTTAATAATTTCTCCTGTATTCTTCAAGAATAATGTACAACACAGGGAAAGGAGAAGGGAAACGACAAAAACATCTATGACAGCCATTCCGCACTCATTTATAGTAATGCAGATCAGGTGCCTGATCAGTGATTTCCTTGGCGTGATGCAGGACTTCCAACTGAGAAATCTGTGGCAATTTCTGCCAGAAAATACAATTTATCTAATGCTGTTTCTTTCTTTGTATTTTGCACTGGAAGAGGCAGGATCTTCAGGTTCTTAAGGGGTCTCGAGAACAGACCTTATGAGGAATGGCTGAGAGAGCTGGGGGTGTTTAGCCTAGAGAAGAGGAGGCTGAGAGGAGACCTCATTACTCTCTACAACTACCTGAAAGGAGGTTGTAGAGAGGAGGGAGCTGGACTCTTCTCCCAAGTGACAGGGGACAGGACAAGAGGGAATGGCCTCAAGCTCCGCCAGGGGAGATTTAGGCTGGAGATTAGGAGGAAGTTTTTCACACAGAGGGTCATTGGGCATTGGAATAGGCTGCCCAGGGAGGGGGTTGATTCCCCTTCCCTGGAGGTCTTTAAGGCACAGGTAGATGAGGTCCTGAGGGACATGGTTTAGTGTTTGATAGGAATGGTTGGACTCGATGATCCGATGGGTCTCTTCCAACCTGGTTGTTCTATGATTCTATGAAGCAGGCTCACTGCAGTGTATTTTCAAAATGTGTTGAAATACAGCATCAATTATGTCCAGAGAATGAAGCACAAAATTACTGCACAGGAATAATTGAAGATGAGGCTTTAAACGGGATTGTGTTTGCACTCGATTAACTCCTGTTATCTCTTCTCCCAGGTAGGCTTGGCTTTGCCCCTTTGCAATTCAGAATTCTGGTGCTATTCTGATTCAATCACAAAACTTTGCCTTTCGTAACTTTTCTTTCTTTCCTAACCTCAATTTAAAAAAAAATAAAAAAAATCACTCTCTCTTTTCTTAAAGCGATTATTTTTACCCTCAAATAAAAGCATACAACTAAAACTTGGAAGGAGGGATAGAAACAGCTCTGGTTTTATTTTTCTGGAAGTGGAAGCCCGTGGGTTAAGCAAACCCGTAATCGCACCCTATTTAACTTGGCTGTTATCTCTTCATGTTTTTGCTAAGCAAAGTGTATCCTTTTATTATGCCATCAAATACTCGCACTGTTGACAAAATAATGGGCTGAAAATGTCATCACAGATGTTTTGCTGGAAATGCTGCTTCTATCTTTTTCTGGTTTTCTGTGCGAGCCACATTTTGGGAGCACTCTGTTGCCTTTCGCAGCCGATGCCAAGATGATGCAATAAAAGCCCCGACATGCAGTAATAATAATAATAAGTTGTGTCGGCCAGAGAAATGTTTGCAGTGCATTAAAGAAAGAAAAGCGTCAGTTCTGGAAATGCACATCGAATCAGCTCGTGTACAGCTTCACATCCTTTAAATGATACTTTCAATTATATAAGTGATACGAACACAGCAGGTGCCGACCACAAGGCTTTCAGCACAGGGAAGAGTAAGGCCACAGGCTTCCCATCTCGTTTTTACACCAACTGTGATGCTGTGACCACAGGCTGCCCTCCAATTGCTCTTTTCAATCAGAATAAATCTGCCTTAGAGCTTCCTCCTCCACATTTTAATTCTCCTGCTAAAAACATTACATGTGCAAATTGTACCTTCCTAATAGCTCGAAGAACCACTGCAATCAGTGATTATTGGAGTTAACAACTGATATGTTGGACCTTTAGCTAACTATAGATAGCACTTCCTATTGTTTACTTGCGGTAAATGTTTTTTAAGTGTGTTTGCTGTTCAAATACCTGGAAGAGCTACCGGCTATATGAAAATCACACAAAAGTCTATTTTGGAAGCTGGCTTAAACAATCATTTCTTGATAACTATCCCTGCATGACTTGCTTAAAATTCAGAATGAAACACCAGTCTCAGGTGAGGAAACTGCTAGGATTCTTTGGGACTGCAGCGTTTCACCTAACCTGCATCAACACAGATATATCCAAATGGAAGTTATAGGCCTTCGATCAGCCCTATTATTTGCAGGAATCCATTTGTGCGAAACCAGACAACATCTTGGATATAAGAAGTGAGGCCAGCAGGTCAAGGGAGGTGATTCTGCCCTCCATTCCTCTCTTGTGAGACCTCATCTGGAGGACTGTGTCCAGTTCTGGAATCCTCAACATAAGGAGGAGATGGAGCTGTTGGAACAGGTCCAGAGGAGGCTACAAGGATGATCTGGTTTGCACAACTCAAAAGCACAGAGCAGCCCATTTTCTCTCAAAACTTGCAGCTTGCTTTATCTATAATCCAAAAGGATACATGTATTTGGAACGGTCTTTACCAATCTATATGGTTTAGTGTTTGATAGGAATGGTTGGACTCCATGATCGGGTGGGTCTCTTCCAACCTGGTTGTTCTATGATTCAATGATTCTATATCTGTAGTAGAGATATACCTAACCCACATCTATATTGCAGGGTTTACCCACAGAAAGGATAAAGCGTTTAATAAATAAATGGGAGGAGGTACTGCTCAGAAAAAGATACTGGTTTATTGGGAAGTTGTGGAATATCCAGAACTTTGGGATTTTAAAAGAGGTCTGGAAGGCATTTTCTTGACCTCTGTGCTGTAAATCAGAGGGCACTGCTAGCACATTTTCCATAAAAAACGTGTTTCAAAATAGCAACGGGAGGGCTGTAAAAGCCAGGAAAATTAGTCTCTCTTTACCTGTGGGGTTTGCTTATCCTCCCCGTGTGCTTGGACCCCACTGAGGGCTCTTCTGGGCTCTTTCATGATCAAGATCCTGGCTTGCTGTGGGCTCTTTGAGCTCAGCTTTAGCCAGCTCAGGGAGCCTGTCCTCCATCCTCCCTTGTCCACCAGGAGGCAAAACACCTCATTAGCCAGCCTGGCTCCTTCCTGGCACTGCAGCCCAACTACCAGAGCTGCCCTGATGATTATTTTAACCGCAGGGCACCGGGGAATTGCCTAAAGATCCACCATGTGGCTTCTCTGGTGCTTGGATTTACAGGGGCAAGAGTCCTGCCCAGCCCAGTCAGCCTGAGGAGCAGAGAAAAGCAGCAAGGAGCAAATGCTTAACAGGAATCAGTGGGTTAATACACACTGCTGGCAGTTTGCTCCTTTTAGCATTTAGACTGGCTTCTGTTTATCATGTGTAGCCTTGTCATTCGATGCCCAAGACACTTCTCCATCCCGCCTGCCTCCTTGCCAACGTTCCCACGAATTTGGTAGCACCAGGCTGAGACTGCAAAGCAAATGAAGCCGAACGGTATTTGGCCCTTTGCCTCAGAATCCAAACTGCCAAGTGGTGTCGCATTCTGGGCACGTCTTAGTGCTTCAAACGTCATGTATACTTATCAGAGTTGGTCTGTTTTGGTGTTTGGGCTTGTGCATTGATGTGTAAATAGGAGTTATATTTTATTCCCATTGCAAAAAGAGTTACAATCGCCGCCTTGTTGAAGGAAGAGCTACAGTGTGTGTATTAAAGCCAACAACAGTGCCATATGGCATCCTGGCTTGGATCAGAAATGGTGTGACCAGCAGGGCCAGGGAGGTGATTTTACCTCTGGACTCAGCACTGGTGAGGTCGCTCCTTGAATCCTGTGTTCAGTTGTGGGCCCCTCAGCACAAGAAGGATGTTGAGGCTCTGGAGCGAGTCCAGAGAAGAGCAACAAAGCTGGGGAAGGGGCTGGAGAACAGGCCTGTGATTCTGTGATTCATATATGTTGGAGGCCATACATGCTCCAGCAGGACTGGGATTGTAAAATCTACGTGGAACTCCCAGCATAGGAAAGACATGGAGCTGTCGGAGAGTCCAGAGGAGGACACGGAGATGATCCAAGGGCTAAAGAACCTCCTGTACGAGGACAGGCTGAAGGAGCTGAGGTTGTTCAGCCTCGAGAAGAGGAGGCTGCGAGGAGACCTTAGAGCAGCTTCCAGCACTGAAAGTAGCTGCAGGAGAGCTGGGGAGGGGCTATGGATCAGGGAGTGCAGGGAGAGGATGAGGAGGAATGGTTTGAAACTGCAAGAGGGGAGGTTGAGATGAGATTTTAGGAAGAAGTGTTTTGCTGGGAGGGTGGGGAGGCCCTGGCCCAGGTTGCCCAGAGCAGGGGTGGCTGCCCCATCCCTGGAGGGGTTCAGGGGCAGGTTGGATGAGAACACACAGACACAGAGACACACATAGAGACACACAGACACAGACACACAAACACACACAGACAGAGACACATACACACACAGAGATACACACACACACACTCTCACAGACACACACAAACTGCAACAGCTCGGGTGCCCCGCGGCGCGGCAGGGGTTAACCCCTCGCGGGGGGGGTGGGGGGGCCGAGGGGGCGGGGGGAGGAGAGGGGGCGTGGCCTCGCTGACAGCTGGCGCACGCGCGCCGCCGCCTCATTGTGCCGCGCCGGCCCGGCCCCAGCGCGCGCCACTCGGCGCGAGGCCCCGCGCGCGCGCGCGGAGCAGCCGCCGCCGCCGCCGCCGCTTCCGACCCCTAACGCCCACCCCCCCCCCACCCGCCCAAGTCTTAACCCTCAGCGGCTGCCGCTCCGCTCCCTGCCCTCCCGCCATGGACTGAGGCCGCCCACGACTCCCTCCCTCCCCCCCACCCCAACTCCCCACCTCCCTCAGCGCCCCGACGCCGCGCCTCGATGGCTCTGGTCACCGTACAGCGCTCGCCGACTCCCAGCGCCACCTCCAGCCCCTGCGCCTCGGTGAGTCCCGGCGCGGGCGACACGGGAGCGCGCGGCCGCTCGGGGCGCGCGTGCGCGGGACCCCCCCCCCCCCCCAAACTCTCACCCGCTCTTTAACCCCCCCCCACCCACTTCAGCCTCGTTCTCGGGCGGGTCCCGCAGCCCCCCGGGACGCAGAGCGCCGAGCGGTGGGTGAGGCGGGGGCTGAGCCCCACAGGGTCAGCGTGGGACGCTTTGGGTCTGAAGGAACCTCAAAGCCCTCCCGGTCCCACTCCTGCCCTGGGCAGGGACACCTCCCCCTGGATCCAGTTGCTCCGAGCCCCATCCAGCCTGGCCCTGAACCCCTCCAGGGATGGGGCAGCCACCCCTGCTCTGGGCAACCTGGGCCAGGGCCTCCCCACCCTCCCAGCAAAACATTTCTCCCTAAGATCTCATCTCAACCTCCCCTCTTGCAGCTGAAAACCATTCCCCTTCATCCTGTCCATGCACCTCCTGATCAAGAGCCCCTCCCCAGCTCTCCTGCAGCCCCTTTCAGTGCTGGAAGCTGCTCTAAGGTCTCCTCACAACCTCCTCTTCTCCAGTCTGCCCCCTCCCAACTCTCTCAGCAGAGGTGCTCCAGCCCTCGGATCATTTCTTCACCATGAGAGCACTGAGGCCCTGGCCCAGGTTGCCCAGAGCAGAGGTGGCTGCCCCATCCCTGAGGATGTTCAAAGCCAGGTTGGATGGGGCTTGGAGCCCCCGATCCAGGGGGAGGTGTCCCTGCCCAGGGCAGAGGGGTTGGAACTGGGTGATGTTTAAGGTCCCTTCCAACCCAAATCATTCTATGATCATCTCCGTGTCCTTCTCTGGACTTGCTCCAAAAGCTCTATATCTTTCTGATGTTGGGGATTCCAGCACTGGACACTAGACTCCAGGCGGAGGTTGAGTTCATTGTGTTTGGTGCGAGAGGGATGGAGTGAGTGGAGGCAAACTGACATCGGGTGCTCCAGGGTGAGTTGTAGAATGCTGGGTTGGAAGGGATCTCGGGGATCATCTGGTCCAATCTTGTTAGGTGATCTATGGTTTAAATGAGATGGCCCAACACCCTGTCAAGCTGAGCCTTAAGATTGTCCAACGTAGAGGAATCTGTCACTTTCCTGGGGACATGATTCCAATGTTTTACTGTTCTCATGGTGAAATATTTTCTTCTGGAATCCAGTCGCAATATCCCACGAGCAACTGATAATCCATTCCCCCCCTTTTTTTTTTCCATTTGACTCCTTGTAAAAAGGGAGTCTCCATCTTCTTGGCAGACACCCTTTATGTACTGGTACATGGGAATAAGGTCTCGCCTAAACCTTCTCCTCTCCAGGCTGAACAAACTCAGCTCTCTCAGCTTTACTCCATATGGTAGGTTTCCTAGTCCTCTGATCACCTTCGTGGCCCTTCTCTGGCCCCTCTCCAGCCTGGATGATTTAATCTGACAGCGCCCTCCAGGTATCTCCAGCCTGCAGCTTGTCCTTTGCCAAGAATTGCCATTTATCATTTTCCCCTTTTTTGAATGTTGTGTATAATTTTCTCGAGGCCGTGTCAAGCCCAAGGCAGCCAGAAAGTCTGGGTTTGGAATCTGGGTGAGATGTGCAGGGTGAGCAGATGTTCTCAGTGCTGCCCTGAATCAGGATGTGAGGCAGCAGCTACAGGGCTTTCTGTGCTCTTTAAACTTGAGTCAGGCTCTCGTTTGAGTGCTTCTGTATTGTAGAATCCTGCATATTAACCCCTTGAACTGCTACCCTCTAGCTGAGTTTATAGTGTAACTAAGGACGAGAATGAAAATGCTCTTTCTCTATCCCTAAATACTCAGCTTTTCTCTTCAAAACCCCTCATGCGTTATCACACTGGTGCTATGTCTGCTTTGCAAGGCTTTGCAGGGAGAGAAGAATCCAAATCCCACATGCTTCCCTTATGGAGGGGGAATGACAAAGCCAACTACTCTGAAAATATTTCTTGTTGTGTTGGGTAACCTCTTCTGAAACTAGATCAGCTACTTGGCAGGTCCTGCCTGTCCTGACAGCATTTTAGCTGTCAGAACACTTCTTTTCCTCTTTCATTCCCATGTCTCTCCTAAGGTTATTTAGCAACAGAGATTAATTTCCCTTGTATTTCTCTGCTATAAATATTCATGTGCTGTGCTACTTCAGAAGTTACTTCTCCCTTTTGACTTCTTTACCCTCCCACTACTCCTTTTCCTCCATACTTCTTGCATTTCAGATACCTTCTGAGACTAGGCAGGTCTTTCTTGGCATCTTCCTTCTTTCTCCTACTTCTATGAACAATTAGTTGTGTTCCGTAAGACTTTCCCATCTGGAGCAGCCGGGCTGTTTCCCAACCGATTACATTAAATGGAAGCTGTACTCATTCTTGAACACTACTTAGTTTTTAAATGTATAAACAACTCCCCCCCCCGAGAGCCTGACAAACGCAGAGAATGCAGCTTTTGGTAAATTCACTGTATTCTCTTTTCTTCAGTCTCATATTACAGAGTGGTCTTTGTAAATTCTTGGTGGCCTGGATGAAAATAAGTGTGTGACTGTTTTCCTGGCCTGATTTTAGTTCTCATAAGTACTTCTGCTTTCTCAGAATTTTCTTGCGTTCCGAATTGGCGATGATACTCCTCATATTCTGCCCTTTGCTGCTGTTTGAATACTTCTGCATTTCCTGTTGTAACTTCCTAACCGCACTTTGGGGTTTGACTGCCCTTTTAGCCTCTCATTAGAGAGCTGGGGTTGGTCGGTTCTCCTTCCTTCTCTCAGAATGTTGTCGAGCTTGTGTGCCCCTCCCTTGTCCCAAAGCTGTTGTTTCTTAATCCACACTTTTGGATGATGATCCTTCCTCGGCTGGTAAGGGCTTGCGATGGGCAGTCACCTTTATTTAGAGTTTTTGGTCCCGTGAGCTTGCGACACTTACTGTTCCTGTGGATCCTTGTTGACTTCAGCAGGGGAACTTTATTCCTTTAGAATGAAGTGAAATTTTTTCAACTGATCTGTTGTGAACTGCTGATCGTAGCTTCCTTCTCTATGAACTGATAACTCGTTACCTCTTTAAAGGAAGACTCACCTTGCTAAATAATCTCTGAGTAATATAAAGGTTTAAGTTGCTGCCTGAGACATGGCTGTTTCTGAACAACGATGATCTGGGAACTGCTGGAACTTTGCTGTTACAGCTTGTGGGCAAAGAGGAAACACATTAGTGTGTGAGCATGAGGCCAGGTCTAATTCTGTTTCCAGGTCACTAAGAATTTTGAGGACACAAATGGATTCTCTTTTTAATTGCTTGATGTCTCTTTGCTTCAGTGGTGAACTCAGACAAGGAGAAAGGGTGAAATTGATGTCCTCCAACTGAATTTTTGCATTAAGTGTGCCCTATAAAGAGTTATTATTGGCTCTTATGGGTTCAGGGGAATAGCTGATCTGAATCACTCTGAAATTGGATGGCTTTTATTTATGGGTTTTTTGTCATGTTCTCACTGCCAAGGAGCATCTCATGAGCATTCATTTCGGGGTAGTCCATGCAGAGTGTTGGTTACACGCTTAAAGCCCTCAGGTTGCTTGATGACTTGTGAAATTCCCTTAATCGTCTGTCCAGACTTCTGCTATCTGTTTGGTTTGGCCTTTGGTGATGCAGCTGCTTTCGAGAAATAAGACTGCAATCTTCCCTTCTGTGCAGCAGAACAGTTGTCTCCCAACGTGCCTTGGTAGCAGAAAAGGGCAGAAGGCAGGACGATGTTGCAGTAAAATGTAAAATTCTAGCCTATTGCTTTTTCTTTTTCTTCACCCCCCTGATTCTTTCACCCTGCTTCGAAAGATCTGTGTCATATTTCATGTGGATGGGACATTGCCTTGTCAGGTGGTAGGGCTTTTCCATCTTTCCCTCCTAGCATCTTCACTTCACTGGAAAAAAAAAATAAATTTTCTTTGGGTGGTTTCTTGGTGATTTTAAGATAGTGCAGAAAGACATCTGAAAGGAGGAGGGAGCTGGCCTCTTCTCCCAAGTGACAGGGGACGGATCGAGAGGGAATGGCTTCAAGCTCCACCAGGGGAGATTTAGGTTGGACATCAGCAGGAAGTTTTTCACAGAAAGGGTCATTGGGCATTGGAACAGACTGCCCAGGCTGGTGGCTGATTCACCTTCCCTGGAGGGGTCTAAGGAATGGGTGGACGAGGTGCTGAGGGACATGGTTTAGTGTTTGATAGGAATGGTTGGACTCAATGATCCGATGGGTCTCTTCCAGCCAGGTGGTTCTATGATTCTATGAATTAATTTAATCTGCTGTATCTTTTGCTTTTGGAGTTTAAATTTTTTTAAAATAGCTGTTCAGCATTGTTAACCAAAATGTAACATTAAAAGGGAGTAAACTGTTCTGCTCTAGCCCTGCATTTTTGTTTGGTGCAGTTGTTAGTGCTGTCCTTGTTCACATATCAGGTTTAAGTTACTTTTGCTGCTTCTGTCTCTAAGCACTGAACCATCTCTCTGAATCTCCTGGTGATGTTCAGCCGCCTGGTTGGACCTGATAGACATGGAATGTCTCTGTTTCTCTCTCCATAGCAAAGTGTGGGCACAGCAGCCACGTTGTTCAGTCTATGGATAAGCTGCAAGAAAGAAATCTAGCCAAAGGAAAAACTAAAAGATGCCAGCCTCAAAATCCTTGTGAACCTAGTGTCTAAGGCACTGGAAGTCGCTGGGTAACTTCAGTCACCAAGCTCTCATCATATCTGTGTCATCGGGGTGATGGGAGCAATGGAAAGCTGCTCTTCTACTCTGTAGCATTCCAACCCGCTTTTGTTAATTATCTGTATTGGAGAATAATCTGTTGAAACTTGCCCTTTGGAATTTTTTTTTCTGCACAGTTCTACCGAAAAATAATCTAATTTCTGTTAAGTGCTGGTTTTCCTCTGTCTGTGACATCTCTCTGCTGAAAAGTGAAGAAGCTGGGCAGACAATCTGGCCCTGACTGCTCTTGCAGTTTGCTTCTTTTCCCTACCCTCAGGGAGACAATATGCTTCTATTGGAAAGGAGCAACTGACCCAGAAAGAGAGGATATGCTGCTTATATTGTTCTAAAATGCACAGTTTAAAAAAAAAAAAAAAAAAAAAAGAAGTTTAAAGCAAATGAAAACCTAAGCCTTTTGACTTCCCCTCTTTAATCCCAAGAGAACAACTTGAGCCGGAAGCAGAGTCCTGCAAATGCGTTTGGGAGTCTCTGTCGTGTTGTGCTTGAGAGCTCTGTGCTGGTGGAGCACACAGGAAATATTTTCCCACTTATTTATGGAGAAGCTAAATATAACGTCTCCCTACCCCTTAAACTGCTATTAAACAATGTGGTAACTGTGAGTTTACTTCATCGTTGAGAGGTTGAGCCTATCTCACGTAGAACTTTCTTGCTGCTGGAGAGCTGAGTTTTGGAGAGGACTGCAGTGTAGCTGGGAAAGCAGAAGTTTCTTATGAAATATTTAGTATTCCTAGAAATTAGAATTCCTAGAAAGATTTAGTGTTTGATAGGTGTGGTTGGACTTGATGATCTGATGGGTCTCTTCCAACCTGGTTGTTCTATGATTCTCTGATTCTATGAAATGCCTAATATTTAAAGGTGTTGTCTTCTCTTCCTTGTTGGTTTTACTCCACTGATGTTTTTCATCGTTCTGAAAACTGAAATTTTCAGAGGCAGCAGAGCAGAGGAATGTGCCGATTCCTGCTTTGGGCAAGCTTCTCACAGTGCCTTACAGGCTCCTTAATTTCATGTGTTACCAACTGTCACCTTTTGGGAGATAAAACTATTTTTAGTGAGGAGATTCATAACTTCCTAGCTTTCAAGCTTCTGTTGAAAGCTCTGCAAGAAAACCAAGAGGCCTGTACGTCTTGAATGTGATGCTGTAGTGTTAAAAGACAGAGATTTCTGTTCAGCTGTGCAAGACCAGGCTCGATTTGTGTATGTTTGAATGTATTCATACATGGGGAGGCTCACCTCTTCCTTAAGCAGCTTGATGGTTAAGCTGAAGCTGCTTGGTGACAAAAGCCTAATCCTCTTGAAGATTTGTTGTCTCTCGTAGACACACACGCCAGGCTCTGCAAGGATCTGCGTGAAAGGCACGATCCTTTTTCAGGCTGAGAACACCAGTTAGGGCTGAGAAGGGAGATGCTGAAACCTGAATTGGAACTTTGAGGATCATATAGGAACATTTTGGGGGCCTTGGGCAACCTGATACGGCGGGAGGTGTCCCTGCGTAAGGCAGGAGCTTGGAACTGGATGGGCTTCCAACTCAAACCATTCAGTGATTTCATGATTCTCCAGATCTGCAGAGTACAAGTCTTTATCTTTTTTTTTTTTTTAAATGGGATCTAGCTGTCCTGAAACAACCAGCCCTTTATTCACATTTCCCAGACGTGTTCCTCATTCTTCTGAGCATTCGTATCTCACAGCCACACTGATGATGATTAAATTTGGTTTGTGGAGTGGAGTGAAACTTGAACTCAGTGCAGTGTACACTGACGTTGTCACTGTTGTTCCTGTGGTCCATAAATTCTTATGTTTTGAAAAGGAGCTTTTTGAAAACGCAAATTGCCTGTGATGCTGTAATGAGTCATTATCTGACCAGTATTGATCCTTAAGCAGTGAGAGCAGGTTGAAGAGGGCATAATATCTACAGTTATTCTGAGAGTCAGTGACAGATTTACTTACATGGAGATGCTATTTTGAGTGGAGACTGCTGTTCAGAAAGCAGCCGTCTGGAAGTATTTTAGCATGAAGAGTGCTGCTTTCGTGCAGGGGTAATGCCTGAGGATTTCCTGTTACTGGAAAAAAAAAAAAAGTCCTGAAAGATCTATAGCTGCAACTATTCTGTCTTGGGAAAGTAAAAAAAGAAGCTAGCCTTTGGGCAGCTTAGCTTGATGTAGCTGATGGCAGCTGCCAGCTGAAGGTTTCATTCTTAAGTCGCAACAAACCACATCCTCCCAGCCCCACGGTGCAACTTCACTCTGCTGGAGCACAAAGGCTGGTAACAGCCTAGCTCTCAGGAACATCTGTGCACTGGAGGCTTTTGTTGTCCTTGCGAGGTTGCACTGGATGGGAAGACCTCAAAAATCATAGAATGGTTTGGCTTGGAAGGGACCTCAACGCCCATCCAGTTGCAACCCCCCTGCTAGGGGCAGGGACACCTCCCACTGGATCAGGTTGCTCAAGATGCCATCCAGCCCGGCCTGGAACACCTCCAGGAAGGGGACATCCCATTGTGAAGAATTTCTTCCTAATGTCTAAATCTTCCCCCTTCCAATTTCAAACCATTCCCTTCGTCCTATCACTACATGCCCTTGTAAAAAGTCCATCCTGAGCTTCCCTGTAGCCCCTTTCAGTACTGAGAGTCCTCATAGCAGAGGTGTTCCAGCCCTCAGGTCATCTCCACGGCCTCCTCTGGACCTGCTACAACAGTTTGATACCTTTCTTATGTTGGGGATTCAAGGACTGGACACAGGACTCCAAGGTAGGGTCTCACGAGAGAGGGGTAGAATCCCATCCCTCACTCTGTTGACCAGGCTTCTTCTGATGCAGCCCAGGATGCAGTTGGCCTTCTGGGCACTTTTAGAGCTACCACGAATATTTTACTCCCTTCATATCTGACTCTTGCTTGTGCTGTTCCCTGGAAATGTGTGCTGAGCTCTGGTCCTCCTGGGAGTGACGCTTCCTTTGTATGAACTGGCCTTGCAACATGAGGGCACTAGGCTTGTCAACTGCCTGCTCCAAGTCTTCGAGCTATTTACTTCAGCCGTGGATTTAAGAGTCTCCTCTGCCCTTGATTTGCCTGAGCATCCTTTTAATTTATTTATTTGGTAGAGACTTTTTTATACAAAAGGGGAATCTTGGCAGCAGGAGAAGAAGGATGCATCTACTGGAAGGAGTCAGTGATTTAAAGAAAGCAGACAATTTCTCTTACCTTGTGGCTGGGAGCTGTTCCCCCAGAGTGCTCTGTTTAAAGGGCTAAAAAATTATGAAGTCTAAAAGCTACTTTTGTGTTCCTGAGTTGGGCTGTATAAATTGCTTAAATCATTGTCATCCATCTGCAAAATTCTTGTTGCAAAAGTGTAATATTGCAGCGTGTGTGTTCGTGTGTTTTAGTTAGTGTTCGGGCAGGCCTCTGTATCTGCCGTTTGGAACCTGTCAGTAGCTTTCTGCTGAAATAGAATTGCTCTGAATCTGCATCTTATCAGGGTTGCTCGTTGCAGACTGATCTCCTCTCGGAAGGCATAAAACGTTGCTGTAGGATGAGTCACGCAGTTAAACAGCTTGTTGCTTCCATGGTGAGACGCACCCTCGCTGTGTGTGCCAGCAATCATGAAACTCCTGGCAAATACCCTGTGACGTGAACTTCTCATGGCCACAAGAAATGAAACGCCTGTGGCACTGGCTGAAATGCATTTTGCCTGTGGCTGTTTGCTGCTTTTGGGTATTCTTCTCCTCCATTCTCCCAGGAACTTCTCAACCGAGGCTTCATGATAAAAATGAAGTTACTGTGTCCACATGCGCTATTTCAAGGTGAAATTAGTGAGGAAATTAAGGGCACAGAATAAACTTATTGTGTGGAGGTAATCAAAGACATATTACAATGTTTAATCTGACCTATTTTGAAATAACTGTTTTATCACAGATCACGCTGTCCCTGTGCTAAACTCATTCCAGGGCTCAGGAGGTGGCTGCGATGCTTCAGCTTTCCAGTGTTTTGCAAGTAGAACAGTGTAGGGCATCTCTGGGGAGTGAATTGCAGAGTTGTTGTATCAGGATTTGTGCATGTCTGGGACTCTTGATGCCAGGCTGCTTGTAGCATGGCTTACTCCCTGCTCACACCCCAGTGAGGTGAGATAAAGCAGGATCTGAAAGGCAGAAGACCCTCACCCGACTCCTGGGTACTATGGGTCCATCGATTCCTGGATATTTCCTCTGGTTAGGAGGCTGTAGTGCGCTTGCTGCAGCAGCTGTAGGTGATGCTCTCCTTGGAAGACAACCTGCCAACTGCTTCTCTTAGTGTGCCTGGAACTGGCTTCACTCTGGTGTGAGTGATGATGCCCTAAAGGGAATTTGGAGCAGGATCCAAATCCGAGAGTCTGGTTTCCCTCGTAGAACAGATGAGAAATGATTGGAAGTGGTTGGGGAAGGGTGACACTTGTAAGGGTTTTGTTGGAGAATACTGCTTTGACCTCCTTAACAGAAAAGCAAAAGCTGCTGAGCCACACACGTTTGTCTTCAGCTTTTAACTGGATTCACCATCTGAGAAGTGGATTTTAATGTGGAAATCTTGTCACTGGGGACTGTTACTGTTCTGTTACTCTTGCTGGCTGCTGCCGTGTCCCTTCTGTTTTGATGTACAGAATTATCACATTTAATATTGCAGCAAGAACTTTTAAGACTTGTTTGGCTGGCTTGGTTTAGCTTTGACGGCTGACATCGGAGAAACACCTATATTAGGGCTCTTCAGAAAAAAACCCTTCAGTCTTTTCATCTTTCTAACTTTTAGTGTGATGCTGAGAGGGAGGGATAGGGCATATGCCTCACACGTGTTAAGTGTTTTGCTTTCCAAAGGAGAGCTGTGGTAGTTCGAGGTAGTCTGAGTCTTCTGTGTGATGCGGGACCAACCTTTTGGCTCAATCCATCTGAAGCTGGAGTTTCCCACAAATCTCTAAAGCTGCTGAATGCTAAGGAGTCCCAAGGGCCGTGTTCCAGGCATTTAAAAACAGAAGCCCCTAATCTTCACTCGCATGTGGAAAACCTGTGGGCTGCTGTCCTTCTGTTGAAAAAACATTTGCAAGATCTGGCTCAGCCAGGAAAGGGCCAGTCTTTAGGAAACTGTAATTAAAGCCCCAGAACTTCTGTCTGCGAATGCTGATGCGTGGGAGCAGAGGGGCAGTGGTTGTCTGTGAGCTGGCCGGCTGCTTGTATGGAGGCAGGTATCCTTTGGAGTCTGCTGTTTCTTTGCAGCAGTTCCAAGTTCTGGAGCATCTCCTGTAGGAAATAGGGTGTCACACTGAAAATTTAGCTCATAAGGAGCTGTGGCACAAGCAGGAGAGTGACTCAGCTCTCTGACCTACAGATGGGAGCTAAACCCGGTTGCAAGAGGAAATGCTAGGTGACAAGATAAAGGTGTTTCTGGAATAAGAATCGATTCTTTTTTGTTGCTCTTTGTTTTTGTTGTTGCCTTTTTTGTTTCTCTTTTCCTTTCTACAGTCCTACTCAATAGTGTAAAATATTTTAAGGACCAACAGCTCTGGGCACGTTCTTCAGATGATGCTGTAACCTCTGCATTTAAATACAGTGCTTCAGAATGTGGTATTAATGGTTAACCTGCTGCCATATTCTATTGTCTTCCTGGGTGAAGTGTCAGCCTTGAAATGACAGCCACCTTTGCCTTTTAAACGGTTGACAAAGGCTTAATTCACTTTCTGAACAAGTGTTTTACTTACGGAAACTCTGTGAGTTTCATTATGTCAAGCAGGAACTTGTGACTTCAAAAAGCGAAGTGAAACAGGACAACCTAGAGCGTTTTGTTCCTTTTGGCCTGTCTTCCTTCTTGGTGGTATTTTGGTTGTGCAACAGATAATCGAACGTAGAAGCCTGAAGTTCAGCACTTAAATGATTCTCCAGACAACTACCGCTCCTGTAGTGTGGGTTGAGTATAATATCGCATAAAATTGTTAGTACAATAGCACATGGACATCAGATATTATCAGTTGACATTTATTGCATGGCTGGGATAGTTTGCATAGTCGCAATGGGTGAAGTTAGTGTTTTTCACATATACTTTACCATTCCCTGGTCTCAACTTGTGCCTCATGCTGCAAAGATAACTGTGCCACAGGCTTCTGCAACCCACACTTCTGCTCTTTGAAGCGGAATTTTTCTTTTTTACACATATACCAGAAACTCCTCTTGTCTGGAGGAAGCTGTGTTTAACTTAGATCTGCTCGTGTGGACTGTAGATGTCTGGGACGGCTATTCTGGGAGAGTTTCTATCTGGCTCTCTTATGAGTGAGGAAGTGCAGACTTGACTCTCCCTTGAGGAGAAGGGATAGTTCTACAACTTTTTAATATCTGGGGAGAAGGTGATGTAAGCAAAAATAAATTTTTAAACACGAATAATTGCTTGATTCTAAACTTGAGATGTGCCAAAATAGTTAAGCCCCCTCCCCACAAAAACAACAAACCCAAATAAACACACACCCCCACCCCCCCAAAAAAAAAAAAAAAATCCCCAAACCAAAACTACTGAGTTTGTTTAAACTTGCAAGTCTGGTTTTAGGACAGGTGAGCAGAGAACACCTCGAGCCAAAGGGGTTGCATGCAACCATCTCTCAAGGTGAGAAACAACCTGTATTTGTCAGATTTCATTTGCTCACTGTGATGCAGAATATCCTGGACACGTTTCACTGCTTTTAAGCTTCACTTTGGTGGTGAAGGTTTCTTAGCACACACTGAGGAAACAATGAAGAACCCCGAAGTGGTTGAGAGATACCAACAGGGTATTAGCGAAGGAACGTTTCTGGGGGCAGAGATTGGGAAGCGATTTGCCAGCTGCCTTCTGATAGCAGCCTGTTGCTGGCACATAGCGTCACCTCTTGGCTGGGTTTCCGTGCCTTGGTGTGGTGTGGAAGCCGAGTAAAACGTGAGAACTTCCTGCTGTGATAAGGAACGCTCGGCTCTTCCAGCAGGTGCAGCCTTTAGCAGGCTTGAAGACGTAAGCAGAAGTGTTGGCTGCCATGGGCCTTCGGTGTTGTCAGTCTCAAACTGAGCAGCTTATTCAAGAAGGAGCCGTGGAACCAGCCTGAGTCTGGCCTGAACCAGGTCAGGAGGCAGAACTTTACTGTCTGCATCGTGCTGCTCTGATAAGGGAACTGGGAGGGGAAGCTGTGTTCAAGAATCTCTAATCCGTGATGGTGTCTCTGACTGAGATGGAATAATCTTTATCTTAAAGGGTGCTCTAAACCACTACAGCTTTATAAATATTAATTTTGTTCTTTTGTTTCCTAATAGAAGGCTTTTATTCATGAAATTGCTGTTTATTTATTAACCTGACAAACTAATAGCGAGCTCTCTTCTTTCCGTGGATGCATGTGCCATATCACAATTCTGCTTGTCACAGTAATAAGAACTTCATTCATCTGCTTTAAAAATGTCATTGATAACAACCTGGCAGGGGCCCAGCTTGGAGCAAGTTAACTACAAAAGGCTGCATTGTAAACCTTTCTGAGAGTACATGCTACATTAAGTCTAAAATTAAAAAAAAGAAAAAAAAAAAAAGAGGGAGAGAGAAAAATCTGCCACCTGGTCCAGGCTGCATCCAAGTGCCAAATAGCTCCAAACCCAAAAAATGAAGCTCTGTATAGAGGAGTTGTGGCTGAAAATGGGATGGTTTGGAAGTCAGGGTGTATTCTGCTCACATTAAAACCTTTGAGATGCACTGAATTTATACACCTCGACCTAAAATGAGAGGGAAAGAACCACAAGTAGTTAAGTAAGAACTTGTACATGATTAACTCATTGTTTCCTTTTGCCTCTTCTTTCTTTAACTGAAAATAAAAGCTACACTGACAATAAGTCATAAGCCTGTGGGAGCTACCTACTGATAATACTGCAAGGTACCTTCTCTTGGTTATAACAACCTTCCCTGACCCCTGCTCAGTCTGTGCACCAAACATATTCATCAGCCTGTTGATTCCCACAGTGCACGCAGGGTGTTGGCCACATGCTGAGGTTCAAGTGCCTGATCCTTCTGCCAGCTCCTCGGCAGGTCCCCAAGCTGCTCTCTGCTCTGACAGTCCTTTACATGGCGCTTCACGTTCCTGGCAATTTAGGGCGTCTTGCCTTTGGCTCTCCTGTTCTTAAAACTGTTATAAATGAACCTGAATGAGGGCGAAGGGAATTGCCCTTGGAATAGAGGCAGAGCTTGTGAAGTCCTTGGAGAGGAGCTCCCAGGGAGCTTTAAATGGGCTCTGCCCTGTTACATGAGGGACAACTGAATGAGTTTGTCTCGCTGAACACTTAACAGTTGAGCAGAACATGAAGCTTTAAGGCATCTTCAACCAGGGTCTCCTGGGAACACTGTAAACATGCAGTAAGTTCTTAGTGTTGTTCACATCCTCGCTCTGGCAGCCTGAATGGTTCGGGCAGCACTCAGGCAGCTTGCTCAGAACTGATGGGGTCCAGTCCGATTGCTTAACTGGAATGGGGACTGCAACGGTCTTCCAAAAAAAAAAATTTTAAAAAAAGCTGCAATTTCACACTGCTTCACTTGTGTGGTTTCTTGTTTTGTCTCTTTCTGAAGTGTATGGACAGCGCCACGGGTTAGGGAACGCTTCAGCTTCAGAGCCTTTTCGTATGTAACCTTCCACTGAAGTCGATGGGCGTGGAGGTAAGCAGTGCTGAGTGCTTTCTGACACCACCACCACCACCCACTCCGTAGCCTGGTGCACACGACACCCTTTGTATTTAAGCGTTGCTTTTCTCCAAAAAAAAATCGCATGCAGTTGCACGTCGAGGACACTGCTTATTTGTTTAACGCAAAAAAACCTGTTCCTTCTTGTTGGTACGAAGTGCAGGGAGCGAGCGTCAAAGTGCAGGAAGTTTCACAGATGCTGCATGAGCACTTGCCACAGAACTTCAGTGACAACCCTGTATTGCGTCAAAACGGTCTGTGAGTGAATGGGATTTGAATATAGGGTTGAATGTTACTGCCTGAAGCCTTTGCTACTGCCACTCAACACCTTTTGCCCTGCTGTTGTTT
The DNA here is from genome assembly GCA_033558105.1 of Coccyzus lansbergi. NCBI lineage: Eukaryota > Metazoa > Chordata > Aves > Cuculiformes > Coccyzidae > Coccyzus > Coccyzus lansbergi. Next base: position 129,941 of record JAUMJK010001002.1, read on the forward strand.
GTCTGTTTGTTTTTAAAGCTGACTAGTTTAGTCTCTTAATGGTTAATCGTTTTATCGTGAGCCAGTTAGAATCAGTGAGAGTTTCCTCTTCCCTTGTCCTTCTGTTGAGTTCCTTTTCTGTGGAATCACAGAACAACCAGGTTGGAAGGGACCCATCGGAAACACAACTTTCTCTCTTGAAACAACTTAGTTGCTGCACTCTTCAGTTTTCCTTCCATTTTCCCTCCTTCAATCTTAAGGCAGAGGGATGGAACTGTCTGAAAGGGCCTGATATTCTCACGGAGAGATTGACAGCTGAGTCTGCTGACTAACTTGTTATAATTAAACACAAATTCATTAGTTGATGCTGTTGAAATTCGTTGACTTTTCTGTACTCCTAACAGAAGGCTTTAAAATATCCAGCTGCAGACTGATCCTCTCCAAGCATGTGACACTGACATCAGTCCTAGAAGTGAGGCATTGAACTGCCTCCAAAAATGAGCTCACAGGGTGATAGTCAATGCACCAATTTAGCAAAATATTAGCTAATTTGGTTACATGGTCACCTGTGAGAGATGGGACTACATTCCAATTTTCGCTGCTGCTATTCCAGTAATCAATGTTATAATCCTCAGATCGTTTGGATAGGATGCTCTGCTCCCTCTGTATGTTGAGAGCTGACCTTGGCAGAGCCCACCTCTGCCACTGATTTGCTCCAAGACTTGCTGGTTTCTTTGCTTTTCTTCTCCCGACATCCCTTTGACAAAATTATTGGGAGTAAAAGCATAGGAATCCTATAGAGCTGGCCCTCTAATAAAACTTGCTTCATTTTCTCATGACTCTCTTGACTTGTTTAAATGGCTGCATTAAAAAAAATAGCTGTGTCCTTTCCCAGAGCCTGAGTAGTGGTTCGTCTTCAGCCTGATCTACCATCCGGACTGACTGGTCATGACTGGAGTAAAAGCAAACCCAGCAGATCCACCCTCCAGGCTGGTTGCTGGGTGTGTTGGCTCCCTCCCCTCCTATAGCTCGGGGCCAGCACTCACTGCACAATTCCTCTTACAAACCTGCACAGAGACTGTGCGTTTAGGCAGCGCATCGGAGCGGTGGTGACCCCAAATAATCATACTCGCCCATTATTTTGTAGACTTGAAAGAAATTCTGTATTTACGTGTAATTACAGGAGTACTTCTGAGGTGCTGGGTCTGAGCATCTCAACATTTGAAGCACAGACATTAGAGAAACAGTATGTTAGAAGAAGGGGTCATGTGAATTCGTGCAGAAACGTTATCGTCTCCCTTCCCCTGACGGTATTTTCTGCCTGTTACTGCACATTACAGGATTGTTTGCTTTGGATGCTGTTTCCTGCTGAATAAAAGTCTTTATTGAGTTGGCCATGATGTTGCTCTTTTCTTTCAAGAAACACTGCTGCTAACTTAAGGCAGAGGAAGGTGCTGTACCTTACAGGGCTGTAGCAATATGGTCTGAATAAAGATCTGTAATGCAACTGGAGAATTACACTGTGAAAAACAGAGTGGTAAAAACTGCTGGTGACGTACACAGCAAATTGAGATGATGATAAGCTCTTAAGCCCTATGTGTACAGTGAGAGAAGAAGCTAAGTTGAAGAGCAAGCAGCAGAAAATTAGATGGGAAGCACTCTGTTCCTGCAAGAATAAATGATCCCATAAGAGTGGCCGAGGAGGCTGGTTGATGTGAACTCTGCACAGTGTTCAGTGGGCGCTGGTGTCCCAGGTGATGGTTCTTCTCCCAACTTCTTGTTTACCAGAGCTGGCACGTTTTCAGAAGGAGCTTCTGAAACCTTGGTGGGGAGGAGGGTTGGGATGACAAAATGCTTATTTGCATCCTGAAAGGTAGAGACAGCGGTAGCTGTTCAAGTTGGCTAAATGGCTGCTGCAGACTCGTGGTGAGCAATGAGGTCTTGGGGCAGGACAGCAGACCCTGCTGTGCCTCGACCCACATGTTCAGCAGCACCGTCCTTCAGAGGCTGCGAAATTGTGAAATACACTTTCCCTTCTCCCAGGAAAATGCCCATGACACACGTGTCAGTTCTTTTACTTCGTGTTTATTTAACAGTAGTTGTGCAGAATACGTGTAGGGCACAGAAACAGAGAACTGAGACCCAGGTCAAGGCAGGAGGAGGTGGGGAGAGGAGCAGGGAGGGGAAACAGCTTTGCCATTGCATGTTTTGATACTGAAGTGCTCTTTGCAGTGATTTGAGAAGGGGGTGGGGAGAGAACCAGATGCTCTTAGGAAGTTCATACCATTGTTAATAATGTAATTCACAGATGGTGGTGGAGGCCTTGAAGAGGCTTTCATGCAGTACTTGCGCTCTGTAATAGACAGATCATCACATGAGGGCTCACAAATAGAGATGGCTTAATCCCAAGGATGAGTCTACAGTGATCTGTTTGGTAGTGACCTCACGGATCACTGGAACCTTTTTAAGCACTTAAGCATCTTCAGGATCCCACGACGTTGAGCACTATGCTAGGGTTGGACAAATTCCTCGTTAAATTGTCAGGATAAAATGTTAGTGTGGCTTTGAGACTTTTCCAATGAAAGTGGCTCTTCGGAAATGAAAAACAAGTTCCTTTGTCCTGGTTCAGCAATCAGTACAGACAGAGGTCTGGAAATCAGTCTATATGGTGCCAGCTTAGAAACAGTTCTGTTTGATTTCCATTTCTCTGTTGGGAACTGGAAGCAAACCTTCAGTGTATTTTCTTCTGAAGAGCAGTCAGTTCTTGACTGTTGAGGAGCAGGGTTGTGGGTTTATTGCATGTCCTCTTGCTTTTTGAACAAGAAGTCGCTCTTGCCTGTAAGCCTTAGAACACACGAACTGCCTGCTGCCTTTCAGACATGGCTTAGAGAATCAGAAAAGCTTTACCTTAAGTCTACGCAATTCAACTCAAATATTTGTATGTTTGCAGGAGGCTTATTAATAAGGTCTTCACTGACTGAAGCTGGTCAGCTTTTTCATTGACCGTGAGCTATGTAACTGAAAGTATATATTGGGAACTTTGAAACAATACTAGCTTAGATGTGTAGCACTAGAAATCAAAAGTTTCAGACAACATGAGAACAGATCTTTGCTTTGTTGTTTGCTGCTGTCTCTTCAAGTCTAGCTCTTCCCTCCCTAAGAGGTGTTTCCATGATGGTTTTTATTACTCCACTTCCCTTCTTCGAGTTTAACTTGTGTTTAGTGAATTGGCTTCTTGTGCTGTTTGTCATGTGATGGTTCATGAGCCCTGAAGAATGTGCTCCTGTGACTTCAGCCATGAATTTGCCTGTATGGATGCAGTTCCTAGTGCTCTTGCATTTCGAGCTAAGTAGCAAAGGGGTGGGGGTGGGAAAAGGGGGAGCTATGGCAGGGCTAAGCTACCACAGATTCTCAGACGACTTAATTTGACACCTTGTTCACTGCTTAATTATAATCCAGGATTTTCTACCTCTTTCCTGTTTTCACAGAAATGTTTTCTGCATTAGAAGCTTTTTTTGGGGTGGGGGGGAGGGAGGGTGTGTTCTTACTATCCTCTTTAAATAACAGGGGAAAAAATATGCTTTGGTACAAGAAGTACCAAAGAAATATCTTGAAGCTTGGAGGAAGGCTTTTTAAACCTTGGTGAGGGATGTGAGCTTTAACCAAAGGAGCTGGAAATAATGACTCTGTTGCACATTTTAGCATATATCAACTATGACACCTGTAAAGCAATCTATTGAGGCAGTAAATGACCGTAGCTGTGCCAAGAGTTTGCTGTTTCTCCACAATGGCCTGAAGTTTCTGAGCTTAGTGCTGTTAGGAGCACCTCGTCCTGCTGCCGGTGAGCGATGTCTGCATCCGTTCTCCCTCTGTGCAGGGCACTGGCATGGTCAGACTTTGTACTACATGACAGGATGGAGAGCAGCCCTTAGGAGAAGGACTCGGGATGCTGGTGGATGAGAAGCTCAACATGAGCTGGCAGTGTGAGCTCACAGCCCAGAAAGCCAACTGCATCCTGGGCTGCATCCAAAGCCGTGGAGCCAGCAGAGTGAGGGGAGCGCATTTTGCCTCTCTACCTTGCTCTTGTGAGACCCCACGTGGAGCCCTGTGTCCAGTTCTGGAGTCCTCACCACAGGGAGGACATAGAGCTGTTGGGGTGAGTCCAGGGGAGGCTGCGGAGCAACTGCTATTTGGTATGAATCCGTGTTCTTAACTCTTGTGGATCAAGGCTTTAGAGGAGAGAGGGCTGGCAGTGGAAGTCGCTCACTGCCCTGAAGTCTCTGCGTGTGGATGCTCTGGCAGCGAAGAATCCATGATTTTTTTTCCCAGCAGACAGACTGTGCTCTGGAGATCACACCCCATTGGACTTATTTCTGCTTTTTATGTCTCCACATATCTTTAGATTTGAATCCAAAATCAAAGTAACACTGGTTTAACACAATGGGGTTTGTTTCACCTCTTCCTCCCTCCAAGATGGGTTTTATTTTCAGCTCTTACTCTACTGTTTGTTGCTTCATAATTTGGGCTTTTTGCTTGCTCTTCATATTGCTTAAAAAAAAAAAAGTAAGGAAAAGGAAAAAACAACCCACACACAAACCTCTGTTTTTCTTAGCTCATCCAGTATTTCCACTTGGCTCAGAAGATGTGGGTTTGTGAGCCGAGGGAATCCTCATTTGGCTGGGCACCCGAGCTTTCTTCCAGAGCATTAGAAGGATCTACAGCTTAAGTTCATCGGAGAGCTGACCTGCTCTGGTTTTAATGAGATTTATTATACGTGTACCTTTTGGATTTTACAGCCTTGATCTTTAAAACAATCTGTACAAACCTGCTAATAAGAGCAAAACTGTTGACAGGAACTTGACTTTTTTTATACTGAATCTGCCCTGTATTGAGTTTATTGATTTTTGAAATTAAAATAATATTCCTTGTGCCATTGCTGTGCAACTTCTCTGTGTTGTTTGGCTGAGTGCTTGTGTTCATGCTTCCCTTCTTGGCTCCCCTAAGCCTCCCACTCAGAAAATGTTGATCAAACCCTGATTTCGCAGCTCAGGCTTGGAGAGGTTGGAAGAAAACGTAACTGTAGGACTCCAAGGCCTTGAAAGGGATCCAGAATGGGATGGAGGTGCACTGGTTATCACTGAGTGAAGGCAGCACTGGAGAGCGTGGGCAACAGGAGCAGAAAATCTGGGATCTGGAATATCTCCTCCAGAATCGCAGGACACATGAGATGCTGCAGTCATCTGGCTTAACTTCATTCAGTTTGGTGACTTCTACGGCTGCGTTACCTCTGTGGAAGACACAGTCTGACCAAGTGGAGTGTCCAGCAAACACAGTCATGACTTGTCCCATCAAGATTTGGCAAATCTAACGGCTACGTGATCTCTGGAGCTGTGAAGAAAAATGTGGTAGTTGCCAATAATGGAATTCCTAAGCTTTCCTCTGTTTGTGCCGGGTGCTGGTACCCACAGCCCTCGAACGTGTGGAGGTCAGTGCATCGCTGGGTGGAAACGCCTTTCCTTTTTTTCACAAGTACCTATTAATGGAAGCCGAGTGCATAATGTAATCTTAAAATAGCTACTCCATGAATGCAGAAACATTCCACTTCTGACTAATCGCCCATTCAGAACGAGCCTTTAAATATGCACCAGAGACTGAGCGGCAGCTTTCCATATCTGCATGAATGGAGTTGGAAATGTATTGCAGCTCAGAACTGTGCAGGCAACTGGCTCCTTGTTTTGTCTTACACTGAAATAAGTAGGTTTGAGATAACTGCTTCTACCCAGGATGCGGACTATGTCCTCTCTTTGGTTAGGCGAGCAAACCGATGGGGTTGGTCGTTCTCGCTGAGGATCTGGGAAGGACTAGGCTGATAAAGCCTCCTGAAAACCAGATTTCTGCTTCTCTTAGTTGTGAATGACCAGGAACACAAAGAGCTTATGGTCCGAGTCCTGGCTCTAGTGCATCGCCTGAAGAGCTTGGCAAGCAGCAGGGAGCCCATGTGCAGTGTTTGCTCCCTGTGCGCCGCTCCAGAGCCTCTGGCCCTGCTGCACAGTGAGAGTAAGACATGCAGACAGGCAGGGGGGCGGCGGGGGCAGGAGCCTTGTGGTCTGTGGGTCATTGACCTAAAGGATTTCTCTTGGAACTGCTTGTACCTGCCCAAGGGGATGTTGGCAGGTTACGCAGGACTCACCCTCAGGGGGCAAATGCCACTGGAAGTGGGTATGTCCTCAGCTACTGGGAAGGGATGTCGAATCATGGAATCACCAGGTTGGAAAAGACCCATCAGATCATGGAGTCCAACCATTCCTATCAAATACTAAACCATGTCCCTCATACATGCTTTCATACAGCTTCTTGTCCTCCCTTTCTCTGTGCTATAGCAGGGAGTGGGCAAGACTTCTCAGGATTCCTTCACATCTTCACTAGGGATGTTCGGGTTTTATGTTTTTTCTGGAGCAGAGGGGTGGATAAACATCTCCCCTGGATTGGGCTGTTGGTGCTCAATGTGTAAGGAGATGGTCCTCGCGGCCTGTATGTGCCGCTGTGTGTTGTCCTGGCCTCTCTGGGCAGGCTGAGCACCAGGAACTGGCCTGTGCTGCCTTCGCTCCTGCTTGTGGGGATCGGTGCTCAGGGAACTGCCTGTGCCGGTCACCCAGGCAAAGCCTGAACAAGTGGTTTTCTCGTGCTAATCAGTGTTGCTTTTCCAAATACTGCATGGCCTCCACAGCTGTGATTCTACAGCCATCTCAGAGCTGACCTCAAAGGCAATTCTCTTCCCCAAAAGGGAGATTTTCACATCAAGGCTAACACTGGTTTAAGGCTGCTTTATCTTAGAGCAGCATAAACCTGTTTCTGGTTATCTTAAGGCAGAAAGCAACTGTGGATTTGGATCGGACTGGATGATGGATTCCTGCTGATTTAACCAATCCATAAGGACTGCCTTTTGCCCTTACCCAGCTAATCTTAATTTCCTTTCCTGGCACAGGCTGTATATACTTACTTTACACTGTTTCTTGCAGCAGGACAAAGCTCTGGGAAGAGCTGCACACTGAGCACTGCCTTCTGCTGCTCTGCTCTTCAGGTGGTTATTTATGCAAGACACCAGCCAAGGGGAAGGGAGAGTTTTAACTGGATTAATCTCAAGAAAAGAGTGTGGGGATTTAGAGATTAAGGAAGCAAAGGTAGCCAGCAAGCACTGACTTCAAACCCAGCAGTCGGAGAGCCAGTCTCTGCAGACTGGAAATAAGAGTCCTTCCTCACCTGCATAACGCCAGCCTCTGTCTTCAAGGTGTTATGGGAGATGGTCTGAGGGAGGCAGGGTATGTGCACTCTGTTCTCTCTGAAAACTTGTGTTTTCCTAGGAAACTGTTCAAAATTGGCACCTCTTTAAAAAAGAAATAGCAAAGCACTGAGTGATCAGACGGGATCTCAAACCTGACACTCGGAAGGTGTGTCAGTAACTCTCTCCGATACGATGCAAACATCTGATTTCAGAGGACTTGGGGCTCTTCTAGTTGCACACACTCCCCTTTTACACCTTCTACCCTTGCCCTGAAGTGTTTCTCTCATCCCATATATTTTTTCCACTGATGCTGTTATGCATCCCCTGCAGGGAAAATCCTAGTAGATTACGGGATTGATGGAAAGATTGGGAGGCACGGGAGAGATCAACAAAAACCTGTTCCTAGGGAGGCACGAGTTTTAGCTTTGTGTCTCTAATGGCCAGGCTGCTGGAGGGGGAACAGATGGTCTAGAGGAGGCTGGGATTACGGAGACGAGTACTGCAGAGCCCCAAATCTGATACATCTACTGAACTTCCAGGGATCAGGCAAAGCCAATCTGGTGCCGATGGGGCTCCTTTGCCTTTGGCACAGTGTTTCTGTCCTGTTAAAGGCTGTTCTGGACAGAGAGCTTCTGCATGAACTGTTCCTGCTCTGGGGAAGAGCCAAATGGCATGGAGAGAGCGAGGGACACGTGTGCCTTTCTGACAGGTTGACTGTACCCACTGCCAGGGGTAGTTGCATCCTCAGAGGGGAAAATGACCACACGTAGTGCTGCATTCTGGTTTTGCACAGCTTTTCTCCTCATCCTGATGACTTCTCTCCTATCCTGGGAGTCTGGGAGAAGGGATGGTGGCCGCAGTCTCCCCTGGCTTTTGGCACAGCCAAGGCCTTTATTGCAATAGAATGTTTTGCAAAAGCTTAAATTTCAGGAGTGCTGGTCCCTGCTGCTGCCAGTGCTCTCTGAAAAGAGACCTGAAATGACACCACTCTTCGGGACTGAGCAGTGAGTAAATACGCAGAGGCAGAATCCATCCTGGCGCAGGAGAAGCTGTGCTGGAGTCACTTTTGCAAGAGGCTAATTAAGATCTGTTTTTCCTGTATTTAACTTCCAGGCTTTGGAGAGTGTTGCAGTAAACAGGACACTGATTCAATAATGGACGGAGGGTGCTAGATGACTACAGTCCTAGAATTAATAGCTTGACAGCGTTTCCTTTTTTCCTCTTCCCTCCTCCCACAGCAATTTGGACAGATACCCAAATAAACAATAACAAATAGATTTTTGGAGGAGCTGGCTGGGAGAAATAACAAAAGTCAAGGGGCACTCGTTATGCAACTTCATTCTGCTCATATTTGACTCATCCAGAAAACCCTGTTCTACTCCTCAGCTTCATGTTCTTTTCTCTCTCTCTCTCTCTTTTTTTTTTTTTCGTTATTCAACCTCTGTTGGAGAATTTGTCGTTATATTTGCTGCCTTGTTTTTGGTCCCTTGGAAACTGCTTAGACCTTGTATCTCCAGTCGGCTGTAGACATGCAGTGCTGAGAGAGTGTAGGCAGAACTCTGCTGTGGGGAAACAGTGTGCAAGAGCCTATAAACCAGCTTGTGTTCAGGCAATGAAGTGGCTCTGCGTGTTGGCTTAAGCTCCAACAGCGTGAGGCCGATAGCTGGGAAGATTTTTTAAGCAGTGAGTGGTTCTGGGTGCTTTCTAACCGCTGGGTTCCAGCTCTGTTAGCGGTGATCCCCTGCCAGCAGCGGGGCAGCCGGGAGGCTCTTCTGCATCCTGGGGATGGAAGATGTGAACGCGAAGTACGCTTTGTACCTTGTGATTCTTTCTGCAGCATTTTGCCAGGGAATATCTTCAGGCATCGCTTTCCTTCTGCTCTGCAAATGCTTTACTTCATGCCCTGCCTGCATAGAAAACTGTCCCACCAATTCCTTATGAAGTTTTGCCTAAAACACTTGTGTTTTTTCCCTGCCCAAGCAGAGGCTAGAGCTGAAAAGACTTCCCTGCCAGTTCTTCTTCTGATATAGCCTGAACTCCTGCTGCTAAATCTCTGCCAGCCACTCCTGTTCTAGATCTGTCACTGCAACAGAGCAGAGGCTCCTGGCTTGCTCCTCCTTGCATGGGGGTTTACACAATCGCAGCCTGTGAGTGCCAGCACAGATGCTGCTGCATCCAGATGCGCTGTACTGTGTAGTTGCTTGGATACATCTTCTTTTCCTTTGTTTTTCTTTTCGCTAGGTAACAATTTGCAACTTGTATTTGCACCGCTGAACACAGAGACAGGTTAAGCAGTGTTAAGAATATGAAATATTAATGATTTCCCCTCCACAGACATTGAGGATTATGGGATTTGCAAAGATTGAGTGTTGCTGTGCTCCATATTCATAGACAATGGAATGGTTTGGGTTGGAAGGGACCTCAAAGCCCATCCAGTCCCACCCCTGCCATGGGCAGGGACACCTCCCACTGGATCAGGGGCTCCAAGCCCCATCCAACGTGCCCTTGAGCACCTCCAGGGATGGGGCAGTCACCCCTGCTCTGGGCAACCTGGGCCAGGGCCTCCCCACCCTCATCGTGAAGAATTTCTTCCTCATGTCTATTCTAAATCTTCCCCCTTCCAATTTAAAGCCATTCCCCTTCATCCTGTCGCCCCAAACCCTTGTAAAAAGTCCCTCCCCAGCTTTCCTGGAGCCCCTTTCAGTACTGGAAACTGCGCTAATCTTCTCCACACTGAACAACCCCAACTCTCTCAGCCTATCCTCCCCATTTCTTCTATTTCACCTTCTTAAGTGTTAAATAACTTCCCACTTGAGAATTTTTTTTCATCTGGAAAATCATCTCTTAATTATTGATGCAGCAGGCCATGGCTCCTAAGCATCCTGACTGCTGATGCTTATAGCTCAGGTAGGTCAGGAAGATCCCAGCGCTGCTCCGAATCCATCCCGTGTTGTACGGTTGTTACGTCAAAGGGAGATTTGACAGGAGCTTACGGGGATTGGATCTCGAAGGAGCTGAGTGGGTGAGAGTCTCTTCTAACATTCTGGCAGGGGGAAGGATGCTTCCATGTTACAGCCAGCCTGTTGGCTTTAAGAGCTTACGGCTGAGCTGGCACGGGGTGGAGATGCAACTGAAACGTGTTTCATAGATCACTTTGTGTGCCTTCCTCTGTGTACATGAAAAGTCTGCGCCTGCTTATGCTGCTGCTGACCAGGAATTAGGCTTCCAACAAGAGAGCTGTGCTGGCACAGCTTCATTCTACAACATCACTAGGGGTGGTATCCAGATACGCTCTATTCTTATCCCATTATGGAAATAATATATTTCATCTCTGTTGCAGGTGAATCAGTATTATTGCATTAGTGACCCTACTGCACGATTTGGGAAAAGGGAGAGCTCTGGAGCTGTAACTTGAACAGTTCCTGCCCAAAGCCCTGCAATAACTCCAGGGTTTTAGCAAGGATAACTGCAGCAGGGATAGCAGGGAGGCTGCTGTGAGAGTGCACCAAGGTAAACTGGATGCTAACAGGAAGGTGGCTGATTGCGAGACAAAGACCCTTTGCAGTGAACCTCCCTTCCTTCCCCCCTCCTCCTCCTAAAATATCCCTTTGGCATCAGGAGTGGAACCCAACTATTTCCCTCTTTTAAAAGCACATGGAATATTTGTTGACTTCCATGGGTAACGCACGGCCTGGCTTTAGCCAGGAGCTGGAGTTTTGCATCTGCTCTGTCTGGTTTATGTCCTTAGTCCTTGTAATGTGTAATAATATCGCTCACAAATGATAAAAGATTATCAGCAGCAGTTTCTGGTCTCTGTCTTCTCTGCTTGTGGCTCATTCTCCAGTTTGCTTTTCAAACTCTTTCTGCCTTGCTTAGTTCTAGCTGTCTTGTCTTTTATAGAATCATAGAATCACTAGGTTGGAAGAGACCCACCGGATCATCGAGTCCAACCATTCCTATCAATTCCTATCTTATGCAGCGGTTCAGGAGATTATTCTCTCCCAGCTTCTCAGGTGAAGATATCAGCCCTCTGGGTGAGGAGGTGCACGTGGCCACGCTGCCTCGGAAAGCTCTGGAGTGCACGGGAAGCTTGAGCAAGGTCCATGTTTTGTAACAGGCAGTGGCTGGAGAGGGGTCTGAGGTGTGAGTGTCCGTCCTTCCTAATTGCACAGGGACAATTCCATGCGTGTAAACATGTCATCCTGCAGGAATGGCTGATGAACGGCTGCTCACTGTGGGAACCTGTGGAGCTGGGATTTCATTTTAATCACAGGCTCTTTGTTGTGTAGGCGCCCTGCCCTGAGATTCGCCGGTGTTCACGTGCATATCTGCCTTGCTCTGAGTCAGACTGTGCCCTGGACATCAGCAACAGCTCCCAGTAATAAACTGGGATTACAGTGCCTGTGTTTATACAGCAAGAGAGTTTTCTTAAACTTGTCCCATTGCTGTCAGGATGTGTTATTATTGTGGGAAAACAAATGCTTCTAGGTTTCAAGATTTCCAGTGGACAACTTACTTAGTTTTGCCTAAAAGGACACCGAGCAGGTATCTTGAAGGTTCTGGAAGGCTTTAAATCTAGCAAAGCATCGTAGTTAGGTTAAATATCTGCCTTTCCTGACATATTTGTGCAAAAGGTGTTCTAAAAGTAAGAGGGAAAGTCTGTTCAGGAAGCAAAGTCATAGGAAGTTGATTTTTCCAAGCAAAGTCATAGGAAGTTGATTTGATAGGAATGGTTGGACTCAATGATCTGGTGGGTCTCTTCCAAACCGGTTGTTCTCTGATTCTATGAAGACAATAGATTTTGTTTCTTGTTGTCTGTGAGTGCTTAGAGATGGTGATAACCAACATGCTGCTGCTCAGTTTTATAGGGAAGTTATGTACAATACTCCTTCGATGAAGGGATATTTAATGTGAGTATGTGTCTGCAATGTTTGTTATTCTCTTTTTTCCCCTTGGGTGCGTCTGTGTGGTTAAGGCAGAAGCTGTTGTACTCCCCATCAGGCAAGCTTGTTTCGCTGCAGAAATTCTATTGACAGTAATCTCCCTTTTAATCTGTTCTGGTAGGGTAGTGCAGCAGGCTGTGTCACACTGAATTTCTCATCTTGACTCTTGTTGTACTAGTTGGAGGCTTCTAATTTTTGTCTTCAAGTGTTTGAGTCGTATTTGTGCAGTTTTTAGCGAGGCCTCGTCTAAACAAGGTTTGCATAAATCTTTTGGCTCCAGCAGGAAGATGAAAGCTTTGATAAGGAACTTGTTTTTTTCTCTCTCCAGAGCAGGAGTGCAATGTCTTTGACCTAAATATACCAATTACTGACACAGCAAAGTGATACAGAAAGCAGTCTGGAAGGAATGGCAGCCTCTGAATGAACACTTGGCTACAGGAAGCTGCTGTGGAACCTCAAACACAGAAAAAGTGTGAGGAGGAAAACTATTCATTCAAAGCATTTCACGAAAATTGGGATGCGTGAGAGAGACACGGCTGGAGAAAGCTGAGTGTTTACCCTTTATCCCTGTGACTTTGGAGAGGGAAAAGCACTGGGCAAAACCCAGCATGGTTCTCCCTCTGCCCCTTTGTAGCCTGGTTTGATCAGCTTTGCTTCTTGAAGCACTTTTATGACAAACTTAAAGGCTTCCTAGGGGCAGCCTCTACTTTTTAAAAGCAGTTGATGACAAGTGTAAATATTTCAAAAAGGGGCTTTGAGTTTGCTCTCTAGAGCATGCTAGGTGACTTTATTAATTAGTTTCATAATTTTAGTAATGCTTAAGGTTAACTGTCTTCAGGGATTTTGAAGTGAACTGGTTTTCAGTTCAGCCTTGAGACCCATCCTCTATAAATGTGAATACTCGCTCAGTGCTACCAAGGAGATGGTTTCCATAATACACGGAAGAAATCGTTTCTCACAAACTGCTGCAGATTTTGAGTTGTCTTTCTTCCCTGTATTGCTGCTGTGGGACTTGCAAACTCTGGCTGCTCGTTTTCCTGGTGGTCAAAGCACTCTTTCTGGTACCAAACTGCTGCTCAACGCAGCCAGGCTGGAAATGGTACCTGTTACAGCTCCACATCCCACAAGCTCCACATCCCGCAAGCTCCCAGTCCTGCAAGCTCCCGCTGGTGAATTTGTGTGTAGTCTTGGGCTTCTTGAAGCAGTAAAGGGAGCCTTTTATCAGCCTAGGTTTTTGAGTCAGCCCTTGTTTCTCTTTACCAGCCAACATTGTTGCTGGCACTTCAGCCTTACTGCCAGTGCAGCGCGAGGGGGCTTTTTGCTAACAGTTTATTGAAGAGATTGATAGAATACAGCTCAGACTGCTGTGGGAAGTCTCCTACAGAAACGTGGAGTAGATACTTGGCAATATGACTGCAGCATTTGTCTTTCTTTGTTCCAGCAGATGATTTGAGATTATTGATAGGACCAACCTTGTGCGTGTGATGCTGTTCAACAGTCAAATATTTCATCTGGGAAGGCTTTGAACTTCAGTTCTATGTGATGTCCATGCACAGTTGCCGGTCCCCTGGACTTTAAGGGCTTCTATTCGATTGCCTCTTCGGGCATCTAATGCCAGTCCTGTGGAGATGTCAGATACCCCAGGGCATCTCCAGTGTCACCACAGGTTTGTGTCACGACTTGAATTGAGCCGTAAGGGGCATGGTTTAGTGTTTGATAGGAATGGTTGGACTCGATGATCCGATGGGTCTCTTCCAACCTGGTGATTCTATGATTCTAAGGACTCTGAATGTGCAGTGGATGCTCTTATCTCCAGGTGATTTGTGTTGCATAAGAGGAAGAGCTGTAGCTGCACTGATGGCACCCTCTGCAATACTTGACCAGACTGGGTTATCCATGTGTTGGGTAATAGCTGGGAGGGGGAGATTGGTACTGACTTGCTTCATATTTGCTGACACGCAAGGAGAGCTCCTGTACAGAGGAGATTGTGATGCTCTGGACAACTGTAGCCCAAACAGAGATACGGTGGGAAACTGGTGGATACTATGAAGAGGAGTATTTGCATGGTTTAACAACTGGATCAGTGCCTGGACGCACAGCCTCTGATCTGACTAAAGCAGATGCCTTCTTCCCAGCAAAGGTCATGCTGGGCTCAGAGGCACTTAGGATGAGTTTGAACAACTGGGTGGGATCCAGCCAAGGCAGGGTAGGCACAGAACGAGAAGATTGTTCATTTAATTACAAGCCTTCTCTTTGTAGCACCTCCTTTGAGACCGCTCCAGAGCTGCTCATGTGATGCTGGCTTGACGGTGTTTAAGTGAAAAGCCTCTCTGATGCTAGGGCTACATCTGAATCTTGCTGAGGGTTTGGGGATTTATATTAACTAATAATTAAACAAGAAACTGCCAGTCGTGCTTCACTAGAAGAGGTTGAAAGGCTTCAAGTTCTTTGTCTCGTGTAGCTCCTCACAAAGTAGCCTCTGCATTCCTGCTCTTGCACAAGATCTCTCAGCCCCTATTAATAAGGATCTTTCTTTTAAAAATGAACAATATTGAGTTTGAAATTAATAGCTTCAAGAAATGAGAGAAGTTTCAGATCTGCCTCTTGGTTCTGCCTTCCCGTGAGGAATTCGGGACCACTCATCACTGGTGTTTGTTGCTGTGCAGAAGATTCCTGTAAAAGGAGAGAGTGTTTCCAACAATGGAAATAATGAAGTTGCCCATCCAGAAAACAACATCTGGCCAACATCTAGAAAACAGAGAAAGGGAGAGAGGTGCTGTAGTGTCTGCAGCATGCACATCACAACTGTGAGCAACACGTTGACTTGTGGGGTGAAAACTTGAATCCCTGTCCTGTCTAAACTGTCAGCGCTCTCTTGATATTGACGCCTGTGACCACTCCGACTCCTGATAAAAACTCTTCCCAGGCTTTGTCTATACAGTCAGGTATGTTGGCATAAAGTCATGTGTAGTAAGCAGTTATTAAATTGGAATCTCTTTTAAGATTTGAAGGATGTATTTTTAGGGTGTAGCCCGTGTGAAGTGTTCTCTGTGTGAAATGTGTCCTGGTTAATAGAAATGCAGTGAATGTTGGACACAGGACTGATGCCAATAATCCTACCTCTTACAGTAAAAGAACTTGCTGTGATGTCTCTAATGCTAAATACAGGCAGGCAGATCTCGTCCCTGTATGTAAGAACACGGATTGAGTCTTGTTTATCGTTACATCAGTCTGCGAAAAGGAGATTTAGAAGAGCAGGATTCTTTGCGTGATGTGGAGTGACTCCCATTGTGTGGAGCAGAATAGCACTCAAAAATTTCTCTCCTCTCCCTTGCCCTTTTGATGACAGATAGTTGGCAGCGGATCAAAGCACAAACAGGATTAATGTTTTGCATATTCTGTCCTACATGGCCTGAAAGGAGCGGAGATGGAATTTTTCATCTTTCACTTTAAACTGCATTTAATATCGTGGCCTAGTTTAGAGCTGTGCGACTCATTCCTTCCATTTCCCCCGAGGCCTCTGTTTCTGGTCAAGGAAAGCAGGGCACGACTCCCTCTGGAGCTCATCAGTGCTGCTCAGCTTCCCCCTCCTTGCAGGCTGCTTGGGAGGCTGCTTTGAGGCTGGAGGAATCCGGCATCCGGGATCTCCATGTGCCTTTGTGGGAGCTGCCATCTCTTGCTCCTCTGTCACTGTGGTTCCAGCACAGGTGCTGCAGGGCTGAGGCGAGATGCAAGGTTCTCTCTACCACCTGTGTGAAGGCAGCTTTGAAGGGTGAGGTGGGTTGCACTGGTCACACCTCCGTTGGCTGGAGTGGGTGGCCAAGGATGCTGCCCAACCACGTTCCTTCTCAAGGTGTAAACTGCCTTCTTGGAGATGTCCCCAGAAGGGAGCGTTTGCAGATTTTCATAGAATCATAGAACAACGAGGTTGGAAGAGACCCACCAGATCATCGAGTCCAGCCATTCCTATCAAACACTAACCCATGTCCCTCAGCACCTCATCCACCCGTCCCTTAAACACCTCCAGGGAAGGGGAATCAACCACCTCCCTGGGCAGTCTATTCCAATGCCCAATGACCCTTTCCATGAAAAACTTCCTCCTAATCTCTAGCCTAAATCTCCCCTGGTGGAGCTTGAGGCCATTCCCTCTCATCCTGTCCCTTGGGAGAAGAGCCCAACTCCCTCCTCTCCACAACCTCCTCTCAGGTAGTTGGAGAGAGCAATGAGGTCTCCCCTCAGCTTCCTCTTCTCTTTTGTTCCACCTTTTGGCTGAGGAGTTGTTGCACGGACCTCCTCCTCTTTGGAAACGAGCTGGAAATGGCGAGAAAGAGTGAAGGGGCTTAATTTAGCGTTCGTGACAGCATCGAATCGTTTCCTCCTTCCCTGCAGCTTGTGCCTGTGGGAGCGGCTGTGCCTCTGCTCGGTCCTGCCCTCCCCTCTAGTGGGAGGACTCCTCACTGCAGCGGGTGCGGCCCTCGGGATGCTCTGCGGCCTTCTGGATAGCTCAGTAAAAGCACCAGCCTTCAGAATCATAGAATGGTTTGGGTTGGAAGGGACCTCAATGCCCATCCAGTCCCACCCCTGCCACGGGCAGGGACACCTCCCACTGCATCAGGGGCTCCGAGCCCCATCCAGCCTGCCCTTGAACCCCTCCAGGGATAGAGCAGCCACCTCTGCTCTGGGCAGCCTGGGCCAGGGTCTCCCCACCCTCACAGCAAAACATTTCTTCCCAAGATCTCCTCTCAGTCTCCCCTGCTGCAGCTTCAAACCATTTCCCTCCATCCTATCCCTGCACTCCCTGATCCATAGCCCCTCCCCAGCTTTCCTGGAGCCCTTTTCAATGCTGGAAGCTGCTCTAAGGTCTCTCTGGAGCCTTCTCTTCTTCAGTTGTCTTATCGGAGCCTGTTGCAGAGGTGTTTGGGCAGGGACGGGGCTGGTGACGAGAGAGCAGGATGGCTGTGTTGATGTAAATTGCCTCTGGCTTCATCCCAGTGTGAAACACCATCGCTTTCTGCTGCCATTTTACCTTCAGATTTTCAGCTCTTGTGCAGGTGTTTGCAGAAGAGCAACTCTGGACTTTCTTTGTCTCTGCTTCTCTATTTCAGAAGCCTAGAAGTGCACCAGTTTGTGCTTATAAAGTGACCCTCGAGTCTGGGAGTGATGCAAACACATGGCAGTTCACTCTCCCATAGCCACAATACCATCAGTGCCAGTGTTGTTGCTCCTGAGAGGATATGTTCATCTTAAAGGATGGTGGGATGAGTGGTGGAAAAATGAGAGAAACACAGTAGCTGTGCAGAGCCTGGTAAAAGTTAGATGGAACTATCTATCTAGTTAAAAAAACACTGACACTTTAAGTTCCCACCACAGAACTTCATTAGCACCTTGTTGTCAGGGTGGCAGAGGTGTGAGAGCGGCAGAAGTCTCCTGCAACCTTCTACTTGCTGCTTTGTGTCTTGGAAAACGACCACAATACACGTGTTTGAGGTCTTGTTCATAAACGTGGGTCAGTTCTGTGCAGCTCTGGTTGAACTCTGGTTTTCCTGGGATGCCCAACGCATGGTATGGCTTAAAATGTGTTGCTCTTGCAGATCTATATGAGCGCAGTTAATTTTCACTGATAAATGAGATCCTGTACCCCAGCTCCATCCGGTGCCTGGCAATGCATATGTAAATGCACTGTGAAGCAGAATTAATTGTGGAGATCTCTCTGCTGAGGTATCGCTTTGGGCTTTGGTAGGTAGGCCTAGTAAAATTCCACATCCTGTTAGGGATCGTGCGTATTAATTTTGCATCTAAAGCAGCGTAATATGTCAGCTTTCCCCGTTCTGGTTTCTCTGCGCTCACCCAGTCTTATTTGGCAGGATTATGTGCTGGTTTTGTGGATTCTTACACTTGATCGCTGACACTGGGCTATGAATTAATATGATCTACATAAAGGTAATAAAAACACAGAGATTGTTGCCTGGAGAAGTAAACTACGTGTTTGGCTCTTGGCCGGCCTTATTTGGCAGGGGTCACTGCAAGTCCATGCAGAAGCATGCAAAATCCTGCAGGGGCAGAAATTCTTGTCATGTTGAGTTCTTGAAAGGCTTTTGAGAGAACTTGAAGTGACAGCTGAGTGGAAGGTGAATTCCTTTGTAGTGACAGACGCGTAGAAGCAGCGAGAGTTTCCTTCACCTTCTACAATCAAACGAATGAAATGCAAGTCTTCAGGTTCTGTGTCTGTTAAAGCTTATTAACTTTTTTCTCCTTTCCTATGTGTGCAGGAGGCAGACAGTGGGGAAGAAGAATGCCGGTCCCAGCCCAGAAGGTAAGATTGTTGTTTGATCCTTGCAGAAGCCCTTGAGGACACTTTTCTGTGTGAGACGTTCCACGGGGGGTTTGCTGTTGTCCCGGCATGTTCTGCAAACACGCATCCTTTTCTGTTTGTGGTTAACGTCACACAACTGTCTCACAGGTGCCTTTCTGAAAAGTGTATTTAACTGTGGCCTAAATGATGCTCCCAGTAAAGGGATTGTTGCAGCAGGAATCAGGAAGAGTGAGATTACACACTAAAAAATACACATAGAGACGAGTTCACAACTGGTCAGTGAGCATCTTCTCCTAACTACTGTTAGGTAGGGGTGTCCTGCCTGCAGATGTGTTCTGAGCAGGATGAGGATCCTCCACTGCTCGGTGTGTGTCTGGAGGCTCTACCTATAACTTAGGAACAAATCCTGGTTGTGTTGCTTCTTAGCTCCCTCCCATGTCTTAGTTGTAGTATGCCCTGCGTTGAAAGGGACCCACGAGGATCATTAGATCCAACTCCTGTCCCTGCACAGGACAGTCCAAACATTCACCCAGTGGGTCTGAGGGTATTGGCCAAACGCTTCTGGAGCATTGTCAGGCTTATATGGTGTTTCTCAGGATTTGGTCCATTATCAGGAATAACCATGCTAATACAATCCTGCTCCCTGGTTAATATTAAAGTTTCTGTTACTGTCAAGAGCTGAATTGGATTATTGTGGTTAGTAGGGGTCTCACAGGAGAAACCTGAGCAGCGTCAGGCATCCTCTGTGTTCCTTCCCCTCCTTGTTATGTCCCTGTGTTCATCTTTGGGCTGTGGAAAGTTGTATTTCTAGTAGCTGAAGCACAGAGTGACTCTACACCGTAAGGGCACCCACTTAAAACAGCTTGTTCCATGGATGCATAGGAAAACACTGGGAATTTGCAGGATTTTTTTTTATTATTTGGAGTTATTTTGCATGGAAGTGTTCACTTTTGTAAGTGCCTGGCTTGGTTGCTTCAGGAAGAACCTTTTTTTGATAAATGTTTATCCCTAAAACGCTGGAACACAGCTGATTGAACGGTGACAAGTCCTAATAGTGGGTTTATAATGGAGTCACAGTCTTACGAGCAGACTTCATGAAATCTTGTAGGCTTTGTCTCCTGTCCTCTAAGCCATCAAAAGAATTATTTCAGCTGAAATTAATAACAGCAAAAAAACAGATGTAGTAGGTAACTTCTCCAGCAGCCAGAGCACTTACTTGGCTTGAAATGTTGCAGTCAAGTTTATGAAAGGCATAAGATTCCCTCCAGAGGGAGTAAAAGGGCAGCGAAGGTGAAGTCGTTCTCACTGTATGAGCTCTGGCTGTTACGGTTCTTTGCTCAGTGTTTTTCTGTGAGTAGGTAACAATATAATTTCTATCATTTAAAAGGCTTGACCAAGATTTAGGCTTCGGATTTGGGGCCAACCTGTATGAATCCACAAAGAAAGAAGCTGTCCTGGTTGCACAGTCCCATTATTTCCGCGTAGTCCTGCGATTGTATGGCCAGGGAAAGGTTACTGCTCTGTCTCCTTCAGACTTCCACCCTTTGGTGATGATTTAAGAATTGCCGTTCCTTCATTTTACAACGTTCATGACTGAGAGGAAAGCTGGAAAGCGCGATTCCCAAAGGCTCAGACTGAGCTTGGAGAAACTCTGATTTTTAATTTCGCTCGTAGCCTTCCAGCAGTCACAAGATCGACTCATGACTTGATCTCGGTATACATAATGTATTGGAGGGGACGGGAGGGATTTCATTGTTGTGGGCACTTAGCAACCATTGTAGGGTAGGTCCAAAATGAGTGATTTTTTAATATATTTGATATAACTTCCTGGGGTAGGAAATTACAACCGGCTGTTGATGTGATGACCTGAACTCCCTGACTCCTGTTGCTGGGGTCAGAAAGCTAACTGAAACCAAGAGGCTTCTTAGGGAAAACAGGAGGGTGGGTGTTAAATGTGTTTGATTACAGCAGGATAAAAATAATACAGTCAGACGCGGTAAGTAGTCAACCTGGAGTCCTGCTGTGGAGGAGCAGCAGTTGTCTGTAAACGGCTTTTGAGTTTATCTAATCCCTGGTCTTCAAGGGAACATAGAAAGTAGTGACTATTAAAAATCCAGATAGTAAAAAGGCAAAGGGCCGAGTCTGGATTTGAAAGGAAGGCCTGTTACCAGCTGCAGTCAGTGTTTGAGGAGGGATTTTTGTTATTTCTCAAATTCTTCTGACCAAGGAGCCCAATTGTCTCCTGCCCTTGTGTAAAATTTGTTCAGACGCTACCTCAGGGGAGCACGGTTGGCGTCAAGTGTGTCCAAATGCATCCCATTAACTGGACATCAACTGCACTAGTGCTGCTGCAGCTAAAGCGTGTTTGGGTTAGTAAAATAACTTTTCAGTATTTATTAAATAGGATGATAGTGCATCGAGGGGTTAATGGTTGCAAGGGGATTAAGCATTAATTAATAGCTAAGCCTGAGCACGCAGACATATTCGATGTCAAAAGATTTTTGCAGTTAACAGTCTCGAAGATCAGTTTGTACAGCCTTCATTTCCATCCTCTTGAGTCCATGTCTCTGGGGAGGGATTACTGTCTCGAGTGAGACAAATGTTCCGCTTAGATCCAACTCAGCAGCATTGCTAGCGATTCCTAAATTGCTTCTGTGTTAGGTTTCTGCTGTTTCTCTTTGCTCACTGAGATACGGGTTGTGTATTGAGCTAAGGGGGAACATGCAGAAGGCTGGTGGTACCACAGCAGGAGCCACTTAGAGCTCCTTGAGCTGAGGCTGTGAAGAGCAACCAGTCTAAACATCCTCCAAACAGGCAGAGAGATTAACTTCAAACAGGAGCTTAAGCCTATAGGTAGATACATCCGTATCATCACATCTAAACCAAATAATCTGACCTGTTGGTGCCCTTTCAGATCGAACACCGCAGAGGGCTGTGATTGCAGGGACTCGCGTTTCACGGGCCAGGGAGAGGAAGTGGGTGAATTGTTGTTTAAACTTAAACCTGCTCTGCAGAGCAAACGACACAACAAGTCCACGCTCGCCCCACGACTGCTGCTGCCAGCACCATCGCGGAATGAGGAGTTTTCTGCTTTGTGAATTGGCAGAATCCGTGTAGAGCTTTTCTTCAGGAGACAGAAAGAGCCATTAGATGTGCAGGGAGAGAGTTCACGTGTGCTCTGCCGCATGAGGTGCTTCAAACAGTATTTTTTTAGCAGAATATTTTGTACTGATATGAAGAGGAATGGTTTGGTTCCCTTCTTGAGGAAAGTACTTGGATGTTGTGAACTTGGACTTCTATCCATTACTAAAAACCACAGCAAATTCACACTGCAAGTAGCTGAAGCTGAACAAAGAGGTGAAAACCAGCTCAGCTTCTCGAATTGCTTCTGGAATTGCTTCTGGAATTTTGTTTCCCCAAGCCCTGCTCCGGGTGAGCCCAGGAGGGTGTCTTTACCCTGCCATAGCTGGGACCATTCCTGCAGTTTATGGGTGAGATCCCCAAATCCCTGACATGGATCCAAATTCTCGCTCTGGAGTCACTGGTCGAGCCAGTCCTTGTCAGCTCTCTAACTCCTGGCTAATGGGACTGAGATGGAGTAGTGCACAAGGAGATGTCTTGAACAATCCGTTTATTACCTTCATAGCCATCTCATAGACATTTTTATTAGGCTATCTTGAGGCTGCACAGCTACTGGGGCTTGCACATCTCTCCTTCTGCCCTCAAACATGTGGCTGAATATACTTTGAAGGGAGCATCTGTGTTAAGTGTCTCATTGCATCATCCTGCTGTTGTTCAGACTTACCTAAAACACATGTGTATTGAGCTCTGGCTTGTGTTTACGCTAACTGAGTATTGACATTCAGGTTTTGTGTGCTCTGTGCCAAGGTTGCAAGGATTCAGCATCTTTGTTCTGCTGACAAACGACATCTCTAGGGCCTCGGGTAGTGCTGCAGTCTGTGGTGTATTTGCTGTCAGGGGCTGCTGGGTCCTTTTTGGGTTTATGTTGGAAATGATGCCTCCATTTCCACACTCTCTGTGAATGTACCAGTTCTGTGTACCTTGAAACAGCTCTGCTTGCTGAAATGAAGGGTTTGAGGCTGCTCAGTAATGTAAAATTGGCTAAGCTGCATTGCTTAGGGAGGCTGCTGGGGCCTTCTGAGCAGTTCTTTGATCTTTTATGGCCAAGCACTTGGTCAGGGTAAAGTCCGTTTGCTTAGGTAAAGCTGAGGAACCTGCTGTTCCCTTCAAGTGCCACAGAAGGTGATTAGGTCCTGCCTGAAATCTGGGGGTTGCCACCTGAAAATGTTCTCAAAAAGTGCTTGTCCTCCCCTCCTCAGGTGTTAAGAAAGAAAAAAAAAAAAACCCACCACCTTTTGCAGCCTGAGCGTGCTTACCTTATGGTTTGTGTTTTTTAGTTAGAATAGTTCCTTCCAAGAGTGAACCAGGAAGGAAAGCAAATCAGATTATGGCTGTGATAACAGTTGGATGTTGCCAAGATGCCTCAAGGTTTCAAGCTGTGAGTAAATACCTTTGTTTCAGGAGTGGAAGAGCACAGACTCATGATGGAGCTTACGGTTTATCCCAGTATACAAGTTGTTTTTCAAATATTCGGTGGAATTGGTGTGCTTGTTTCCTTGTATAGAGCAACAGCTCGATACATCGTACGTCAAATAATTTGATTTTTAAACTGAGACCCACTGTAAGCTTCTCGCTACCTGTGAGTTGTGACAAGTCTCTGGGAGACAGAGGGGGGTGATTCTGTGATACCGAATGGGCTGCACTTCAGAGGGCTCATTCACAGTCCCCATTGCGATGTGCGAGCCTGCAGCATCCCACCTCTGCTGTGACTTTTGGAGATGTGTCTCCTTGCCATTTGGTGCTCCTGGGGCAGGCTCCTGACACGTCTGGTGATCCTCAAAGCCTGGCTGGGCTTACAAGAGGCTTCCAAAAGCCGTGTGCTGCGAGTTCTAGTGACTGAACCTCCCTCACGCTTCCATTGCTTGCGGCTGCAGCTGCCAAACATTCATTTTGTTGGTACTTGAACAGTAGCTGGGATCTTCTGATGGGTGTGCAAGACAGTTTAACTCCAGACCTTGAGTAAGAGGGGAATGCGTGTGGTGTGCAGGAAAGCCTGTGTTTATCCATGCCGGAGATTACTCAGCTCTTGCATGAACCTTATCTTTAGGCCGTTTCCTGAATCCATCTTTCTGTCTTTCCTTTCAGTGACAGCTCAGCTTCTCTGTTGCATTTCCTACAGCCGCTTGCAGAGCGTGTAACACCGAGATAAAGAGCAGTTCTGTTCATCTGCCGGCTCTGCTCGGTGGGCCACACATCACCATATGGGAAAGTGGGGCTGTGCTCTTCTGTTTTGAATACCAGGTGTTTCAGCATGAAACTGCGAGCAAAGGGGTAGCGCTGGTAGCAGAATTTGGGTTTATTAGATTAGTAACAGATCTCTGCGGAGCCAGTTCCCTGCAAGATCTGTGGCTGTGGCTACAACACGCTCAGTCCGGTCTGGCTACATACCTGTGGGTCACGGTGATGTACACAATGACTTCAGGTGTGATCTTCAGGCTGAGGGAACAAACACACCAATATTGTTGTGTTCCCAAATTACCAGCTCACTCAAAATATGAATGTTTATAAGAATTTGTTAATGGGTCTTTCTAAGCGTGTGAACAGAAAATAAGGAGCAAGGCAAAGACAAACTGGGAACTAAAAGGAATGACGGTGGATCAGCCCCTTCGGTTACCAAAAGGATCTGCTGGACATGGAGCAAGCCCAGAACAGCTGCCCCATGCACTTGTGCTCCTTCAAAGGTGACTGAAGAAGGAGCCTTAAGGATTCCATACGTGCTTGTGTCTCCTGCTGAGCATGAACCAGGTGCTCTAAGCTAGAGGAATCGAAGTTAAGGGAAGATTCCTGATGTAAATAGAAAGGGAAGCTCCAAAATAGCCGTTCTGGTCTCTCATTCTGGCAAGGCTTCAAAGTGAAACATGGATCCTCAGACTTTTCAGCTTTGTGTGGATTTCAGGCACTTAAATATATTTTGAACATCTGGGCCAGGGTTTCTGGACTTGTTGCCCTTCAGCTCTTTGGTATCTCTGCGTCAGAAGCGTTCCTTTATAAAATCAGGGGTGTGGTTTTGACAGTTGAGAGGATTTAGATATTTCTTTTTTGTAGGTTGCTGAAATAACATTACCTGCTTTATCAGCTCAGACATGTCACTCACACCTGTTTCTTCCTTGCTGAACTTTGAGTGGTGCCGAAACAGTCTGTAAGGATCTGGATTAACGTTTTACTAGCAATACTGCTGTTTGCAGGGAGAGCAGTTTGCTGTGCAAATAGAATGCATTGTAGGTTTTGCACCCGAAAAAAAAAAAAAAGAATGGTGTCGTCAGAGCTCCTCTTGAGCTGCTTGAATCATAGAATCATAGAACAACCAGGTTGGAAGAGACCCTTCCGGATCATTGAGTCCAACCATTCCTATCAATTGCTAACCCATGTCCCTCAGCACCTCATCCACCCGTCCCTTAAGCACCTCCAGGGAAGGTGACTCAACCGCCTCCCTGGGCAGTCTCTGCCAGTGCCCAATGACCCTTTCTATGAAAAAATGCATGTGGACAGCAGCTCTGCAGAAAGGAGAGCAGGAGAAGGCTGTGGGAAATGTTTTGGCAAAAGCTGTGTCTCAGCATGTTATCCTTGTCCAACATTAGTGTTGTTGAGAGACTAGAGTGATAGACCTCGCTGCTTGTGTCCCTTGTCCTCGCCCTGCTGCCACCACTCAGGTCCTTCAGTGTCCTTTGCACCTGTAAACTGGGTGTAATTGAGCGTTGACCTCTTTATGTGGGACCCTCGGAGATTTAATGATAAGTAAACCACACAATGATTGGGTGTGGGGTTTGTGAGGGAAGGCTTTAATGAAGTGATAATATTGCAAAATAGGTGTTGAGTTCTCAGCTGAGAAGCCAGGTCATTGATCAGGGTGGGCAGCTGACCAAACGGGCGTCAGAAACAGGGTTTTGTTCTTTGTGTGATGCTTATCGCTCTACCCCTGCGCCTGTCTGATTTCTTTGCTCAAGAACTGGAAACAGAAATACTCTTTGACAGCTTAAATAACCAAATTTAGAATGCGGCTTCCTGTTCTGACTGGTTCTTCAGGATTCAAGTACAGTTTTGCGTGCTTTCCCTGTTCCTGCCTCCCCCTCTTTTTTTTTTTTTTTTCTCTTTAACTAGATACGGGCTCCTTTCTAATTACTTTGTTAAATCTCCCTCACTGTGTGTAATAAAGCTGGTGCACGTAAGTGCTGCCGTGGTGGGTGGCAGGCCTCTTACTCACTGGGAGAGCTTTCTGTACTCTATCTCCTTCTTTACTCTACTCTATCTCCTTCTGCCCTGCCTGCATTGGCTTGTTTCTGATCACTGCTGCTGAAATAGTTTCAAGTTTTCCCAATAAACTGGAGGACGTTACGCGGTTGGCTTTGTCTCCCGAGCTAAAAATGGCCAGAAGACTTTTGACAGATCAGCTTCTCTTCCAAAGTGGGGGCAGCAGTAGGAGATGAGATTCCCTAGAGGTGTTTAAGGGATGGGTGGATGAGGTCCTGAGGGACTTGGTTTAGTATTTGATAGGAATAGTTGGACTCGATGATCCGATGGGTCTCTTCCAACCTGGTTGTTCTATGATTCTCTGCGAGCGCAGGGGATGCTGCTCTCAGAGGTTTACAGGTTTGCAGCACTGATTTAAGGCTTTCTCCAGATAAGTCATCTGTTTGGACTTGTAATCCACTCAGACTCATCTGTAGACTGTTCATCTCCAAGAACCTGTTCATCGTCCTCTCTGCAATGGGCTGAAACAATGCACCTCCCTCCAGAAAAGCGCAGGCACGGGATCCTTGCACACTTAGGAGTGTCAAAACATTAGGAAAAAAATTTTCATGAAGAGGATCGTTGGGCAGTGGAATAGGCTGCCCAGGGAGGCGGTTGATTCACCTTCCCTGGAGGTGCTTAAGGGACAGGTGGACAAGGTGCTGAGGGACATGGTTTAGTGTTTGATAGGAATGGTTGGACTCAATGATCCAATGGGTCGTTTCCAACCTGGTGATTCTATGATTCTATATTCTTTAAAGCTACCTCTTCAAGCCCTTTTTCCCCGTCAGGCCTGATGCTGAGGTAGCTGTCTTTGTGGGAAAGCTTGAGCGTAGCTGCCAGTGAGAAAAACAGAGCGCTCAGCCCCACCTCTGCACACAGAAATGAACTCGCTGCCTCTGCTCTCTCTTGCCTGTGCAAGACAGCGATGCTCGGCTGCGGGCAGCGAGCTGTTGTTTTGAGAATTCTCTAACTTTTCATGAGCGACTCCGGAAACAGCTGCCCGGCAGCAAAGAACAAACTTTCCATGTGTGCAGTAAAGGTGGCTGAGCAGGCAGTGCCGCTGCTCGTTGCTCGCTGGGGAGAGGATGTGATGGGGGTGAGGGGGAGGGTTGTTTGCCAAACGCAGCAGCTTCTCAATTGCTTTTTTAATAATCCCCCTGCAAACACATGTCTGAGTTCTGCATTGCATGATCTGCTGCGCTGACGCTGATAGATTTGGGGCAAAATTCCTGCGCCTGACAACATTCCACTGTTCGCTTTACCTGGAACACAGCGTTACGGCTGCAGTGCTTCCTACAGGTTTACCCTGCTAAGTTGGAGGGAGAGAATAACATGCTTTGCTTGTGCTGAGAGCACCTCAACTTCAGCCCAGGTAGAATTAAAATCATACATAACCCTTCGTGGAATCCTAGAACCATTAAAGTTGGAGACGACCTCTAAGGTCATTAAGTCCCACCAGCTTTGTATCCACTGGAGTAAGTTTCTAGAGGGACTATGGCAACAGATCATCTTCATCAGGGCTCTGAGAGGACCAGAGAAAGCCTTGCTGGCAGACGTACCCTGAAGGAAAGAGGTCACTGGGCCCCAGTGCGGGCTGAGAACTGCACATGCCTAAGAGGACAATCTGTGCTCCAGATTTAATCATCCCAGCGTGTGAGCAGACACTCAGCAAACCCCTGTGGGACAGGAGTGGGTGGAATAGGGTGACACCCACACCTTTGTGTGGCCTGACAAGGAGCAGCGATTCAGCCTTAAGCTGTTGATCTAGGATGGCAACATTAGCTTGATTAATGCTCTCTTTGTGTGTGGACTGTGTGCACCCACAGGGCTCCCTGTCCGTCCCTGAGCTGCCAGTCTCAGATCTCTTCATGCTGATGCAAAACCTGAGCAACGTGGTTTTATGTGTTTTTCCCGATGACCTGCGTACCGAAGCCTCAGCTCTCCAAGGCGAATCCTATTTGCAAGCTGCCAGCCCTGTGCAGGACACAGAATTACTTTTAATCACTGCAAAATCAAAATGCACAAGGAAAGCAAGGCTGCTGAAGTTACCGGTGTGAGCGACAGGGACTGTACAGCTTGGAGATACAGGCACTGTATGAATAAACCAGATATTTTCAGCCTTGTCTGCCAAACAGAACACTGCAAGTCAATACAAGAGATTTTTGCATGCATGTTCTTTCTCCACCCCCTTAAATTTCTCTCCAGAAGCAGCTCTGGTGGACATCGCCCTGTTCTCTCCACCTGAAATGCTGGGACAGATATCCTTAGCACTCCTCACTCTAGTTCTTTTCCATGATGCTTCCCTAACTGACTCTGGCTGCTGGAGCGGCTGGTTTAATGAGCTTTACGAAGGTTTAGGATGGGTTTTTTACAGTGTGTGTCTTGCGCGATGTCTATAACCGTAGTTTATTGGTCTGTGGTGTTCAAAGGTTACATGAAATGCTGCTCCAGGGCTTGTGTTGCACTGCGCGCAGACGTGGGAACTGCCTGTCTCTGGCCCTGCTAATCCCCTGCCTTCCTGGGGAGCACAAAATACCCACCGGCAACTCCGACAGGCGATGCTTTTTGCCCCCATAGCACAGTGTGACTTCGTGCAGCAGGCTGGGAAGCCGGCGAGACCCCAGACAGACTCATTTCCATCTTGTCCTGCAGTGATTAATGGCTCTGCTCACAGGCACGGTTGCAGCACAGTAGCGATCCAGGCTGTTACCTGTCATCACTGCAATTTCGTGCGCTTTAAATGCTTTATGGATTTGTCCCAGCTGAGTGCACCTGCTTCCAGCCAGGAGCAGTTTCTTGGCTGCCTGGTGTCCTGCTGCCTTCAGCTCCACCTCATCGTCCATCCCCTCAAAGCCCCTTCTTGCTTCTCCTTGTCCTGCGCGCCGAGAGATGAGGTGATTGGGCCAGTACTTCTCGTGTGTAAATGGAGGGTGCAACATCAACAAAGAAATAAGCTCGTTCCTTAAAAGCAGAATATGAAAATAACACCTGCTGTACAAAGGGGCAATGGGGACTGAGACGCTGGTCTTGCTGTTGCCTGCAGGCAATGTCAGTCTCAGCCTGGTGCTTCAATCCTTGTGGCAACAAAAACATTCAAATACCTTTTATTAGTGCATTTATTATTTTTTTCCCCTGCCCATTGCAGGGGGTTTGGAACTCGGTGATCTTTAAGGTCCCATCTAACCCAAGACCATTCTACGATTTCCAGTCTGAACTTACTTGAGGATTTCCTACTCCTGTTTTCCATCAGGGGAGGGTCAGGCTGGACATTAGGAGAAACTATTTCATGGAAAGGGTCATTGGGCACTGGCAGAGGCTGCCCAGGGAGGGAGTTGAGTCACCTTCCCTGGAGGGGTTTAAGGGACGGGTGGACAAGATGCTGAGAGACATGGTTTAGTGTTTGATGGGAATGGTTAGACTCGATGATCCAATGGGTCTTTTCCAACCTGATGATTCTATGAAAAAGAGAAAAGCTGGGATGTTTCTAGCATCGTTTGGTCTCCTCGCATATGGAGATGCAGTGCATGGTTGTATTAATCCAGGACTAATTCATTTATAACTCTGTTATCCATATGTCACGAGTGGCTGCTTGAAGAGCATTGCTCGTGGTTAATCACTGCTCTTGTTTTTAGCAGTTTCTAGGGGGTTGTTTTTGTAAGGGTAGCTGCCTGTAAGGAATCCGACATCTGTCTGGACGGTACCTAAGTCTTCTACAATGAATAGAAACCCCTGAAGTCACTAATTAGAATAGAACAGAAGGTCTGGGGTTGTTTTTCAGGCTATGAATGTGTGGTATGTGTTACTACTGAGTATGAAGTCCCTCATATTGCCAGTCCCTGCCTGTGGCAGTGGGGTTGGAGCTGGATCATCTTTAAGGTCCCTTCCAGCCCAAACTGTTCTATGATTCTATGACCTATGAAGGATTGAGTTACCCTCTGTTTTTCCAATGTCCTCATTTTTCCATTCTTGCAACTGACTACATTTTTGCCTTACAAAACGATTGTTTTTGGCACCGCAGCGAGCTGGCACCGCGTTTGCCTTACAGCTGTGAGGAGCCGTTCCCAGAGATGCACTCTTGGCTCTGGGAGATGACATTGCTTAAATCAATGCAGCCAGACCGTATTCCAGCAAAATTTGCAGAATCACAACCTCTGCCGCTCTGTCCTTTCCTCCAAGAGTCCCTGAGAAGGGGCACTTTGCTCCTGTGAAGTCCCAGACCTGAAGCGGTTGCCGTCGGTTGTTTTTAAAACCTTTCTCTGCTCCTCTGGAATCATAGAATCATAGCATCATAGAACAGCCAGGTTGGAAGAGACCCATCAGATCATCAAGTCCAACCATTCCTATCAAACACTAAACCATGTCCCTCAGGACCTCATCCACCTGTGCCTTAAACACCTCCAGGGAAGGTGAATCAACCACCTCCCTGGGCAGCCTATTCCAATGCCCAATGACCCTTTCCGTGAAAAACTTCCTCCTAATCTCCAGCCTAAATCTCCCCTGGTGGAGCTTGAGGTCATTCCCTCTTGTCCTGTCCCCTGTCCCTTGGGAGAAGAGCCCAGCTCCCTCCTCTCCACAACCTCCTTTCAGGTAGTTGTAGAGAGCAATGAGGTCTCCTCTCAGCCTCCTCTTCTCCAGGATAAACCCCCCTAGCTCTCTCAGCCGCTCCTCATAAGGCTTGTTCTCCAGCCCCTTCACCAGCTTTGTGGCTCTTCTCTGGACTCACTCCAGAGCCTCAACATCCTTCTTGTGCTGAGGGGCCCAGAGCTGGACATAGTATTCAAGGAGCGGCCTCACCAGTGCTGAGCACAGACGGAGAATCACCTCCCTGGCCCTGCTGGTCACACCATTTCTGATCCAAGCCAGGATGCCATTGGCCTTCTTGGCCACCTGGGCACACTGCTGGCTCATGGTCAGTCGCTGTCGACCAACACCCCCAGGTCCCTCTCCTCCTGGCAGTTTTCCAGCCAGACTTCTCCCAGTCTGTAGCTCTGCATAGGGTTGTTGTGCCCTAAGTGCAGAAAGTTTTAGCTCATGGTTGGAAATAAACCTGAGGCAGAGCTTGCTTTTGGCTCTGCTCTCAGATCTGATGAGTGGTTCTGCGGGGATGCTCCGGGCAGTTAGTTTCATGCTGTGGAATTGGTGTTGTTAACACATACACGCGTTTAAAGTTAAATTTTGTGCCTCGTGACTGGGTCTGAGCTGTGCCACCCGCACCAGACAACTTCAGGCTCTTCTTAATGTCCCTCTGCTGGGATGTCCAGTGTTCCTATGGGAAACAGAACATTCAGCAAGGTTCTAAGTGTTCCCAAGTGGATTCCCACACTCGTAGCTAAACCTCACTGAGTGTAGGGGTGGGGAACGCAGCTCTGGAACAGTTGGGATGGGACTGAGCGCATGGAGCTGCCCCTGCGCTTGTCGCACTGGAGAACGAGGTTTGGTTTCCCTCACGCTGTTAGGTTTGAGTTCCCAGCAGCCAGAAAACAAGATTTTTGTTCTAAAGAACTTCCTTTCTTCCTTTTCTCCTGAGGGGCGATGGAGCTGAAGATTAAATAGCAGCGAGAGGCAGCTGCTTCGCGTCTCCTTTGGCAGAAAAGGAGTCGTCGAGTCCCTGCCTATGGAAGTTATTGCCAAGAACTGCTTCCCAGTCTCCTGCAGGAGAGAAATTAAGGTTGTTTCCTAAGCACCCAGGTTGTGCTGCCTGCCTTTTGCAGAAAAAAAACCACCAAAAACCAAAAAAAAACCAACAAAAAAATCTTTTGATGTGCTGCTTCAATCCTAATTTCAAAGTTTAAAAGCTGCCTTGGCTTTTGTGGCCTAGATTGTGGGGGAGAAGGGAGGGGAAATAATGGAAATAAAGGCAAAAAGGGGGGGAAGGATAGAAAAGGGTAGAAAGGAAAAAGAAGAAAAAGGAAGAAAGGAGAAAAAAAGAGGGGGAAAAAGGGAGAAAAAAGAGGAAAAAAGGGGGAAAAGGATAAAAGGAAGAAAGGAGAAGAAAGAGAGGAAAAAGGGCAAAACAGGGAAAAAGAAGAAAGGAGAAAAAGGAGGGGAAGGGAAGAAAAGGAAAAAGGCAAAAAATAGGGGGAAGGAAAAGAAAATGGGAAAAAGGCAATAAAGGAAAAAAGGCAATAAAGGAAAAAAGGCAAAAGGGGAAAAAAAGCAAGAAACAAATGGAACAAGGAAGAAAAAGGGGAGGAAAATAGGAATAAATAGTAAAAAGGGGTAAAAGGGGTAAAAAAAGGTGGAAAAAATAAGGGTAAAAAAAGAAAAATGGTAAAAAGGGGTAAAAGTAAGAATAAAATGGTAAAAATGGGTAAGAAAAAGGATGGGGGGAAAGAGTAAAAAAGGAAAAGGAGTAATAAAGGGGGAAAAGGAGTGATAAAGGGGAAAAAAGGAGTAATAAAGGGGAAAAAAGGAGTAATAAAGGGGGGAAAGGAGTAATAAAAGGCAATAAGCCCCTCTGGGCCCCTCAACACAAGAAGGATGTTGAGGCTCTGGAGCGAGTCCAGAGAAGAGCAACGAAGCTGGTGAAGGGGCTGGAGAACAGGCCCTATGAGGAGCGGCTGAGAGAGCTGGGGGTGTTTATCCTGGAGAAGAGGAGGCTGAGAGGAGACCTCATTACTCTCTACAACTACCTGGAAGGAGGTTGTAGAGAGGAGGGAGCTGGGCTCTTCTCCCAAGGGACAGGGGACAGGACGAGAGGGAATGGCCTCAAGCTCCACCAGGGGAGATTTAGGCTGGAGATTAGGAGGAAGTTTTTCACACAGAGGGTCATTGGGCATTGGACTAGGCTGCCCAGGGAGGTGGTTGATTCCCCTTCCCTGGAGGGGTTTAAGGGACAGGTGGATGAGGTCTTGAGGGACTTGGTTTAGTGTTTGATGGGAATGGTTGGACTCAATGATCCGAAGGGTCTCTTCCAACCTGGTTGTTCTATGACTCTATGATTCTAAAAGGGGAAAAAGCAGTATTAAAAGGCAATAAGCCCCTTTGGCATCGTATCCCCCCCTTCCCTTCTCTCCTGTGGGAACCGGGGGTCAGATCCCGGCCCCGAGAGGGGGTTGACCCCCCGTGTCCCCCTGTTGTTCCCCCGTGTCTCCCCCTCTCCCCCTCCCAACTCCCCCGCGGCGCCACGTGCGGTCGGTGGGCGTGGCCTGGTGGGGCGGGCGGTGGGCGTGGTTTTCGCTGTGGCCACGCCCCCTGCCCTAGGCGCGTGCGCGGGCGGGTCGGGGCCGCGCGCGCTGGGGCCGATGCCGCGGGGCAGGGCGGCCGCCTGTGCGGGCAGCGGCGATGATCCCCTACTTCTCCGACAACGCCGTCATCTCGCAGGGCACCATCGCTCAGCTGTGAGTACCGACTGCCGCCTTCGAGCCCTCGTGGGAACGGTTCGCTTCGCCGAAACTTTGTCCCGAGCGGGGACACGCGCGCGCGGCAGCCGACACCCGGGGCTGACCCGCTCCGGGGACACCGGGCGAGGGCACCGGCTCTGCCACGAGCCACCGGGACCGGGCTCTGCGAGGAGCCACCGGGCACCGGGACCGGCTCCTCTCGGGGGCACCGGGAATGCCACCGGGTACCGGCTCCTCGCGGGGACACCGGGTATGGGGACCGCTCGGGGACACCGGGTATGGGGACCGTTCGGAGCCACCGGGTACTGGCTCCTCGCGGGGGCACCGTGCGCTGGGCACCGGGACCGCACGGGGCCACCGGGCACCGGGAGCGGCTCCTCGGGGGGGCACCGGGAGTGGCACCGGAACCGCTCGGGGCCACCGGGTACTGGCTCCTCGCGGTGTCACAGGGCACCGGATCGTCGCGGGGCCACCGGGACCGGCACCGCACGGAGTCACCGGGTACCGGCTCCTCGCGGAGCCACCGGGACAGGCCACCGGCTCCTCGCGGGGCCACCGGGACCGGCTCCTCGTGGGATCACCGGGTACCGGCTCCTCGTGGGGCCACCGGTTATCGCGACCGCTCGGGGCCACCGGGTACCGGCTCCTCCCGGAGCCACCGGACACGGGGACCGATACCTCCCTGAGCCACCGGACACCGGGACCGGCACCGCACGGAGTCACCGGTTACCGGCTCCTCTCGGGGCCGCCGGGTACCGGGACCGCACGAAGTCGCCGAGCACCGGGCACCGGCTCTGTGCGGGGCCACCGGGCACCGGGACCGCTCGGAGCCACCCGCAGTGGCTTCCCACGGGGCTACCGGTACCGGGCACCTCGCGGAGCCACTGGGCATCGGCTCCTCGTGGAGCCTCCGGCGCTGCTCGCAGCCACCTTCACCGGCTCCTTGTGGAGCCAGCGGCCCCACGCAGCCGGCTTCCCGTTTCTTCCCCTGTACCGACCCCCAGGGAAGCATTCCGTGCGGCTGCTCGGAGCTGCCGCTTCCCCGGTTCTCCCCACGGGTCGGTGCGGGGCTCCTGCTGTCCTTCACCACAAGAAGGATGTGGAGGCTCTGGAGCGAGTCCAGAGAAGAGCCACAAAGCTGGGGAAGGGGCTGGAGAACAGGACCTATGAGGAGCGGCTGAGAGAGCTGGGGGGGGGTTTATCCTGGAGAAGAGGAGGCTGAGAGGAGACCTCATTACTCTCTCCAACTACCTGAAAGGAGGTTGTGGAGAGGAGGGAGCTGGGCTCTTCTCCCAAGGGACAGCATGAGAGGGAATGACCTCAAGCTCCACCAGGGGAGATTTAGGCTGGAGATTAGGAGGAAGTTTTTCACACAGAGGGTCATTGGGCATTGGAATAGGCTGCCCAGGGAGGTGGTTGATTGCCCTTCCCTGGAGGTGTTTAAGGGACGGGTGGGGATGAGGTCTTGAGGGACATGGTTTAGTGTTTGATAGGAATGGTTGGACTTGATGATCCGATGGGTCCCTTCCAACCTGGTTGTTCTGTGATCCTCTCTCCCCTCTCTCCCCTCTCTCCCCTCTCTCCCCTCTCTCCCCTCTCTCCCCTCTCTCCCCTCTCTCCCCTCTCTCCCCTCTCTCCCCTCTCTCCCCTCTCTCCCCTCTCTCCCCTCTCTCCCCTCTCTCCCCTCTCTCCCCTCTCTCCCCTCTCTCCCCTCTCTCCCCTCTCTCCCCTCTCTCCCCTCTCTCCCCTCTCTCCCCTCTCTCCCCTCTCTCCCCTCTCTCCCTCTCTCCCCTCTCTCCCCTCCCTCTCCCCTCTCTCCCCTCTCTCCCCTCGGTTCTCGGGGTCGGTGCGAGTTCCCTCTGCCCCCACGGGGACCCCTGTGACCTGGCACCTTGAAAAGCCGCTTGAAAACTCGGCCTGTCCAGCTGCACTCCCACTTTTGAAATGCAGATGGAAAGAAGAGTTTAATTTGTAGACAACTAACAGGGAGTTGGGGGGTTTGGCTGAAGGGATTAAGAAGGGAAGCGCTGCCGGGAGGGGAGATAAGGCTGGTAGAGAAAAGAGAGTGGCTGTGGTCTAGGCAGGCTTGATTATTTCTTTAAAGGAGCTGCTTTATCTCTTAGAAACATCATGAAAGGCTTAAAGAGCAAAGGATAAAGTGCTGGGTCCCACCTGGACCTGTGCTTGCAGCCCAAGAAGCTCCTGCAAGCATTGCTCTCTACAACTACCTGAAAGGAGGTTGTGGAGAAGAGGGAGCTGGGCCCTTCTCCCAAGGGACAGGGGACAGGATGAGAGGGAATGGCCTCAAGCTCCACCAGGGGAGATTTAGGCTGGAGATTAGGAGGAAGTTTTTCACACAGAGGGTCATTGAGCATTGGAATAGGCTGCCCAGGGAGGAGGTTGATTCCCCTTCCCTGGAGGTGTTTAAGGCACAGGTGGACGAGGTCTTGAGGGACTTGGTTTAGTGTTCGATAGGAATGGTTGGACTAGAAGATCCGATGGGTCCCTTCCAACCTGGTTGTTCTATGATTCTAAGTGAGCTGCACTTGTTAGGTTTGTAGCAGATATCGCTGCTTAGGCTGAATGTGGAAATGAGTCCCTGCTCTCGGTGGCCTGTGCTTTCAGTGGAAGAAATCACTGCTGTGCTTGATAATCATAGTATCGCCAGGTTGGAGAAGACCCATCGGATCATCGAGTCCAACCATTCCTATCAGTCACTAACCCATGTCCCTCAGCCACCCATCCCTTAAACACCTCCAGGGAAGGCGACTCAACCCCCTCTCTGGGCAGCCTGTAGCACTTCCCAGTGACCCTTTCTGTGAAAAATTTCCTCCTGATGTCCAGCCTGATCCTCCCCTGGTGGATCTTGAGGCCATTCCCTCTTGTCCTGTCCCCTGTCCCTTGGGAGAAGAGCCCAGCTCCCTCCTCTCCACAACCTCCTTTCAGGTAATTGTAGAGAGCAATGAGGTCTCCCCTCAGCCTCCTCTTCTCTAGGCTAAACACCTCCAGCTCTCACAGACGCTCCTCATCAGGCCTGTTCTCCAGCCCCTTCCCCAGCTTTGTTGCTCTTCTCTGGACTCTCTCCAGAGCCTCAACATCCTTCTTGTGCTGAGGGGCCCACAACTGACCCCAGGATTCAAGGAACGGTCTCCCCAGTGCTGAGTCTTTCATGATCTACCCAAAACATTTATAATTTTTTTTCCACTCAAGACATTAATGGTTTTCCCTGTGGCTGCTGCTAATGTGGATTTCGCAGTGATGACACCTGAACCGTTCTGTGGGAGCAGGGATGCGAATGGGAATGCCCCAGGCTTTGGGGAGCAGCAGTAATTCTTGTAATTACGGGGATCAGCCCCAACCCACCACGAACATTTCCTTACAGCTCGAGATGATTTATCAAGCTGTATGAGGTAGCTAGGTAACAATTTAAGTGCTTTTAGGATGTTTGTTTTAAGCACTGCGCAAACACTTCACCTGCAGTTTGAGACTGTGCGGAAACGGGATGAAAAACAGGGGAAACGGTGCTCGTCCCGGCTTCCTCCGGCTCCCTCTGTCACATGTGGCCCTGCAGCCTCCTGGAGGTTTAAATTGCCTCTTGGTTGGAAGGGCCACCCTTTCCTTTTCTGGGGAGGGAGATAACTGAGTTATCAGAAGAGCTTACGCCGTCCTTTGCCTCCTGGAGGGGAAGATTAATGAGTACGAGAACGACAGAGCTCTTGGCCCACACATCAGTGTTCGCACGGGGCTCAACACCGTATTAATATTTCCGTGGCATTCTCAATCAGATCAGGGCTGTGGCGTTCGGGCTGGCGTGATCAAGACCTCTTTTAAAGTTTCGAGTCCTATTTAGAGTCCTAATTACAAGTTCACAAGGGCTGATTCGTTTTGAATGTCCTTATTTCCTCGTGGGCAAGACCTAAAAATCCAGATTTTCTTGTTTTGCTCTGCTAAAAATGTGTTCTCGGTGGAGTGGGAACGGCAGCAGTGACCCAACCGCGATCAGAAACTTCTGTTTCAGTGTATTCTTTAGTAGATGTATTTGGCTGATCAGCTCTGACTTTCAGACATCAGCAGAAATTCCTCTTGTGTTGACGCTTTTAGTCAGTAACGTAGTCAGCTGCTCTGGATCCAATTCATTTCAGGTTCACAAGGATTCAAATACCGTCCCAGAGACTTGTGTTTATCAGAATGCCCAGAATTTATGGTTGGAACTCATTCCAGAAAGTCTTGCTACTCTCACTGAACCTAGCAAGGGAATTCTGCTGATTTCCCAGTTTAGTTGCGTGCGGGTTTGAAAATTTGCTTTTGCTCTACTAGAACTCTGAGGCAGCTGATGGAAAGATAGAAGGAAAAAAGCGAGACTTGAGGCAGTCTGCAAATACCAAAATGTTTTTAATAGAAGAAACCTGGAGGAGCTTTCCGAGATGAATTCTTGCCGCCTGCCGTCGCCTCCTCTGCCGCTGGCCACGTTTCAGGTATCTCATTCAGCGCTGCTGCCTCTGAAGTGTTTTTTCCGTGTCGCTGTGATAACACCAGATTCCTCTTGTCGCTCCGTTTTCCTCTTTATCTCCATAGCAAAGCAGGATTATCCAGCGATCCGCGTGCTCCCTCGGGATTTGGAAGACCCGGCTCTTGCTCCCGGCTGCGCCACATCCTTCCTGCGCGACCGTGGCTAAGTTGCTGGTGTTCCTCGAGGGAGCAGAGGTGCAGATGGACGCTTAGGTGGTCTTTCTGAACCACTCAGCTTTGGTGCCCACATCCCACTAGCATTTTTGTGTGGGTTTGGAGTGTTTAAATACTCTCTGCCTCGGCTTCCTTCCTGTGGAGCAGCAGGAGTTGCGTTGGGCACAAGTTAAAGCTCTCCTCCAACACTGTGCCAGCCAACTGGGTCTAAAAACATGAATATGCTTATTACTTTCCATGCTTCTTCTACTCCATACCAATCTATTTTTTTTATTATAAAATGCTAACTGATAGTTTTTCTAAGCCTTTTAAACTTAGGGAGAAAGGAGGAGCTAGAACAGAGGTTCCTCAATGCCGCGAGTATAGCTCAGAGCTCTTAGAAAACAAAGTGAACCCAGAAGTTAAAGAGAATTCTTTTCAGGGAAAGGTTAAAGTTAGCCACAGAGACTTGGCTGAGCAGCCTGTTGGTGTCTCGCATCATCAGTTCTCTGGTAAGAACAACCTTTCTTGAGGCAGTGTGAAGAAACATCACTTCACAGCGTAAGAGGAAGTTACAGGCTGTGCAGGTAATTACAAACTCTGTGCTAAATTACAGCTCTGGGTGATTTGGGCTCATTCTGCTGCCTCCTCCTTACGGCCGCTTGTCTTTGTGCCCAGTCTGCCTTGGCCCTTGTCCTCCTCCACCCCTTTCATTTACCTTCGTGCTGGGAAATGTCACGTCCGTCCAAGTTTGAATGATGCCACGTCAGGAGCTTGGGGCAGCGTGTGGCTGCAGCCACCGTTGTTTGAGAGCTGCTTATTTATTTATCTTTAAGGAAGTCTTACAACCTTTCTAGCCGCTCGCAACGTTATTGCTGCCCGAAACCTTGACCATTGCGGAATTAGACTGCAATCCTCCAAGCAGCATTTTATTGGGAATCTTAAATTGCCTCCGTGCCATTGTAAGTGCTGTGGCTCTGTGAGCTGAGAGTCAGTGACATCTAAGAGTTGACGAGGAGATGCTTGGAAACAGCATCTCAGAGGGCTGGGAGACCAGCAGAGTGATTCCGTTTACTGCTGTCGGCTCTTGTTGAAGTGGCCTTGTGAGCTGAGGGCCACTCTAGTCAGACGTGCTTGAAATATGGGAACAAGGTGATTGCTCTTCACCTCGGCACTGGTGAGGACGCTCCTTGAATTCTGTGTTTAGTTTTGGGCCCCTCACCACAAGAAGGATGTTGAGGCTCTGGAGTGAGTCCAGAGAAGAGCAACGAGGCTGGGGAAGGGGCTGGAGAACAAGATTTGCATCTGAGAGAGCTGGGGGTGTTTATCCTGGAGAAGAGGAGGCTGAGGGGAGACCTCATTGCTCTCTACAACTACCTGAAAGGAGGTTGTGGAGAGGAGGGAGCTAGGCTCTTCTCCCAAGTGACAGGGGACAGGACAAGGGGCAATGGCCTCAAGCTCCACCAGGGGAGGTTCAGGCTGGACATTAGGAAAAAATTTTTCACGGAAAGGGTCATTGGTCACTGACAGAGGCTGCCCACGGAGTAGATTGAGTCACCTTTCCTGGAGGGGTTTAAGGGACAGGTGGCCGAGGTGCTGAGGGACATGGTTTAGTGATTGATGGGAATGGTTGGACTCGATGATCCGGTGGGTCTCTTCCAACCTGATGATTCTATGATTCTTGCAGTCTGGTGGGATCAGCAAGGACTCTGGCAGCACATACTGTATGCACAGGGTTTGTGTGACTGCAGAAGGCAGCCTCGTGCTCCATCAAGGACGCAACAGGAACATAGAGGCAGGGGAACCTGACCCCGTAGCCTTCCTGCCCACCCCTCCGCGCAGCTGAGCTCCCAGCGTGGTGGTTGGGCTTCCTGTTGACTGAGCAGAGTTGGTGGGGATTTCTCATCTTTTTTATTTCTTTGCTGATTGCGAAAACACAGATGCAGTGCATGAAAGGCCTCTTACTGCCCACTGATTGTTTAAAACTTTATGCAAATCAGTTGTGGTGATTGGATAAAAGTAGTTTGCTGTGTGCAAAACGGAGTTGATGGTTAACTAAGCCAGAGCTGTATTGTTCATAACTACTTTTCCTGTTTGGCTTTTCCTTTTATTCCCCTGGAAGCTGTGGGTATTTGTCTCACCGATCCTTCCTGGTAGGAGTTTGGAAGAGAGACAGAGATGGTTATCGGATGTAACATCAAAACTCGAGCAGCAAGCTGGTGTTTCAAGGACAAACCCCCTCCCTGCCACCCGTTCACGAGCAGCGTGTTTTAGTTTGGAAGCCCACGCTGCTAAGCTGCCAAGTTCATATTTTAAAGGGCTGTGAGGGCTGGAGTTGCCTCTGAGATTCTGTGTTTTCTTCAAACTTCTGCAGATGTTCCCATCTCTGGAAATGCTTGGGATTTTTCTTAAGACTACAAAGCAGAAGGGCCCAAGTGAGATTATCAGCGGAAAAGGACCTTTTGGGGCCAGTCCATAGGCTTGCGGAGTTTTTTTTTTTCAAAGGACTGTACTTCCTTGTAGAGGAGCCCCTGGCTAAAGTATTACTGCATTGTTTTTTAAACCGCTTCAGGCTAACTTTCTTGAAACGTTGCTTTAAATGGGTGTTTGTGGGGTCAGAGCAAGTTTAAAATTCAGCATCCTGCTCGGTGATAGTCTCTGCAGAGCTGCTGTCTCCCATGCCATCAGTCCAGCAAACAGCATTTAAATTATCAGCCTGTATGGGCTTAAAACTAGTTAAGCAAATATTTTTTTCTCCAGTGTAATGGATGTAACGTGTACAGAGCAACTTGGGTTTCCACCTGTGGTGTTTCATAGCAGCTGGCTCAACACTCTTATTTCTACAAACACGTGGAGTAAAATTCACTTTTGTTGTGGTTAGAGCAAGTCCGGAGGAGGCCACGAGGATGATCCAAGGGCTGGAGCATCTCCTGCACAAGGACAGGCTGAGGGTGTTGGGGTTGTTCAGCTTGGAGAAGAGAAGGCTTTGGGGAGACCTTAAAGCAGCTTCCAGTGCTGGAAGGGGATCCAGGAGAGCTGGGGAGGGGAGTTTGTTCAGGGAGTGCAGGG
This sequence comes from Coccyzus lansbergi, assembly GCA_033558105.1. Taxonomy (NCBI): domain Eukaryota; kingdom Metazoa; phylum Chordata; class Aves; order Cuculiformes; family Coccyzidae; genus Coccyzus; species Coccyzus lansbergi. The sequence continues at coordinate 170,903 of JAUMJK010001002.1, forward strand.
ATAGGATGAGGGAGAATGGTTTTAATCTGCAAGAGGGGAGGTTGAGATGAGATCTTGGGAAGAAAGGTTTTGCTGTGAGGGTGGGGAGGCCCTGGCCCAAGTTGGTGAGAGAAATCATCACTGCTGCATCTCTGGAGGGGTTCAAGGCCAGGTTGGATGGGGCTTGGAGCCCGTGATCCAGTGGGAGGTGTCCCTGCCCTTGGCAGGGAGTGGAACTTAGAATCATAGAAAAACCAGGTTGGAAGGGACCCATCGGATCTTCTAGTCCAACCATTCCTATCAAACACTAAACCAAGTCCCTCAAGACCTTATCCACCCGTCCCTTAAACACCTCCAGGGAAGGGCAATCAACCACCTCCCTGGGCAGCCTAGTCCAATGCCCAATGACCCTCTGAGTGAAAAACTTCCTCCTAATCTCTAGCCTAAATCTCCCCTGGTGGAGCTTGAGGCCATTCCCTCTTGTCCTGTCCCCTGTCCCTTGGGAGAAGAGCCCAGCTCCCTCCTCTCTACAACCTCCTTTCAGGTAGTTGTAGAGAGTAATGAGGTCTCCTCTCAGCCTCCTCTTCTCCAGGCTAAACCCCCCCAGCTCTCTCAGCCGCTCCTCATAGGTTCTGTTCTCCAGCCCCTCCAACCCAAACCATTGTGTGATTCTGAAGGCTGGTGCTTTTCCCGAAGTATTCAGAAGACACTGCTTTGTTGTGCGGCTGCACCGCGGCCACAGCTTTACTTCAACAGCGTGGGAAGCAGCTGGAGACGGGCGATAATTGTTGTGCAGGCACCAATTGCTGTGCTGTGTAGGATGAACCAAGCGTTTAGTGACAGAGAAGAGCCTGCTGGTTCAAGGACATCAGCTTGCAATTCAGGGTGGCTGCAAAAAGAAAACCTGTAGAGGTAAGGGATAAAACGAAGCCCTATACCGGTGCTGGTGGAGGCGGAGAGTGATGTAGGAATACGTCTGGGAAGCTCTCCGTGCAGGGCTGGCACTTCTTGACGTTGGCAGCTTTTCAGATTTGGGCATTTCTAGGTACGTTAAGGCCACAGGCTCCTCTCAGTGCATTTCCCTGTTTATCCCATGCTTATCTTGCCCTCACCAAGGTTGTATTGGACCTGCTGGGGTGTCTGGGTTTATTTGTAATAAGCCATTTAAGAAGTAGGCTTTTTCTCAAAACACCTTTGTTGCGACCGGGCTAAATCCACAGACTGCTGAACTAGAAATGATTTAGTCCTTTCTTTTAAACAAATGATCTTTGTCACTTAGTAGCCGAGTCCTTCGTTTGTTCACACACTTCTCACAATGGCTTAATGAGCTCCGTGTTGTCCTGCCAGCCTGTGATCTTGTAACTCTGCAGCTCTGGGTTTGGTTCTTGCTCTTGAACATCCAGCTTTTCACCGGAAAAGCGCAGATCTACACCTGAATTTTGCAGTATGGAAGCGCAGAGAGGAATCGGAGTAAGTCCATCCTGTGGTCGAGCGCAGTCTCCAAGTGCTCAGGGTGGCTGAGGACCCCTGCAGAGGGCCAAAATGGGTTTGAATAAATTGTTCTTCAGTGTGCAGGCATCATCTGCTCCGTGTTTGCCTTGCTCTGGTTTAGAAACAATCATGTTACCGCGTAGACTGTGTGGTGTGTGAAAAACATGTAGGTGAGGTGCTTCTGGGCATGATTTAGTAGGTATGTTGATGGCTGGATTTGATCTTAGAGGTCTTTTTCAACCTTAGTGATTCTATGTTGATGTTGAAGCTCTGGAGCGAGTCCAGGGAAGAGCTACGAAGCTGGGGAAGGGGCTGGAGAACAGGCCCTATGAGGAGCAGCTGAGAGAGCTGGGGGTGTTTAGCCTGGAGAAGAGGAGGCTGAGGGGAGACCTCATTGCTCTCTACAACTACCTGAAAGGAGGTTGTAGAGAGGAGGGAGCTGGGCTCTTCTCCCAAGGGACAGGACAAGAGGGAATGGCCTCAAGCTCCACCAGGGGAGGGTCGGACTTGACATAGGGAAAAAAATTTTCACAGAAAGGGTCATTGGTCACTGGCAGAGGCTGCCCAGGGAGGGGATTGACTCACCCTCCCTGGAGGTGTTTAAGGGACGGGTGGCTGAGGTGCTGAGGAACATGGGTTAGAGATTGATAGGAATGGTTGGACTCGATGATCCGATGGGTCTCTTCCAACCTGGTGATTCTATGATTCTTTATTTTATATAAATAGTATATATGTTATATATTATAGTTGTCTGAGCTGCTTGTCACCCTGCAGACTGTTCTTGCAGCATCCTAGTGGGATGCTTCGGAGTGGAACCTCTTTTGACTCAAACCTCTCCAACATGTGGAGATGGTGGCCTGGTCCCCTCATACATGGACATAGGCAGCTGTATTCTGGAGATATTCCTGATGTTTTGGGGCTGCTGGGGGGTTATTTAGATTAGGAAATGATAGATTAACCATTGTCCGGTCATAATTTAAGGGCAAACCTCATCTACACAAAGGTAGAGATGAACAAAGTTATCATTACCCTTACCTTTGTCCTCTAAAACTTGGTTTGTTAATCTTCCGCTTGCTTTCTGGAACTCAGTGTTGGATTAAAATGAACCCAAAACTGGGGTTTTTTTCCCCCCTTTTGTTTTTTTAAGGCTCACCGCTGTGCGGTGGCGTGTGAAGAGTTTGTCACTGGCTTTGTTGTCGTTGTTATTGTTAGGGTTGGCTTTTCTTTTCCTTTATTCGCTTTGAAAAAGAGATGGGGAAATCGGAAAACAAACGCGAAGTGGAGCAGCTGCATTCCTCTGTGTGTCGCAAAGCCTGAAAGCCAGTTAGTCTAAATAAAAAACAATTCATTTGTCAGCACCGTTTCTACCCCTCCTGTTGTTCTGCCACGATGCCAAAGTTGTAAGAAGGCAAACGAAGGAATATTCCTGTGCTTAATTAGCCAGAGAGGCTGGGGAGCACCTCTGCTGAGGGCTGAGAGAGTTGGGGTTGTTCAACCTGGAGAAGAGAACGCTCTGGGGAGACCTTAGAGCAGCTTCCAGGGCTGAAAGGGGCTCCGGGAAAGTTGGGGAAGGGCTCTGGATCAGGGAGGGCAGGGATGGGATGAGGGGGAATGGTTTTAATCTGCAAGAGGGGAGATTGAGGTGAGATGTTGGGAAGAAATGCTTTCTTGTGAAGGTAGGGAAGCCCTGGCCCAGGTTTCCCAGAGAAATCATCACTGCCCCATCCCTGGAGGGGTTCAAGTCCAGGTTGGATGGAGCTTGGATCCCCTGATCCACTGAGAGGTGTCCCTGCTCATGGCAGAGGTGGAACTGGATGTGCTTTGAGCTCCCTTCCAACCCAAACCATTCTATGATTTATAACATTTCTGACTTTTTTTTTTTTTTGTCCTCAGTTCCTTCAAATACATAATGAAATGCTTTACGAGAGGCTCTCTAGCTTGAAATCGAGCAAATCTAGAAATCAGGAGCCTTTTTAAACAGTGTTTAAGTGCCTTTTCCCTAAAGTATGCCCTGTTCTGGTTAGAGCTTTCTCTGGGCTGTGATGCTGAGTATTCAGTGTTCAGTATTCTGTTTATATTTCCACTTTAATGTGTGGGTTTTAGAGAGGTTTTGCATGCTTTTAGGAAATATGAAGACCCGAGTTAACCACTGAAAACTGGCTGCTAAAGTGCTAGTTCTGATGAAACTTAGCACCTGACTTTTGCAGGGATAAACACATCTGGAATCGCTGCTCTTCAGAGTTTAAGCTCTTGTAAAATAAAACTTTTCTTTATGCGTTTCCAGTCTCTGTCTTAGTCAGCAAAACCTTGCAGGGTTTTTATACTCGAAAACTCCTTAAAATGCATTTTTCCAGTTAAGCACCAACATCATCTTTTGCTGAAAGGCACAGGAAGGTGCTAAACGAGTAGGTTAATTTGAGGAATCGCAAATGCAAAACTGCAGGATGATGCTTCAAAACGATGCACGTTGCTGTGTTTCCTTTTATTTACTCTTTTTGTAAGCAGAAATGAAGGGGGTGTGGTTCATATCTTGCTCTCCACTGCTTTTTTTTTTTTTTTGAAGTATCTATATAAAAACATTCCAATGCTTAGAAACATTTTGAAATTCATTTGTCTGCCACTTAGGAATCTCCTAGTTCCTTTCCCCTCTTGGGCTGCGCTTGGTTTCAGCCTTTGTTTAAGCTGTGGTGGTGTTGGACATCCCACAGTCTGTCAGCTTCTGTTTGAAGGGAGGTATGATGAGTGATTAATGGAAATTATTTCAGGAAATAAAGGGCTCCTGGTAAGCTGATGCCTATTCAGGCAGCCCAAAGAAAAAGCGGAGTCACGAGGGATGTCATCTCCAGGAAGAACTTGCTGCATCTGTCGGGGGAAGAGTTGGATTGGAGAGGGATGCTGAGCCTGCATTTTGAAATGCATCATAATTATATCACGCAGTCTAATTTGGAGAGTTCTTCCTGATGGCTCCGGAGAGTCATTGTCACTTAGACCAGGAGAACAGTGCAGTGCTGTCCTTGGCTTCCTCTGGGGTAGATGTGCCGTGTGTCCTCACTCTGGTGGGGAGCAGGCTGGCTTTAAAGGCTGAGTTATCCTCTTCGCCACAGCCTTGGGTCAGGTAACCCGAAGCGATGCTGTAGTTCTTTGATTTGCAGCTTTAAATTGAATCTTAAGTTTGTGTTTACCTTGCTTATGTTAAGGACTGCCCGACAGGTAGCCTTGGGTTGGAGAGAGTTGTAGACTCATAGAATGGGTTGGAAGCCCATTCAGGCCCATCCCTGCCATGGACTCCCAGTGGATCAGGGGCTCCAAGCCCCATCCAACCCGGCCTTGAACCCCTCCAGGGATGGGGCAGCCACCACTGCTCTGGGCAACCCATGCCAGGACCTCTCCACCCTCACAGGGAAGCATTTCTTCCCAACATCTCATCTTCATCACCTCTCTTGCAGATTAAAACTGTTCCCCCCTTGTCCTGTCCCTGCACTCTCTGATCAGGAGCCCCTCCCCAGCTTTCCTGAAGCCCCTTTCAGCACTGGAAGCTGCTTTAAGGTCTCCCCAGAGCCTCCTCTTTGGCTGAACCAAAGTCCGTTAAACTATTCCAACTATAAAATGTCTCTTACCGTTTCTCTGATATTTTCTCACTGCTAACTGATTAAAATCTCAAGTTACTATTTACAGCCACGTTAAAGTTTGTATTCCCTTCATTTTGCCTTTGCAATTCCATCCCACAACGTCACTGGTGTGCTTGGAGGGACGAACAGATCAATACCCTGGTTCCAAGTTCCATTGGCACGACATGTACAGCTCCTTGAGGCTTCTAATTCCAAATGAAAACCCACTGAGAGAAATGTGGCACGTGGCTGCTCTCTCAGAAATGTTTCACATCCCATCTTGCGTTGCTGGTCACCGCTGACTGTCCTTTTCACTAATGGGAAGGGACAGGCAGTCCTAAACTGATTTTCCTGTTCCTGCAGGGAGCTGTCAGTTAGGGATCAAACTGCCCTGGTGCATGGGGAGGATGCAATCGGAATGAGAGAGAATGGAAAGTGCTGAGTGCTGCAGAAGTTAAAATACCGAACAAATAACTTCCTTCTGTTTTTTACAAATCCAATCCAACAGCCCTCTTGATCATTTTTGATGCTTTTGGTAAACAAGCATCTGCTTCTTTCTAGCACAGAGGAAAAGGGTTATTATTCAGCGTTGATTTCTTTGTGTGGAGACAGAGTGGTCCTTGTTTTGGTGCCCTGTTTGCAGGGGTCCGTTAGTGAAGGGCAGGCAGGGAGGCTGCAGTCAGAGCCACACTGTGTCCCCAGCGTAATTCCTCTATCCCATACCCTGACTGGCTGTTGGGGTGCTTGCAGAGCCAAGTCCTGGCACGGTGCCGCTTCTGAAGGTGGCAGGACCTTCCCTGGAGAGGTTTAAGGTGCGGGTGGACAAGGTGCTGAGGGACATGGTTTAGTGTTTGATGGGAATGGTTGGACTCAATCCGGTGGACTCAAACCTGGTTGTTCTATGAGATGGAGAGCAGAGAATCATAGAAAAGAATCATAGAACAACCAGGTTGGAAGAGACCCATCGGATCATCGAGTCCAACCATTCCTAGCAAACACTAAACCATGTCCCTCAGGACCTTGTCTATCCGTGCCTTAAACATTTCCAGGGAAGGTGAATCAACCACCTCCCTGGGCAGCCTCTGACACTGCCCAATGACCCTCTGTGTGAAAAACTTCCTCCTAATCTCTAGCCTAAATCTCCCCTGGCGGAGCTTGAGGCCATTCCCTCTTGTTCTGTCTCCTGTCACTTGGGAGAAGAGCCCAGCTTCCTCCTCTCTACAACCTCCTTTCAGGTAGTTGTAGAGAGTAATGAAGTCTTCTCTCAGCCTCCTCATCTCAGTGGAGCCACACTCTGTCCTGGCCATCCCCACCATAACCAGCAGAAGCAGCAATGGAGCCGTGTCCTCCTTGACCTGCCCGCACCTGAGCTGTGTCTGCTCTGCTTTTCGATACCTCCGTGGCTTGATTTGTGCCCAGGGGAGCTGTGGATGTCAGGGAAGGTGCTGTGCTGTCCCAGGAGCACAGGGTGTCCTGTTTTGAGCCGCCGCTGGAGTACTTCCAAGCTCCTGGTCCCTGTCCTGGGGAGACGGCCAGCACTGGTGGTGACTGGGGTGAGTCAGTGGTCTCCTTCCATCTCTAACATGCTGGGCATACTTTGGCTAAATATAGGTGCCCCCGGAGCTGCTGCTGCGGGGAGGGACAGCGCGGTGACCTTAGCGTGTCTCATTCCACTTGTGTCACAGCCAGGCCCTCTCGCAGGGACCTGCCAGCCAGCCCAAACGTGGTCAGGTCTGCGGCAGCGATGAATCACGGACCTGCACGTGCGGAGAGAGCGGAGGGGAAATCAGTTATAAAATATCCTGTCTTAAATATACTGGGGAGACACCCTTCGTGCTCGTTGTTAACCAGCTGCTCGTGGATGTGTCAGCTATTGTTCAAGGTTTAAGCAGAAATGTGCTGTGTACGAAGGCAGAGGAGATGATTGTGTGGTTTGGAAAGGATCAACATGACCTGTGCTAATTGTGAGAGAAGAAAGATAAACGCTTGTCAAGAGAGAGTTCCTTCGCATGATGACTAATCCAAAGCTGCTGGTTTACTTCATGAAGAGAGATTGGTTTCACCAATCCTTGAGGGAATAGATCCTCTTCATGAAGTAAACCAGCAGCTCTTCATGAATTTTTCTCATATTCATTAAAGTATTTTTAACAAGTGTTGTTGGTACCAGGGCAGGTTTGGACAGACAGAGCTGGTGGGAGTGCGGCACGTGGTGGTAGAACCTCGCAGAGCACTCTCTTGGCTGTAGCTCTCCTGCTCCATGAACCCTGTGGTGTGCGTTAGAGTCTGGGGATGTTTAAATAATATATAGAGCAAGAAGAATGTCGTGTAGGGCTTTCATCTGGGAATGTCTTGACTTGGAGACCTGGAAGCCTTTGGGGAGTATCATGTAAAACAAATTCCTTTCACAGTCTTTCTTCCGGTCCTGGGCTCTTGCTTTAGAAAAGGGCATAGAATCAAATTTCTTCTGTAAACACCAAGTGCCCGGATTTCTTACTAAGCATCCTCATCGTGTCATCCTCTGGTATGGGAACTGCCGTGCTCAGACTGTAGAAAAAGTGATTCTGTGCATCTCCTCAACCACACACTCCAGAGCACATCAGGACTTTGTTTTCACATGCCCAGTGACCCTCTGTGTGAAAAACTTCCTCCTAATCTCTAGCCTAAATCTCCCCTGGAGGAGCTTGAGGCCATTCTCTCTTGTCCTGTCCCCTGTCACTTGGGAGAAGAGCCCATTGCCCTCCTCTCTACACCCTCCTTTCAGGTAGTTGTAGAGAGCAATAAGGTCTCCCCTCAGCCTCCTCTTCTCCAGGATAAACACCCCCAGCTCTCTCAGCCGTTCCTCATAAGGTCTGTTCTCCAGACCCCTCACCAGCCTTGTTACTCTTCTCTGGACTCGCTTCAGAGCCTCAACATCCTTCTTGTGCTGAGGGGCCCAGAACTGAACACGGTATTCAAGGAGCGGCCTCCCCAGAGGAAGAAGAACCTGCCTGGCCCTGCTGGTCACACCATTTCTGATCCAAGCCAGGATGCCATTGGCCAAGTGCTGGCAGAAGGGATGTGGATGGGCTGGGTGGTGAGGTGGCCCAGGGAGAGCTGCGTGCGCATTCCTGTGTGGGCACGCGTGCAGCAGCAGCAGTGCTCTGAAACAGAATAGGGAGCTGTCAGCAGCAGGGCTGGGCTTGCAGAGGGGAGCGCGGGCAGTGCTGAGCCTGCAGTGTTTGCTCAATCAGTGCCCGTGCCAGGGCTCTGCCTGCATTGCCTTTTCTTTAGGAGCTTGTTTGTGGTTGAGCTGGGTCACTCACAAGCCATGAAGGGAAACCCGTGCAGACTTTGACTGTTATCAAGACATGATAAAATGTTGTCTTATGGAATCCAGCTTAAAACCCAGGCTGCTTTCCCGTGCCTGTAACCAATAAATCCCAGCCCTGCCTGCAAGGGAGGACATTTGATAGGAGTCCCGGGGTTAGCTCTCCACTGTGGAGCGAGGCTCGGGGCGCTGGGAGGCAGAGCAACGCTGCAGGTGGTTGTGGTTGTTTTGGGCACAGTGCAGCCACGTGGGCTGAAAACTCTGCAAACAGCAGGTGTTGTTGCTCTCCTTGCAGCGAGGCACCTCGGGCAGGGCTCGGTTTCTCAGCCCAGAGCTGTCGTCTTCCACACTATCTTCCACCAGGTTGGCTGCCTTCACCCTGAAGTTTGCAAAATGACTTCTGGAGCTCAAGTCAAGGTCCTGGTGGCAAAGGAGAACTGATGGCATTTATGTGTGATGGTTTTTCCAGCAGTGGCCTCGACTCTTAGACCATTAACTCCACAGGGTATTGAGTGGGCTCAGCACCCTCTACAGCCTTTTGGTTGGCCTGAGACCGGTTAGGTCCCATCTCTGAAGTTTTATCTGAGTGTGGACCTGTTGTGCATCTGAAGGGCTTGCTCTTCACTTGCAGACACAACCTAGTTCATCTCTACTCCCTTTTGCATTCACCATTAACTCTTTGAGCACTTGTAGTAAATAGAGGTTCTTTCGAGCTCAAGTTCACACCACTCATCCTCACCTTTTTTTTTTTCTAGCAACCTGTAAGTTGTTCTCGCTGTCCTAGCTCAGCTGCAGCAGATGTCCACCTGGGTGACTAAAGCGAGGGGCAAGACAACTTGTCTACAGTAGGAAGGGACCGGTCAATAAGTTAGTACAAAAGAGTTCCCGCTGGTCTTCCTGAGCTCATGCCCATCTGTGTCCTTGCAGCTGAATTATCTCTCCAGGGCCCCACCTTGGAGCAGAGGAAGTGCTTGTAGACAGTTCCTTTAAAGAAAGGCACAAATGCAGATGTTGCTAAAAATGCGGTTTGCGTCAGACCTCGGCCATGACCAGGTTCCCACGCTTGGTCTGTTTTCCTCCTTGTGCTGTTTCTTAAGTTGCAAAACTGCTGAGTGGTGAGAGATGCCTTTTGTTGGAGAACCACTTCCCCTTTCTGTGCCCGGCCGCGGTGTTGGCTCCTCTGTTGACAGTGATACCGAGCCCCTTTCGGTAAGTCACGGCCCTTGTTGTGCCCTGCGCTGGGTTTGTTTCTATTTCAGATATTGGAGAGGCCTGGACTTGTCTGTGTGTGCTGCCAGCTGACCCTGTTAACACAAATATCACTGCAGAGCAATCCCCAGTTATCCTTGTCTTTCCTATTCCCCTGTTGTGGGTTCTTTTGTTTTCTGGGCTTGGGTTTATGTATTTTTTTAGAGACTGGTGCTACTTTGCTTTGCATAGCCCTGAGATTTGGCCTCTGTGTGCAGTGAACCAGGTGCCTTCATCACTTGCCTAGGAGCAAAGGCTTAAACTGGAAGCCAAACGTTGCTCTCTGCCAACAATATTAATTAATTCTATAGAAGTCATTAAACCAGGTGCTTTAAGAAGTAAGGAAGGGAAATAGAGATGCTGTTTGTGAATGCTCTTTATGTTTACTGAGAAACAAACCTGAGTGTAACCTGCAAGTGTAGTTGCTTTTCTAGGGAGGGATGCTGGATGCCTGGGATGCTCTCACCTGGTGGCTGCGTGAGGAAGGTCCCAGGCTGTGCATAATTATTGGAGAATTGTGTAATGACCTGGGTTGGAAGGGACCTACAAGGATCATAGAATCATAGAACAACCAGGTTGGAAGGGACCCATCGGATCTTCTAGTCCAACCATTCCTATCAAACACTAAACCAATCATGGAGTCCAACTCCTGTCCCTGCATAGCACAACCCCAACATCGACTCCATGTGTCTGAAGGTGTTGACCACGTGCTTCTGGAGTATTGCCAGGCTTGGTGTCGTGACTGCTTCCCTGGGGAGCTGCTCCACCACCTTCTGGTTGAAGAACTTTTTCCTAATATCCTGGGCTCTTCCAGCTGCTTATCCAGTCACCAGTGCTCCCTTGGCTGGGCCACTGATGCTTCATTAGCCACGACTCTCCCTTGTGGCTGAGGAAGACTGGTAGTGAGAGCCAGATCATAGAATCATAGAACAACCAGGTTGGAAGAGACCCATCGGATCATCGAGTGCAACCATTACTATCAAACAATAAACCATGTCTCTCAAGACCTCATCTACCTGTGCCTTAAACACCTCCAGGAAAGGTGACTCAACCCCCTCCCTGGGCAGCCTATTCCAATGCCCAATCACCCTCTGTGTGAAAAACTTCCTCCTAATCTCCAGCCTTAATCTCCCCTGGTAGAGCTTGAGGCCATTCCCTCTTGTCCTGTCCCCTGTCACTTGGGAGAAGAGCCCATCGCCCTCCTCTTTACAACCTCCTTTCAGGTAGTTGGAGAGAGTAATGAGGTCTCCCCTCAGCCTCCTCTTCTCTAGGCTAAATACCCCCAGCTCTCTCAGCCGCTCCTCATAGGGCCTGTTCTCCAGCCCCTTCACCAGCTTCGTGGCTCTTCTCTGGACTCGCTTCAGAGCCTCAACATCCTTCTTGTGGTGAAGGGCCCAGATGTGATGCCGTGTGCTGGGACTGCCTGTGACAGAAGGTATACAACCAGTTTGGGAAGGAGGGAGGCAGCTCAAAGTGCTGAGGACACCACCAGACTGCTTGCCCTGCCCTTCTATCACTTTTTCCACAGCAGGCACAGTGAACTGTGTTGGAATTGCTCTTGCAGGGTGAGCCCTGGTGCACTCCAGGAGCTTGCTTCTGTGTCCCCAGCTGCCCTCCCTCCACGCCTGGCTCCGCGGCCTCAGCAATGAGCTCAGTGTTGACGCCTGCTGCACCGCTCCTGCCAGAGCCTGAATTTTAGTCTTTTTCTTGTGTTTTGCAATCTGTGGAGAAAAGGAACTCGGTAGAGCCGAGTGGGAGGAGGTGGGATGTGCAGTGCAGAGATGTGCCCGCTCCTCCCTGCAGCGCTCGTGCTGGAGCAGAGCGTCGGGGGCCCTTGAGGGAGCAACCCAGCTTAAAACCAAGGAAGGTCACCAGGCCGTGCAAAATTTATTTTCAGTTCCTACTATAAACCCCTTTCCGCAGTGCCTCTGTTCTCCATTCTGTGCTGGTTGAGCTGCTGGCTCTGCAGCCGAGGCTGCTTTTCACCACACACTCCAGTGACGTTTGGATGAGCTGAAATCCCCAGCGCATTAATACAGATGTTGGCATCGCTGCTTCACATTCTCAGGACTCCCAGACAGTCAACACTAAAGCTAACCTGTGTCATTCCTTGCTATCAGACTCATCTGCCTAATTTTGAGGTCGTTTTTTTCTGCTTTTCTTCTGTCGCCTTTGGTTTCTCTGGAAGGGAAGGGATGTCCTGCGCCTGGGCTGGAAATGCAAAGCTCTTCCTGGTAGAACACGGTCCTGCAAAACCTGTTCTGGGTGATGGTTCTGTCCCAAGACATGCCTTTTAGGAAAATCTCCTTTTCCTCAGGAGCTGGATGCGGCTGGGCTTATAGCGCTGTGCTCTTGCCATGAGGAGCTGCAGCTGGAGCCAGGTTTGGTTTAGAAATCCTAGTGCTGCCTCCCAGAGCTGAGCTGCGGCTCACAAACTCTGTTAGGAAGCTGCTTCCGAGCACTTTTCTGCAGTGTTCTGGTTAATAAATACCTGAGACTGGCAGGGAGATTATAGAATCATAGAATCACCAGGTTGGAAAAGACCCACTGGATCGAGTCCAACCATTATGATTGTATTTCTGTAAATAATACAGGTAGCAGACTTTTATTCAAATGTCAAATATCTTGAAATCTTCGTTCCCACTATCCCATGGCTTTTTAATCTCCCCCTTCCAGCTATAAGGGCAAAGGGGGACAGGACAAGGGGCTGTGACCTCCTTGTAGTGAATCATAGAATCATAGAACAACCAAGTTGGAAGAGACCCATCGGATCATCGAGTCCAACCTGTGTTGTTGTCTGTGCTGGGAGGAGGTGACAGAGCGAGGAGGTTTGGGTTTTGCTCCTCACCACACTGACCTGTTCCCGTGCAGGGGACAAGGTGGGAAGATTCCCCCTGCTGAACCTTTCAGGGATGATGCCAGCTCTGCTGGTTGTGCTGCTTGGCAAGTGCCCAGTTAAGGGCTGGGCTGGACAGGACAGAGCCTGCTGGAAAGGAGCTGCTTTGGTGAGTAAGGAGAGCCGACTGGAAAGTCATCCTCAGGCTCACAATAACTTAATTAAGTCTTAATTAGGATAAAACATTGCCAGAAGCTATTCAGGTGCCTCTTTGCTTTCCTTACTGTACTTCTAAAAAGATGTTCATAGAACCATGGAATGATTTGAGTTGGAAGGGACATTAAAGCTCATCCAGTTCCAACACCTGCCATGGGCTGGGACACCTCCCACTGGATCAGGCTGCTCCAAGCCCCATCCAACCTGGCCTTGAGCACCTCCAGGGATGAAACCAAATAGAGCAGCTGCGGTGTTAGTTGTTAGTACTGCTCCTTGGCCTTCCCGATAAAATTCTTGCCTTTCCTCCAAAGATTTTCTTTACGGCTTGTGATCTCGGAGCAAGGGCTTGGTTGTGTTTGTGTTTTATGGGTAATTTTGCTAGGATGCTGTGCTGGATGCTACTGTGGTGTGTGTGTCTGTGTTAGGAGTTCACAGTAGGTGATGCTGAGAGTGCTGGTGCCATTCTGTGCCCTCGTCCCAAAGCTGTAATGGGCAAAAGGATGAGGTCCTTGCCTCTGCTGATCTGCATTTCTCAACCATGCTGATGAAGGATGTTGAGGCTCTGGAGCGAGTCCAGAGAAGAGCCATGAAGCTGGTGCAGGGGCTGGAGAACAGGCCCTATGAGGAGCGGCTGAGAGAGCTGGAGGTGTTTAGCCTAGAGAAGAGGAGGCTGAGAGGAGACCTCATTTACTCTCTCCAGCTACCTGAAAGGAGGTTGTAGAGAGGAGGGAGCTGGGCCCTTCTCCCAAGTGACAGGGGACAGGACAAGAGGGAATGGCCTCAAGCTCCACCAGGGGAGATTTAGGCTGGAGATTAGGAGGAAGTTTTTCACACAGAGGGTCATTAGGCATTGGACTAGGCTGCCCAGGGAGGTGGTTGATTCCCCTTCCCAGGAGGTGTTTAAGGGACGGATGGATGAGGTCTTGAGGGACATGGATTAGTGTTTGATAGGAATGGTTGGACTCGATGATCCGATGGGTCTCTTCCAACCTGGTTGTTCTATGATTCTATGAACATCTCCTACCCTTGCTTCTGCCCTGTCTGTCTGACCTTGCTCTCTACAGGAATGATCTGCTTGACCACGTCCTTCAGCTATTCCAGCCCTGTTCTTCAGCTCTTCCAGCCCTTTGCATGGGAATTTGAATTCCCTTTCCTTAGTCTTACTGAGACAAACATGTTGCTTGTGGTTAGTGGCCCAAAACACACAAAGGGTCACTGGGCATTGGAACAGGCTGCCCAGGGAGGTGGTTGATTCACCTTCCCTGGAGGTGTTTAAGGCACAGGTAGATGAGGTCCTGAGGGACATGGTTTAGTGTTTGATAGGAATGGTTGGACTCAATGATCCGATGGGTCTCTTCCAACCTGGTTGTTCTATGATTCTATGAAAACAAGGTTCTCCATGACTGTAGAAGAGAAAGTGGCCTCCTGGAAGGATGTCCCTGATGGAAATCTCTTCAGTTCTGCTGCTGTTTCCCTTGCAGGCAGGGCTGACAGCAGAGACCTGCTGATAAAAGAAAGTAATGGAAGTGAGAAGATTTTTAACCTCCCAGCCCTCTAGCTACATACTGCTTTATCCACTAAAAATAGTTGCTAATTCAGCCTTCTGGGGGGGAACCTCAGGCTAAAGGGTTGCTAATGTTAGTTGTTGGCTCTGCTGATAAAATTAACTATGTGAAAACTGACTGTGACTGCTGAGTTCCTTCTCCTCCTGTGCAGCTTGAAATGCCTTTGCCTCTGTAATGAGGCAGGGAGGAGGAAATGATGTCTTCTCACTCCTCTTGCATCTGGGTCTTGTCTCCTGGCATGTGGTCCTGTACTGCTCCTCTTGTGGCTGCTGGTCTGAAAGCAGAAGTGTCCTTAGAATCATCATAGAACCATGGAACGGTTTGGGTCGGAAGGGACCTAGAAGCCCATCCAGTCCCACCCCTGCCTTGGGCAGGGACACCTCCCACTAGATCAGGGGCTCCAAGCCCCATCCGACCTGGCCTTGAACCCCTCCAGGGATGGAGCAGCCACCCCTGCTCTGGGCAACCTGAAATCATGAAGTAGATCAGAGGTTTGTGCCGTGCCACGTCCTGGTTCGTGGTTACATCTGATTTCTCTGTGATGCTGTTGAGTGGCCACTGACATAGGTCCCTGATTCCGAGGCCACAGGTGACTTGGTTGGACTGGTTGGTGACCTGGTTATGGTTGGACTCGATGATCCGATGGGTCTCTTCCAACCTGGTTGTTCTGTGATTCTATGATTCTATGACCTTTGCTCGTTCTGCAGAGCAGAAGTGGCTGTGACAGGGGTGCCTTGGCATGTTCTAGTGTCCACCTGCATTTTGGATCTTGGCAGATCTGTGACGGGGATTTTACTCTGTTATTGTTTCCCAGTCTTCATCTTTTAAAGGAGGGGAATAAATAATAAGGTTTGGCATTTGTTTGAGTAGAGAAAGGAACTAAGAAGTTCCCGGTCTCTTCTTCATTTGAAGAGAATGAGCCAACGTCTTTCAAGGCACGGAGCTGCTGGGGTGCACGATGCCAGGGACTCTCCCATCCTGTCTTTATCGTTCATCAACCATCCTGTTGACTGTCGAATTGTTTCTGGCTTTCTTCAAAGCCTGTGCGACTATCTTAATGAATTCTGAGAAGAGCAGGAACCCTTAACTGTGCAACAGGATGGCTTCATTGCAAAAATCTCTAGTGTCTTGCTTTTTCCGTGAACCACAACATCTCTAAGAAAACTCCTGGAAGATGTAATTAAAATATCAGCATTTCCACAGCTTGAACTCTTCATTTCCCCTTTCCACAAACCTCTCTACTCAAAGGGCAAAATCAAGGCAGTGAGTGATGTCTGAATTGAACAGCATTACTGTTTTACTTTTAATTTATTGGTCTGTGTGAGTTAATATGACTCATAGACAGTAAGTTTCATGGTTTCTTAATCTGTTACGTACACTAATTTTCTTTTGGCTGAGTGCTGAAGGGAGACATTTGTTTCTCCAGGGCATCGTCTCCGAACCACAAAGCGCACAGGGTTAACAGAATCCATAATTATAGAGATGTGTGGGTTTGCTCTCTTCGTCGCCATTTAGAAATGCCGATCGCTCATCTCAACTTTCAATTTGAAAATATAACCATAGGTTAATCCCCTCTGCCTGCTCAGGTTCCACCTCTGCGGGCAGACGGCACCAGGCGCATGTTCTGCTTTTCACCGTTTCTCTGTTCGCGATGTTCTTGGTTAGGCTCTGAATGTTTGCAGTACCTGTGGAGATGGGTTCTTTACCATCACAATTCAGTCCATGGTTGCAAATCCATGGGGTTGCATCCTAACAACAGCTCTGAGAAAAGATGAATCACCCCTGAACCCTGCCATGCCTACCTCTAAAATGTGCCACACGACAGAATTGGTACCTCCCAGGAGCTCTTGGGCTCAAGGGAAAAAATTTTCACAGAAAGGGTCATTGGGCCCTGGAACAGGCTGCTCAGGGAGGGGGTTGAGTCACCTTCCCTGGAGGGGTTTAAGGTGCAGGTGGACAAGGCGCTGAGGGACATGGGTTAGTGATTGATGGGAATGGTTGGACTCGATGATCCAGTGGGTCTCTTCCAACCTGGTGATTCTATGGTTCTATGATTTGATCTGATGGGTCTCTTCCAACCTGGTTGTTCTATGATTCTGTGTTGCAGTGGAACAGACTGTGCGTTCAGTGCCTCGAACTTCTCCTGTTGCTCCTCAGACAGCATTGTCCTTATTCACTGTTTGTCTCTCCCTTTGCAGCATCAGCGAAAGCTTCCTCACTGTGAAAGGCGCAGCGCTCTTCCTGCCGCGGGGCAATGGCTCCTCTACTCCCCGGATCAGTCACAGGCGCAACAAGCATGCAGGTAACGGATTGTGTCTGCTCACTCTTGTTTCTGAGTCTGCATTTCTTGAGTCTGTTCTTGCCAAGCGGCACACACTTCTGTTTGCACCAGGGCTCTATTGAAGCCAAACCTACCAGTCTCGAGACTGCAATATTACTCTCCACAACTACCTGAAAGGAGGTTGTAGAGAGAAGGGAGCTGGGCTCTTCTCCCAAGGGACAGGGGACAGGACAAGAGGGAATGGCCTCAAGCACCACCAGGGGAGATTTAGGCTAGAGATTAGGCGAAAGTTTTTCATGGAAAGAGTCATTGGGCATTGGAACAGGCTGCCCAGGGAGGTGGTTGATTCACCTTCCCTGGAGGTGTTTAAGGCATGGGTGGATGAGGTCTTGAGGGACTTGGTTTAGTGTTTGATAGGAATGGTTGGACTGGAAGATCCGATGGGTCCCTTCCAACCTGGTTGTTCTATGATTCTATGATTTAATCACAGGATGGTTTGGGTTGGAATGGACCTCAAAGCCCATCCGATTCCACCCCTTGCCCTGGGCAGAGACACCTCCCACTGGATCAGGGGCTCCCAGCCCCATCCAAACTGACCTTGAACCTCTCCAGGGATGGGGCAGCTACCCCTGCTCTGGGCAACCTGAGAAAATAGAGAAAAAAAGGTTCAGTACTGTTGTTTATCCTGCAAAATCAAACAAGTCAGTGACACCAGGGCAGTGATCGTGATATCACAGATAGTTGAGAACAACTGCCCCACTAAACACCATCCTTTAGGTTACGTATGCAGGATGATTTGGAGGATTGCCATCAAATCCTTCATGCCTTGCACTGGGAAACGTGAGACTCTGATACAGGATGAGTCATTGTCCGTCCCAGTCTGAAAGTAACTGGTTATGATGGAGGAAAGGGAGGAGACTTACCTGTACGTGGTGTTGAGGAAACCTGAGCAAAGTCAGTGTGACTTTTCAGACGTGAGAGCAGAGTGAATAATACGGAGTCAGTCATAATTCCACCCTCTTTATCTGCTGAAAGTTTGATTTGTGTTTTGGCTTTGATTCCGTGTTTGAAAAGGCAGCCTGGATAATGAAACTCAAACAGCTCCGAGTAGGTTGGTTTTCATTGTGTCTGTGGTGCTTATTCACTGACGGTGTTCTACAGGGATCAGATAGTGTGGGGCTTTTCCCTCCCATGAAACAATCAGCAGGAGAAAAACAACAGTGAGAGCTTCAGAATTTTGCGATGAGGCAGAGACAGAAACGGAGAGGCTGGAGTCAACTTTCTTTGCCAAAAAGTAGCACCAAAAGGGGATTTGGTTTGGTACCAGCTGTACATTTATTTTTACTTTGGTACCATCAGGCACTCATCTAACTATGTCTCCAGCAGAGTTACCTGTCTGCTGGCTCATCCACCTCAAAGTCTCTTTGGAAGCATCTTTATAGACAGAGTTTGAGGTGAAAGGCAGTCAGTTCCATCCTTCCACTCAGACACAGCACAGGCAGTGCCCAGATCGCTTTGGGTGAGATGCGTTAATTACCGGTTGTCAAAAGAAGATAAATTGTTTGTAAACTCAATTTAAAGCTGGCCTTGCTGGCTGAGACTGAAGCGCACTGGTCTCCTGTGGGAAAGTGGAGTCAGCATTCTTTTAAAAGAAGTTTATCTTGACCTGCCTTGGCTTTTTCTCTCCCCAAATTCCTCTGCGTTTCTGAAGCCCAGGTCTCCACCCCCGAGTTGCTGCTTTGGCTCTGCCTTGCAGAGGAGACGCGTTGGAAGGGTTTCTTCGTGAAGCCAGCGCAAACAGCTTTGAGTCTCTGTTGCTGCCTCGTCTCCTTGCCTCCAGCTGGGGACCTTGGTGGAAAAATGTCGCTAGTCAGTTGTCGCTAGGCGGTTGATTCACCTTTCCTGGAAGTGTTTAAAAAACAGGTGGATGAGGTGCTGAGGGGCATGGTTTAGTGTTTGATAGGAATGGTTGGACTGGATGATTCTGTGGGTCTCTTCCAACCTGGTTATTCTATCATTCTAGTCTGACCAGTCCAGAGCTTTTAGAAACCAGGTTGACAAGAAATCAAATCCACTGTGTTGTAACTGCAAGATGGTTTGTGTGGAAGAGGCTGGGATTTTGGTTCTTGGAAGACTCTTTGGATTCCTGTGAGTGAGATTTAACGAGGCATCCGGGCTTGTCCTTTCCTCTGTTCCCTGCTCACCAAGTGATGTTAATCATAGAACAACCAGGTTGGAAGAGACCCATCGGTCCAACCATTCCTATCAAACACTAAACCATGTCCCTCAGGACCTCATCTACCTGTGCCTTAAACACCTCCAGGGAAGGTGAATCAACCACCTCCCTGGGCAGCCTAGTCCAATGCCCAATGACCCTTTCTGTGAAAAACTTCCTCCTAATCTCTAGCCTAAATCTCCCCTGGCGGAGCTTGAGGCCATTCCCTCTTGTCCTGTCCCCTGGCACTTGGGAGAGTATTGGTAATGGTGCAGTATTAATGATTTTGGATTGAGAAGTCCTTTCTATGAGTGTGCACCAGCTTTCTCATCTATGACCATTCCTAACCTACAATATACGCCAGCAGACTGAGACACCAGCGAATCAACGTGTCACCTTCCTGAGCAAAACGCCTGCACCACCTGAACTGGTGCAGAGAATTCTCTACAGTGCAGAGAATCTCTACAGTGGTGCAGAGAGAGCAGCTCTGCGAGGTGAACCAGCCCCTGGCAGGGAAAACTGTCTCCTTTCTCGGACTCTGATAATCTGTGCTCAGCTTTCATTCCCATGTGTGTGTGTGGTGACTTATCTCTGGCACACAAAATTAGAAGGGGAGTGGAGAGCGGACATAACTTTCCAGTATGGAATTGCTTCCTATGGATGCCATAGGGTTTCAGGCGGCCACGAGAGCTTTTTCTAGGAAGGCTGACCCAACCTTCGTGACCTCCCTTTCCAATTCATCAGAAGGGCCAGAATCCAGCATGAAGAGTAAATGCGTGACAGGAAATAATTAATGCTCACGCCCATTTCTTTAATTATCTCGTCTTCAGCAGTGGCAGATCAGCTGTATACGGTCCCAGTTGTCCACACTTCTCTCGCTGTGCCCCATCCCACCTGGCACTGGGGCTGTGTTCCCTAGGCTGGTGGGTTTGCTTTTGCCTTCCGGCGACGCTGGAGGCCAGGAAAGGATGCAGCTTCCCTGGGGCTTTTTCCATCTCTGCAATACTGTAAATCGCGTGTGAGATCCCACCCTAGCTGATGCTTTGCACCTCGCTTGCCAGGAAACAAAGGCATCTGCTGGTTGCTGGACAATGCGCTGGGAAGCAGCAGTTGTGCCACGAATGCCAGCGAAGCCGACAGCTCTTCATAGAACAGGATGTGATATCTTTGTGCTGATTCTGGCACGTTAAAGCCTTCCCTTTGCTTTTTCTTAATCCAGGAAGCTGACAGAATGCCTTGTGTGTTTGAGGCTGAAAATGCTGCAAGTCGATTGAAGCTGGCCAAGGCAGCGATATTCTGCTTTCCAGCTCTGGAGCATCCAAGGCTGCCAGGGCAGGCTGGGAGCAGGGGACACTGCAGTAAACTATGAGGAGGAGAAGCAGAGGAGCTCCTTGACTGAGCCTCGCAGCAAGGGTTGTCTTAAACATCCTCTCTGTTTTAGGAATTGAGACAATCCGGTAGCCCTGGTGGTGTTTTCTAAACTGGAAGATTTGGCTCTTGAGCTCGTTCCCGATGTGGAATTACTGGCAGCAATAGGTGGGAACTGTTACACTCTGGGGAGGGATAAACTCAGGCGAAGCGTCTCATTTCAAGCTGCCTGAGATGTGTGAATGCCTCGTGAGTCAAATGCTCGCTGTGGGCACTTCCAGGCTGCAGGCAGGAGGAGCCACCTGGAGCAGAGGGACTTTGCCTGGTGAGTCCAGTTCATAGAATCATAGAACAACCAGGTTGGAAGGGACCCATCGGATCTTCTAGTCCAACCATTCCTATCTAACACTAAACCAAGTCCCTCAAGACCTCATCCACCCGTCCCTTAAACACCTCCAGGGAAGGGGAATCAACCCCCTCCCTGGGCAGCCTATTCCAATGCCCAATGACCCTCTGTGTGAAAAACTTCCTCCTAATCTCCAGTCTAAATCTCCCCTGGCGGAGCTTGAGGCCATTCCCTCTCGTCCTGTCCCCTGTCCCTTGGGAGAAGAGCCCAGCTCCCTCCTCTCTACAACCTCCTTTCAGGTAGCTGTAGAGAGTAATGAGGTCTCCTCTCAGCCTCCTCTTCTCTAGGCTAAACACCCCCAACTCTCTCAGCCGCTCCTCATAGGGCCTGTTCTCCAACCCCTTCACCAACTTTGTGGCTCTTCTCTGGACTCGCTTCAGAGCCTCAATATCCTTCTTGTGCTGAGGGGCCCAGAACTGAACACAGGATTCAAGGAGCGGCCTCACCAGAGCTGAGTACAGAGGGAGAAGAACCTCCCTGGCCCTGCTGGTCACACCATTTCTGATACAAACCAGGATGCCAGTTCTCGCCGACTCCCACCGTGCCGGCAGCTGGAGCTGAGCCCCCTGTCAGGATTTTGTGCTGGTGTTGGCTGGGGAAATCCTCTCTCACAGCACCCTTGGGAAGAATGAGCATCTGATGGATGAGCTGGCCTTTCCTCTGGTACCTGTGTCCCTAAGTAACTGCTGTTCAGTGCCAGCTGCTCCAGCAGGAAGCAACCTCGGGTGTTTGTCACCATTTGTCACCACTGGTGCTCTCTGTGAGTTCCCCAGAACTGCGGAGTGCCTCGTTTTTTCCCCTACTCCAGTTAAAAACACAATCTCAGGGCATTGACTCATTCTCCATATGCTGGAATGTGTTTCAAGGAGGAAGGAAGAGGAGAGTGGGGAATGCCGTGTCCTGCATAGCCCACAAGCTTATTGGGAGAGAACCTGCCGCAGCTCCACTGTTCCACCAGCTATAAAAGCCTTTGGAAAGTGGGTACCATGCTCTCACTGGGCAACGTTCCCTTTCTTCCCTTATGTGGTCCTTCTGGATCATAGAATCACCAGGTTGGAAAAGGTCCGTTCCTATCAATCACTAACCCATGTCCCTCAGCACCTCGTCCACCCGTTTCTCAGACCCCTCCAGGGATGCTGCTCCATGCCTGAGGTTTGCTTATTTCTGAAAGTTTGTGAGACTGGATGGTTTCTGACGCCTCTGAATTAGAATTTTGTGAGGTCAGGAGTCAGTCTTACTGGACGGTTTTCTCATAGCCTTGTACGCTGAATACATGCTCCAGCATTCCTGCTCTTCCCAGTGGTGTCACCAAAATGCCGTGTGTGGGACTGGGAGAGGGTGGAAGAGTAAAGACTCCTCTTCTTGTGTAGATTGGAAAGCCAGCTCGATGCTGGAGGTGTTATTGCTCACTGGCACTTGGAAAGCAATGCGCTTAGTGAAGAAATTCTTGGCTCTGTGCAGCCAGGGAGGAGCGCTGAGAAGTCAGCGAAGCAGCACCATCAGGAGGCATCTCGCTTATCTTCCAAAGACTTGCTGCCTGAGGAACCTGAGGCACTCAGCTCTTTTTAAGAAGGCTTTAAAGTAACCGCGTGACTGATTTATTTATTTATTTCAGTCTTCCTCAGCCTTGCGAGTAAAAGCACAGCGAGCATTTTCTGGGCAAAATTAGGACCGTTTGATTTTTCTGGTGGCAATTTTTAGCCACTTTTGGGTGGGGTTAGTACATAAGGGACAGGGGACAGGACAAGAGGGAATGGCCTCAAGCTCCGCCAGGGGAGATTTAGACTGGAGATTAGGAGGAGGTTTTTCACAGAAAGGGTCATTGGGCATTGGAATAGGCTGCCCAGGGAGGTGGTTGATTCCCCTTCCCTGGAGGTGTTTAAGGGACGGGTGGATGAGGTCTTGAGGGACTTGGTTTAGTGTTCGATAGGAATGGTTGGACTAGAAGATCCGATGGGTCTCTTCCAACCTGGTTGTTCTATGATAAGTGTACGTGGGCACACGCTGCTCTCTAATGAGACTGAATCTCTCTTCGAAGGGGATGTTTTGTCTGGGTAGAAGTTCTGCACCGAGTAATAGGTTGATGTAAAAGAAAATGCAGATTCCTCGTTCTGAGGTGTGGTAGGATGAGATGTTGAACCATGGGGTGGGATCCAGATCCCCTCCTCTTTACAGGAATAAAGAGTATTGAAACGCTTTCTACCTCTGCTAAAAAGATAACAGGATTTAGCGGGAACGAGCGTGGTAACTCGGGAACAGGTGAGCACACGGAGCAAAGAGCAGCTGACTAAGAGATGGAAGTTTGTCATCTGCGAGTGGGTGGAAGTGACAATGCTCACGGTGACGTGTTGGGTTTCTCAGTGGAAGTTTGCTCTGGCCGGACACCCAGGAACTTGCATGTGATTTAAACTATTTTTATACAATTTACCTTTCCCTCTTCCCTGCAGGGGATCTCCAGCAGCACCTGCAGGCCATGTTCATACTGCTCCGCCCGGAAGACAACATCAGGCTGGTAGGTTTTTGCTTATCTGCTCTCAATGAATGTAAAGGTTAAGTTCCACTTGACAAATACACCTGTGTAACTCATGAACGCAGTGGTGTGTGTGTGTACGTTCGAGTGGTTTCGTCAGCCCATTTGGGGAGTTGTCTTTGCAGCCACAAAGGTAAAAAGCCATCTGGCTATGAAAGGCCTGTTTATTTTGGTCGTTGCAAGACAGGTTACGTGGCTAGAAGATTTCCCTTGTCTGAACCAAGTACTGAGCACTTATGCTCCCAAAAAGTACCGTAACAGTTGCCGGAAAAGCTGGGTAAATTCATCATAGAATCATCATAGAATCATCATAGAACAACCAGGTTGGAAGAGACCCATCAGATCATCGAGTCCAACCATTCCTATCAAATTCGCTCAGTCTTATTTAAATCAAGTCTTATTTATTCGCTCAGTCTTATTTAAATCAAGAGTAGGTGATGCTTCTTACCACAACATATTAGACCACTCGTGTTCCTCACTCTGTTCTCCTAATTGCAACCCAGAATCATAGAATCATAGAACAACCAGGTTGGAAAGGACCCATTGGATCATCTAGTCCAACCATTCCTATCAAACACTAAACCAAGTCCCTCAAGACCTCATCCACCCGTCCCTTAAACACCTCCAGGGAAGGTGAGTCAACCACCTCCCTGGGCAACCTGTTCCAATGCCCAGTGACCCTCTGTGTGAAAAACTTCCTCCTAATCTCCAGCCTAAATCTCCCCTGGCAGAGCTTGAGGCCATTCCCTCTCGTCCTGTCCCCTGTCACTTGGGAGAAGAGCCCAGCTCCCTCCTCTCCACAACCTCCTTTCAGGTAGTTGTAGAGAGCAATGAGGTCTCCCCTCAGCCTCCTCTTCTCCAGACTAAACACCCCCAGCTCTCTCAGCCGCTCCTCATAGGGCCTGTTCTCCAGCCACTTCCCCAGCTTCGTTGCTCTTCTCTGGACTCGCTCCAGAGCCTCAACATCCTTCTTGTGCTGAGGGGCCCACAACTGAACACAGTATTCAAGGAGCAGCCTCACCAGAGCTGAGTCCAGAGGGAGAATCACCTCCCTGGACCTGCTGGTCACACCATTTCTGAGAAGGCCATGGCTCGTCAGGAAGGAGCATGTAGATTCCAGATGTAGCCCTGCACCTTTATCGAACCTCCTCTTTCTGCCTTTCTGGGTTATTGCCTCCTCTAGCGATGTCATGAAAATTAGGCGTTGCTATTTATAACCTTAATGCGCTGTCCTGAAGAGCGTCAGAAGCTGAAGATGAGCAGTGAGGAATTTGTCTAGGACACGTTGAAGTGCTTTGCAAGGTCAGGCATGACTGCAGACTCTCTGCATCTCTCATCGCTCAGTAGCCTGAAATTTTTTTGTTGTCTTGGTGCTTCTTAGCAATGTGTGCCCTGTGCAGGTCTCTGCCAGCATCGGAAGTGTTGTTCTGGCACCTCTGGTTTGCTGAATCCCTCCTGAGCTGTGCTGGAGCTGAACTGATGTTATCAGTATAGCTGGGAAGCCAGCAGCTTTACTATGGAATGCTTTAACTTTTAATTAAAACGACCACCAAAAGCAATTTGCCGTCAACTATCTGTGTAAGCAAACAAAAGGAGCTGCTCCCAGACTGTGTGGCACACACCTTGCTGTCACCAAAATCACAATCAGAGTGATGGGGATGGGGATTCTCAGCATTTTTTCAGAATCCCAGCCAGGGTTAGAACATTGGAAGCTATTGAACAAGTCATTGTTCAGGAATATCACTGGCTACATTGTGTGATTTGGGACAAATTAGCCTTAACAGCTGAATAAGGACTTTGTGGGCTGAGACATAAAACCCTTTTGTTTGGAGCTGCATTTGGAATGCTGAAATCTTGCAGGAGGTTAAGTTCGATGGTCTACTTGAATTTAATTGATTCTTGACGAATGAAGGGTGTGGGGAGCTGCAATAGACTCTCTCATAAAATAGTAGATACAAACGAGATTTGAAATATAAACAGTACTGAGAGAATCACATTCTCTTCTTGTGTTGGCTGCTGTCATTTGGAGGAGAGACCTCACTGCTCTGAGGGCAGCAGAGGAATCTAATCCTCTATAAACCTACACTTGAAATTTGGAATAACTCTTTTTCCTGTTGGAGTTGTTGGCAGAGTGGTTTAGCCTTCCTTGAGAGCAAGTTTAAAGCAATGATGTCAGCTCAAGATCAGTAGGAAGGAGAGGAAAATGAGTTACAAAGGTAGTTGGAGAGAGCAATGAGGTCTCCCCTCAGCCTCCTCTTCTCCAGGATAAACACCCCCAGCTCTCTCAGCCGCTCCTCATGAGGCCTGTTCTCCAGCCCCTTCTCTGGCTTCGTTGCTCTTCTCTGGACTCGCTCCAGAGCCTCAACATCCTTCTTGTGGTGAGGGGCCCAGAACTGAACACAGGATTCAAGGAGCGGCCTCACCAGTGCCGAGTCCAGAGGGAGAAGAACCTCCCTGGACCTGCTGGTCCTTCCATCCTATCACAGTCCCTGAAGCCAAACCATCCTACCTGGACAGAGTGGATTTTGTTCCCCTCGTGTTGGGTGAGCACATGAACTAGAGCGTAATGGAGAGGTAGAGGCCAATTTGTGATTGAATCATAGAACCATAGAACAACCAGGTTGGAAGAGACCCATTGGATCATCGAGTCCAACCATTCCTATCAAACACTAAACCATGTCCCTCAGGACCTCATCTACCTGTGCCTTAAACACCTCCAGGGAAGGGGAATCAACCACCATTGGATGGGTTAACAGTAATTTTGGGAGAACAAACAGTAATTTTTGAGGTCGGCTGATGTAGAATGTCAACTTTGCTATTTTAATATTCTAGTAAAATTAGCAAAACAAATTATCTGCCCCAGTCATGATTCTGTGCCCTGTGCTAAAGGTGTAAGTGTTGGATCTAAAGAACCATAATAAGCCATGTCCTGTTTCTCCTAACTGGCCCTCCAAAAATCCACCCCAGTGACTGGGAAGGTCTGTGACCTTTGGCCGCCGTTTGTCTAGCTGTGTTCTAAAGGGTTTGCATTAAGACCACCCTCCCCTTTCCCGCTGGCCAAATTGCTTTGGCAAAGTAAAGTAGATTATGTTAATCCCCTTGTGGCTGGACTGTCCTCAAGAGAAGCAGAATAGAGCTCGTTTGCAGATGCCCTGGACAGAGCAGCTGTTGTCTGCCTGCTCCTGTTTCAGACAAGTCATCAGAGAATCGCAGAATGGTTTGGGTTCTAAGGGACCTCAAAGCACATCCAGTCCCACCCCTGCCACGGGCAGGGACACCTCCCACTGGATCAGGGGCTCCAAGGCCCATCCAACCTGGCCTTGAACCCCTCTGGGTATGTGGCAACCTGGGCCAGGGCCTCCCCGCCCTCAGCAGCCTTTGTTTCTGTTTGAGGTTTGGTTCTTGATGTAGATGATGACTGTAACCACCAAGACCTTGGGGATTGCTTGCTCTTGTAGGTTGAAGAGCACCTTTTCTGTTTTGCTACAAGTGGTTAGCGGTAGAAACAGTCATCCTTGGCAGAATTCACACCTTGAAGGCCTGACCACTTTGATCCTCCGTGCTTCCAAAGGAATCCCAGTGACTCAAGGAGCAGGAAGGAAAATAAGGCTGGTTCTAGCATGACTTTATCCTAAAGAGATGGGGTGGGGCACAGTCTCTCACGGTACAAAGCACGTCTGTCTGCTGGCATCGGCATCTGGGTAGTTTCTCTTTGTCTTCGGTCCCACTGGACAAGTCTAGAAGATACGGTCAACACCATCTCCTGCCTGCACTTGCTGTTCCACCCCCGTCACTAGAGCTGCTGCTCCCTGCAATGTCACTGAGACGCTTTCCCTGCCGCGCTCAGCTTGGTCTCCTGCGACAGAGCACTCCTGCCAGACAGTGAGCTCTCTTGTAGCTGTTGGGTGCCCTTCGAACCTTTGCTATAGACTCTGCCACATCTTGCGGCCGAGAAGACTTACTGACTAGTGGAGAAGTGAAGTGGAGGAGGTCAGAGGGGGCTTCCTCAAAGCCTGGAGATGCCAAGACCAAGTTAGAAAGAACTAAAGCAGCATGTTGGGAAAATCAGAATCAGCCTTCTCCTGAGAGATCCCTCACCATAGTTATTCTGTGATGTATTTTAAAGATAAAATGACTGTTCAGACTGTGCTCTCTGAGCCACAAACTCCCAAGGGCCACCAAGAAGTGTCCATGCAAGCAGTAGCTGGGGAGGATTGTAAATGTTTGAGGAATTCAGGTTCGGTTTGCGAAGGTTGTAAAGCATCACTTGGAGCTTCGATGACTGGGTTACAGGGAATTAGGTAACTGGGTCCTGTTGCACTACTCAGGTGCCCACAGCTCAGGGCAGGGCTGGGCGGTGACATCTCCTTCTCGCCTCTGTTTGCTTTCTCCAGGCTCAGCTCAAAGTTCAAGCAGCAGTTTAAGAACAAGGTAAACACTGGACGCAGACAGCGTCTTGGGGCTGGATTAGGGCTGTCCAAAGCTGAGGCTCAGTATACATCATTCAGACACTTCCTTTCTAGGGTTGTCCTAGTTGGGCTCCTACAACTAAAATAGCTGTAAATGACTAGGAGTGGAATCCATAAAGCTTTATTTCTAGGTCTGACTTGCAATGCTGGGCTCCTCGCTAACCAGCAGTCTGTCTGTAAGAAGCTTTGCTGGAGTCGCTGCCTCCTCACTTCTGGAGGTGCATTGCCCTCAGGTGTAGCCCTTGAGGAGCTTCAGTGCTGGTCTGACGTTCACCACATGGCTGCACAGCTGCTTTCTGAATCCTATCAACAGTATTTGATATGGAAGAGCTTGGGCCAAAGTCCAAGCATCCTCCTGTCCTGCTTGGATCTCCTTCTCTGGCACTTGGATGGTTGTGATAGAAACAATGAGACACAAAGATGTTCACCTTTTCTGAGCAATCTGAATCCAACCGTGAGCGCAGCTTGGTAAGAGGGTAATAGCTTAGTAACCTTCCTGCCAGCTGGGGAAGTTGATAGGAAAATTCAAAGGACTCGCAGGAAACCACGTTATCAGCTAGATCCTGGCCGACCAGCTGTCCAGAAAGTTGGTGGAAAGTCTCAACGGAGCTGTCGTAGCATGCAGTAGTTTAAAAGAAAGCCCTAGCTCTTTGGACAAAGCTCTTGGTGACGTGATGAGCAGGGTCATCACGCGTCTGTCTCACCGAATGTGGAGTGCTCTGTGAGGCTCACTAGGCTGGGACCTGTCAGAGAAGCCGTAGGACCAGCCCCGCAGGCTGTTGTTTAAACACAGCTCTGGTGGGACAGAGCAAGGTGTGCAGAACACACCATAGAATCATAGAACAACCAGGTTGGAAGGGACCCATCGGATCTTCTAGTCCAACCATTCCTATCTAACACTAAACCAAGTCCCTCAAGACCTCATCCACTCGTGCCTTAAACACCTCCAGGGAAGGTGAATCAACCACCTCCCTGGGCAGCCTATTCCAATGCCCAATGACCCTTTCTGTGAAAAACCTTCTCCTAATCTCCAGCCTAAATCTCCCCTGGTGGAGCTTGAGGCCATTCCCTCTTGTCCTGTCCCCTGTCCCTTGGGAGAAGAGGCCAGCTCCCTCCTCTCTACAAGACCAGGAGCACCCCAGCTGTTGAGCAAAGCATTGTGCGAGAGAATGTGTCGCTTCTCCGTCTTGTGCTGGTTTCCCAGCCAAGAAGTACAGGCCACCCATACTAGTGCCAACTGCGTCACTGCTTCTGCGGCTGCCGCTCAGCATGGAAAGGTGGCTTGGGAAAATAATGATGTGTCTTTTGCTGGCTGCAGCGCTGATCTCTCTGACGTCTTCTTTTCCTTTCTTTAGGCTGTAAGACTGGAAAGCACCTACCAGAACCGCACCAGATACATGGTGGTAGTGTCCACCAACGGCAGACAAGACACCGAAGAGAGCATTGTCCTAGGGATGGATTTCTCTTCCAATGACAGGTACTGCCAATGTCCAGGTGGGGAATGTCCTTGTGTTCCACCCACATGTCAAGTCTAGAAACCGCTGTTTGGTGTCCATGCTTTGTGGGGATAGACTGCTTCAGGTTTTCCAGCGCAGCACCTTGCTTAAGATCCAGAACTACCCTTTTTTTTTTTTTTTTTTTTTTGAAGCGAGGTGGCAGTGGGAAGGCAGCAGCTCAGGTCAGCATTGCATCTATTCCTCTGAGCCTCAGACTTCTGAGAAGATGTTTTGTACCCTTAAGTGCCTGAATCGTGAGGTCCCTAAGCTTTGCATCTGTGCACCAAAGACAGGGGCAATTTGCATGCAGAGGAGGAAAAGGCTGCAATTAGAGAACTCGACATCAGGGTTCAGGAGAGCAGCTAAAAAGAAAGTGACTCTCAGATTGCCCCTTGCCAAGGTCATGGCACAAAGGGCCTGCTGGGAACGTCAGTTGCTGACAGCAGCTCCTGCCTGTGCTCTCTCGCCAGCCGTCAGAATGTCATCGGGATTTAGTGCTTTCGCTTCGTTCATTCAAATCACTGCTGACCTCTCTGAAAAGCTGCAGTGGGTGGCTAGGAAGCAGCTTTTGCTGCTGGAGTGACAGTAAGCCAGGAGGCAGCAGCCCCAGCAGCTTCGCAGGCTTCAAGTTTAGAAGGGAACACCAGTCATTTGAGGGAGGGCATGGAGGTACACGGCTCTTCTAAAGGATTGTAGGTAAATCTTGGTCTTTACAGCAAAAGAACAACCTGAATATTCAAACCGTTTTGGAAGGGTCCATACACATGTTTGCTTCCAGCAGAGCTGCTGCAGGAGTGAGCTTTGGTTCTGAGCCTAGTTGGTAGAAATAACTTTCAAGGAGTTAGCAGGGTCACTAGAAAAATCTCTTTGAGCTGTTTGGTGAAGAAATGGCCTTCCAAGCAGCCTGCAGATCGCAGCAGCCGCCATGCTGTAGTTCAAGCGGCTTGATTTGGATGTTTGGCTCCCGTGATACCTGCTAAAAAGGGGGGACCAGCCTGATGCTGCCGCTGGCTCCCTCCCTGTGCCTACCTGCACAGCTGTAGCGCAAAGATGCTCTTGCGGTAGTGTCGGAATAAGTTGTCCTTGCACAGGTTGCTGTGAGCTTGGAGCTTGCTCTTGGCTGTGATCAACCAGCACAGCCACCTTTGATAGCTGAGAGCTTGCTGGTATTCGGTCTCTAATAACATCGCAGGGTCATTTTAGCTTTCTGCTAGAGTTACTCAGGTTCTGGATGGTCAGCCTGCTACACCCTCCCCTAACCCACTCGGTATTTATAACTCAATGGAGACTTGTTGCTATGGTCTCTGATAAGCGCTCGCTGAACCGTATCACTAAAAATACCCTGGCCACCTTGGGAAGCCTTTTAGAAACGCAGCTTTCCATGAGCTCATCTCGTGTTGTCAACAGAAATAGCTGCATGCCGCAGTGTCTCCGTGCGCTGGCCACCGGGGGCTCCGAGGCATGTGTGTTTACAGCCCTTCGTGTCTGCTGACCCTGCGAAGCCTCCAGTCTTGCCCTCTTCCCCCACTTCTCAGGAGCCGCAGGGGCTGACAGGAGTATTAGGGCTTGTGGGAATTTGAGAGCAGTTAGGGCAAAGTGTAAGAGCTGGAGGCAGTTGAACCCGATTCATCTTCAAGTGCTGCGAATTCACCTCCACCAAACTGACTTTAATAGAGCTCTGCGATGCATGTATTTGTCCTGCTATTTGTGACTAGCCCCACAGTCTCTAGCATGTGAAGAGGTGATGAATATATTTCTAATATACTTCTGTTTCCAGTGCATATATGCAAGATGAGTTTATTTTTTATAACACAAGGTGGCTAAGTCCCTTGAGTCTTCAACTACCTGAAAGGAGGTTGTGGGGAGGAATGTAATGACCTCTTCTCCCAAGTGACAGGGGACAGGACAAGAGGGAATGGCCTCAAGCTCTACCAGGGGAGATTTAGGCTGGACATTAGAAAAAAAAATTTTATGGAAAGGGTGATTGGGCACTGGCAGAGGCTGCCCAGGGAGGTGGTTGATTCACCTTTCCTGGAGGTGTTTAAGGGACAGGTGGACAAGATGCTGAGGGACATGGTTTAGTGTTTGATAGGAATGGTTGGACTTGATGATCCAGTGGGTCTCTTCCAACCTGCTTGTTCTATGATTCTATGATTCATGCCTTCTGTACAAAAGAGATGGTAACAGGTTGCAGGGGATCCAGAGAAGGGCCACTAAAGTGATCAGAGGATTAGGAAACCTACCATACGAAGTAGGGCTGAGAGAACTGAGTTTCTTCAGCCTGGAGAGGAGAAGGCTTAGGAGAGACTTTATTACCATGTAACCCTACATAGGGTGACTACCAAGAGGACTGAAAGTCCCTTTTTACAAAGAGTCACACAGAAAAGACAGGGGGTAATGGGTGTAAGTTGCTCCTGAGGAGATTCTGATTGGATTCCAGAAGAAAATTTTTCACCATGAGCACAGTTAAACATTGAAATAATCTTCCCAGGGAAGGGGTGAATTCCACTACACCGGACCCAGGGTTCTGGGCCATCTCATTTAAGCTATATATCAGCTAAAAAGGTTGGACCTGATGATCCCTGAGGTCCTTTCCAACCTGGCTTTGTATGATTCTGTATGATTCTGAACCAATTTTATGGCTTTGTGAGATTCAATTTTCTGTTTGACAGCCCAGTGCAGGCTGTGTTTGGGTTCCCCTGCCTGTTTTCCACTGCTTGACTTCTGCTTTTCACTTGGCTTTTTGCTCAGCCTTACAGGAAGGAGGTGGCTGAGGGCAAAGAGGGTGAAGCGGCTGAGAGGAGCAGGATTGCCAGGAGGAATCTTGGCTGCTTGTTCTGCTCAGCCTCGAGGTGTTGGAGGGCAAAGCAGAGGCAGGAGTCAGCAGTGAGCACTGTGATTGCTAACCTGCCCTGCTGCCCATCACCCTATGCTTGGACTGTGTTGAGCCCAGTTCCCAGCAGCTGTGGCTGAGGGGAAAAAAAAAACCAAGAAAACAAAGCTGTGGATTGCAAAATCAGAGCTAGAACCAAACCTCTTGAGAGGGACTAATCTGAAAAGAAAGCCTTGAGCTGACTGGAGACTGTGAGCCCCCTCTGACCTTGCTCACAAAGCTTGCTGCTTCTGAATCCTGTTTGCTCTTCTCCTGGGTGTATGTTAACCCTTTAAACGCGTTTGCAAGGTGACTGCTGTACCCTCTACCTGGTTAATGAACCTTGCCAGACACCTGTAGAACAGCACTGACACGCTTTGTCCCTAACAACAATGAGATCTTTCATTTTTTTTTTCTAATGAGTACAAAATATTCGATGACTGCTGTGAAATTCAAATAATAGCCCAGTGCTGTAGATGATGGGCTGACCTTTTCTTTCTTATTGCAGTAGCACCTGTACCATGGGCTTGGTGCTGCCGCTGTGGAGCGACACCTTGATCCACCTGGATGGGGATGGGTGAGTTTCTTTTGCGTATTGTAGAAATTCTCCGTGCGGGAGCTTATGGCACAGTGTGTGGAGAGGGATTCAAACGATTACTGTCTACAACTGCCTGAAAGGAGGTTGCAGAGAGGTGGGTGTTGGTCTCTTTGCCCAGGTGATAGGTGGTGAAAGGGAATTGGCCTCAAGCTGTGCCAGGGCAGGTTCAGATTGGACATTAGGAAAAACTCCTTCACAGAAAGGATTCTCAAGCGCTGGAACAGCTGCCAAGATGGGTGATTGAGTCCCCATCCCTGGAGATGTTCAGAAGTCGGGTAGATGAAGTGCTTGGGTTATGAGTTAGCAGTGGATACGTACGTTTGGACTTGGTGATCTCAAGGGTCTTTTCCAACCTAGGGATTCTATGATTGCAGATCTGTAACAGGTCTGGCAGCTCTCCTGCTGTTGCGCTGTAGCGTGTTAGTAGACTCAAAGACCCAAAATCACTGTGGTTGTGGCAGGGAACGCTAATAATTGACTTATCTGCGAATAAACACGCACTGAGACAGTGGCTCATGTGTGTTTTTAAGCTGGAGTAAAGGAGCTTTTACTGGTGAGTGGGTGTGTAGTGAAAGCTCCTTAAAGGGATCCTATTATGTGTTCCTCCATCGCGCTTGCAGCAGGCAGCGTTCGGCTGAACTAAAAAAGAAGGAGGACGGTTTCTCTGCCAAATAGACACCTGACTTGCAGATTCCTGTTGGTGCCAGTTGCAAAGGCAGCCGAGTGCAGTGCGTGGAATGACTTTTCTTTCCTTGGTAGCTGCCCCAGGATGTCTTTAGCTGCACTCTCTTGCTCCCAGCTGTGGCACTGAATTTGTGTTGCCAAGGTAAACAAGCACAGCACCAGCCCCGTCCCACTCTCTTAGTGCCATTCCCCAACAGCAGCTGCTTAAGAGTTATCTTAGAGCTTTTAGTGTGCTATTTTGATCTGTTCGCTAGCTGAACTCAGCAGTGTTTGCTTAGGGTTTAGTCCTTTGCTGTTTTAACGTGCTACGAACTATCAGTTATTAACTGAAAAGCTGCTTTTGGGATGTGTTTTTTTTTTTGACTGTGTCTTTCTTCCTCCCTCTAGAGGGTTCAGCGTCTCCACAGATAACAGGGTTCATATATTCAAGCCGGTGTCTGTGCAGGCAATGTGGTGAGTACTATAATCTGCCCCAGCAATTCTTTTTCCAAGGGGTTTTGGCTGCTTGAGCTTTTAAAAAGCAGGTGCTGCTTCGCGTTATTGGTATCTCGAGACCTCCTCGAGCAGCCAGAAGTCTCCTTCAGAGGCAGAGAAGGGAGTTTGCTACCAAAAAAGAAAACCATGCAAGTGCTGGTGAGTTTCTAACGCTGCAGTCGCACCTTCACCTCAGCTGCAGCAGGAAGGAATAGGATCATTTTCCTTGCAAAGGGCTCTGATTTGAACCTCTCCAAAGCAAAATTGCTTTGAGCACTTGTTTGAAATACATATTTTTTATTATTATTACTATTATTTCTCACAAATAAGGAAATAAAGACTGTGCATGTTTTAGGAGTCTCCGATGGGACATGTTCATTGTGACAGGGAGAAGGAAAGAGAAGCTGCCTGCATTTTTCTTTCCTTTTAGGGTGGCTTATGTAAGAATGTGGTGGCCATGGAAGTATTTCTGGCTCAAGCTTCTTTGCATTGCAGGAATACATTGCCTGTCGAGGTGTCATGCCGCTGTCACCCCAGTGATTTTGACCTGGATCCTTCTTACCCCAGTCAAAGATTTAAAACAAGCTAAAAATAGGGAGGGAGGGATTTATTTCCCAGCAGCAGCTGAAGAAACTTGTGACGTCCCACATGTAGTGAGAGAGGGCAGACACCTAAACACCTCAGTAAAGTCAAATCCGAAGCCCTAGGTTGTGCAGCTCTCCATGTCTAGTTCCTGTAGGAACTCGCAGTAGGAGCTGTCGGAGGCCCCTGTCTTGGACACAAACTTTGTTCATCTTATTTATGGCTTAGGTAGTCGTAGCAGAATTTGGAGCCAAAGGCACAGTTGTCTCTGCCCTCGGATTTGTGGGCCTTTCGCTGTTATCCAGGCTTGTCTTGCCATACTTCCCTTAAGCCATGTGAGCTCTTACGGTTATCCACACGCTCCCAGGGCTGCTCACTGGGGTTTGTACCAACTGGTGGAATGCGAGCAGCATCCTGGATTTGGCTGCTGCTTTGCACTCCGTACCAGCCTGAGGAAGAAATCATAACCCTGCGAGTGGTTTTTTTTTCCCTTCCTAGGTCTGCTCTGCAGAGTTTACACAAGGCTTGTGAAGTGGCACGGTGCAACAATTACTACCCGGGGAGCCTCTTCCTCACGTGGGTCAGTTACTATGAGAGCCATATCAACTCCGACCAGTCCTCAGTCAACGAATGGAACGCCATGCAAGACGTCCAGTCGCACCGGCCCGACTCGCCTGCCCTCTTCACTGATGTGTAAGTTGGTCTGGCTCTGCTGAGCCCAAGTGTTTGGCTGTCAAGCACTGCCGTGTCCAAACGAGGAGGCAGCTTCCACAAGAGATTACTCTTCATTAGTTATTAATGAGGAGAGGTTTCCTGTTCCAGGTAATGAGCAGAGTGTTGGTTAGGTAAACACCACCACTGGAAGTTTAGCCCTCCTGGGGTGCCCTCGCATCTCCTCCAGCCTCTGTTTTCAGTCTGGTTGGTTACCTCAGGCTTTAGGACTCGATGATCCGATGGGTCTCTTCCAACCTGGTTGTTCTATGATCCTATGATTCTATGAAACCATTGTAGGGTAAGTAAGTCCCATGTTAACAGTGAGCAAGAGCTGTGATATTCTAGTACCGAGGCCTTCCTCTTAGCTGCTCTGTCCTCTGGTTTCCAGGCCTGATGTCTCCTGGAGGGAATAAGCTTCTCTGGACTTTGCTCTTACGCTGCCACATGTGTGAGCACAGGGTTTGAGTAACATGGTTTGTTTTTCGTTACTCAATTCATTTTGCTGTAAAGCAAAGTGTTTGTTTATGGACTTCTGAGCCTGTGAGTTTGGAAGCAACCTCATAGGCACCCACCTCACACACTTAACAACTGGCACAAAGACCAGTGCAGTTTTTTATCATTCTGAGGAGCAACATGCATGTGAAACAGGACAGTGTCCAGGTTCCAGGCTGTCTCTAGCTAAATGCTTCGATGTCTGATATACGGCCTAAAACAGGGGCTGAGGTAGGGAGTTGGAAAAGACTAAATTTATTGGCTGTATCAACATTCAAGCTTTACAACCCCTGTAATTAGTGATTGCTGATAGTACTGTTACCGTATAACCTCAAAGGTGGTCTGTGTCCAGATGTGATGCCAAGCGTGAGAGCTTCGTTGCACGGTTGAGGGAGAAGAGATGACTTCACTAACCCAGCTGCTTTCTCAGGGTAACAGTGCCACTGGTTGATTTATGCCCTCGGATATTTCCTGGTGTTGGAGTTCAGTGACTGAATAATAAGGCTAAGTCGTTGTTCAGCTGTGAACAAATCTTCACACTTGATTGTTTTTTAATGTGCGAGGAGGGCAGCTGAAGAGTTTTGATAGGCTGTCAGGTTAATATTCTGTTGTAGCTTTTCATATATAAATCTGATGTAACCCGCCCTTTCCCTGGTGGCAGCGATTGAATGGTTTATTTGGGACACCTCAGCCGCTTTCTCGTAATCGAGTCCTGAAGTAACGCGGGAAGTGAAAAGGGTCAGGAACTTTCAGGATTGTTATTTGTGAACCACCAGTTGGGGCACTTGGAGAGCAGCGAGGTGTCCGTTCAGTCACCGTCCTGGCAGCCTTCTAGGGAAATGGGAAGGTGGTGTGAGATGTTAATGCTGGGTCCCTTCTGGAGCCGATGGATGAGACAGCTCGGTGCTGCTGCGCTCTTGCAGCTTCCCATGGTGTTAGTTAGGCTATTTTTGCAGCTGGTGATAAGGCCTCTGGCAGCAGAGGCTGGAGGAATGCGCAGAGGCTTAGCTGCCCTGGTCTCTCCATGTAAGGAGTTTTGGAGCTGTTACCTTTCCAAGAAAGGTAGGGGGAGGCTTGGCTATTGCTCCAGAGGGTATAATGCAGCCTTCCCAATTTAAATTTTACCAAATACCAGAGGTTCTCTGGATGACTGCAATGGATTAGGAGTGTTCAGTTGGTCGCTTTCATATACAACTGGGAATCTAAACTGGGCTTTACAGTCACCTGAATTCCCTCTAGCTGAGGATGTGCTTGGGCAAAGTAGTGGGTATGTTTAAGACTCCACAGAGTATCCAATCTGTCCCATACCTGATTAAAAAGTGTCGTGATTCTAGTTTATTTCCCTTCCCAGTGACACCGTTTCTTTTTTTCTGATAGCCCAACTGAGCGGGAACGCACGGAACGGCTAATTAAGACCAAGTTAAGGGAGATCATGATGCAGAAAGATTTGGAGAACATCACATCGAAAGAGGTGAGTGGTGAGGAAGCAAACTAGAGAGCTCTGTACTTGGTGCCGTCAAGAAAGGCCAGAACAAAAGCTTCACGTGACTTCCTTGTGTTCCTCCTCTCCACCCAGATACGCACCGAGCTGGAGATGCAGATGGTGTGCAACCTGCGGGAGTTCAAAGAATTCATTGACAATGAGATGATAGTGATCCTTGGGCAGATGGACAGCCCCACGCAGATATTTGATCATGTCTTTTTGGTAAGTCTAACAGTGAATTCAAAAGTAAACACTTCTTACCGTGTCTGGGATGACACAGGGGCCTCTGGAGGAACTTAAAGGAACTCTGAAGGAGAGCTTGGCTGGTCCCAGGGCCACCTACTCTTGGGCAGGACACAAGACACAAGTGCTGCTGAACAAGAGCAGCCCAACTTCAGTACTAACCTGTACTAACATTGCCTTACAACACCAGCCAAGCTGTAGACCCTTCTCTAGAGCATGGAAGGAGCATTGATAGAGCATTGATAGGAATGGTTGGACTCGATGATCTGATGGGTCCCTTCCAATCTGGTTGTTCTATGATTCTGTGAAGGGGAAAGTCTGAATTCTCTCTACTATTCAGGGCTGTTTCCATTGACGTAAGATGAGTTTTGTAGCTTTAACAGTGCAGGGTACACACATGCCAAATTCTTGGACTATAGACGCCTTCGGGAAGGGCATAACCACAGCGAAGAGGGAGGGGAGCTCTGGGTAACATTCAAGTTGAATAAAACTCTTGGAACATGGAAAGCTCCTCGGAGTTTGTGCGATCCAGGAGGAACAGAATTGCTTAACAAAGAATCCTGGAGGGAAGTCATTTAAGGAAACATAGACATTTCACCTTTTAATGTGTTGCTCGCCTAGTTGCCTTTCATTGCTGCTGGGGCCTGTCTAATTACTGCACCTCCTCCTAGTGAGTCAGCGCTCCGCTGGATTTCCCAGCCCTGGAGCAGTGGACACGGGTTTGGTTGGGCTGTCTGGCCTGTGAGGTTGGCTCAACTTTAAACAAAGCCATTCCACTTGGACCCAGCTGGTCTTTCCAAGTGGAAAGGGCCTCTCCCAGTCTCCTGCCGATTAGTGCCATGGTTTGGAAGGGATGATGAATGTTACTGTGAGCGTTCCCGAGAAACTGTGGTGGGATAGAGCCAGGAAACCTAAAGTATCTACCATGTAAGGGATTCATTTTGCGAAGTCTGTGTTCTCCAGAGAGAGAGGGACACCTGTTACAGGCTCACAGTGCTGGTCGAAGGCAACGTTGATGTGTTTGAGTAGGAAGCAAGCAGCTTGGAGGCCCCGTGTGTGCTGCAGAGAAGAGAGTTAGCTAACCAGGGTTAAATGTGTTTATTTCTCTGCTCACACAGGCTTTGAACATGGGGAAAAGAGGTGTGACCCGAGTGAGCTTATGGTGTTGCTGCCTTTGATGTGCAAGATGAGTGTTTCATGTATAAAGAGCACCTGGATGGTTTTTAAATGCAGACAGTCTCTTGTGTGGAGTAGAGCTGGCAGCAGCCTCCAGGGAAGGGGTGGAGTGGGCTCATCTCTGTTGAGATGGTTTTGTCAGCGGTTGCAGGAAGTGCCAGCGGGTGCTGCTGGCTTCCTCCTTAGAGCTACTTCTTGCTTTAGACTCAATCTGGTTCATGGGGTGAGATAAGGTGCTGAACGTCAGCTCTGCTCCCACTCTCTGTGCACCCCTTTCCTCCAAAGAGCTCCTGCTCTCCAGCTTCTTGCTCTGTTCGGTGGTGATAATCCCTCTCTCCATCAGTTGTCTGGCTGTGCCTTCCTTCTGGCTGATGTGTCCCTTTGCCTGTTTACCCTACAGGGCTCGGAGTGGAATGCCTCCAATTTGGAAGACTTGCAGAACAGAGGGTAAGTAGCTTCAGGCCATCACCTTAAAAACAAGAGCCTGAACACTTATCTATGCAACAAACTAAATTCCATGGAATTCCTGCATAACTCAAGTTCTTACTCAAGGGTTTGCAGATCTCAACAAGATCTCGCTTCCTCCAAACTCTACTACGTCCCACAAACAGGCTCCCTAAAGTAAAAGAAGCTTGTTCCCTACCTGACTGCCAACCATCTCCTACCTGTGAGGGTAAAGGGATGTCAGTGCCTGGCAGAGCTCTTGTTCTGTCTGATATCCCAGCATCAGCGCAGCTCAGAAGCATCTTAGGAGTGACCCTCAAGGCTTAAAAATAGTGGATGTAGTGTACCTTGGACTTGATGATCCAGTGGGTCTCTTCCAACCTGGTTATTCTATGATTCTATGATTCTATGTGCTTTCTCTAGCAGTTTCCTCTCCAGGAAATTTAGGGATAAGAAATAAATCCTCCCCAGTGGCTCATTGTCTCTTACATCTCCCTGTAGTTATTTTATGTCTTCGCTTAACCGTGATGTTGCTCGTGAGCTTCTACCTTTGATCTTGCTGTGGTGTTGGTGCAGCAGGAGGAGCGATTTCCAAAGGGAATCGAGAGGGTGTCCAAGCACTAACTGAACATTCTGTGGTGGAACTCCTGTGACACGGGGGTTGTTAATGCTTAGCAAGACAGTGAGCAGGCAGGATAACCTGACCTCCTGTAGAAGAACTTTCTCTCCAGTATGGAAGGAAGGCCTTTGATGAGAGGCTAGACTGTAAATTGCTCAGCAAAACCTCTAGTCTGTGTGAGCCACTGCTTCTTTGCATTAAGTCCTGGTTTCCAAGGAGGTTGTGTTCAAGACTGCAGCTTCAAACGTTTTGAGTTTTGACACTGGCAAAACAAGGCAAGGCTGCTGTGTTAGCAGCTGTGCTATCTCTCCGAACTGGCTGCGTTCTGCACGCTCCATATCATTATCTGCTCTGTGTTCCCTTGCAGGGTGCGATATATTTTGAACGTGACTCGAGAAATAGATAACTTCTTCCCTGGGCTCTTCGAATACCATAACATTCGGGTCTATGATGAAGAAGCAACGGATCTTCTGGCTTATTGGAACGATACCTACAAATTCATCTCCAAGGCAAAGTGAGTCAAACACGGTTAGAAGATGCGTAGTAGGTGGTGTGTATTTCCCTACTGATTTTTGTATCTACTTTTTCTCTTCGCCTACCTAGGATGAAAGCATTTTTGTTTTGTAGTTTCTAAGCCTTAAGAGTTGCTTTCCACAGACAGTCCTGTGGCCTCTAAGTTTGTCCTGTGGGCACCTCACATGACTGGCAAGCCGGAACACCTCTCACTGAAAATGAAAGGTGCCAAATTGAAGTTCTCTCGGCCTGCTCTGTGCCAACGCTGCCCAGCGCACGGAGCTCACAGAGAAAGGCGAGAGTTTTCCTCCTCATGTTTCACAGCAGACGGTATTTTCTCATTCCTTGGAGCAATGCACTGGCTGCCCTTAAAGGCGCTGTACCGACCTTACCAAGCAGAGGAGCCGCTGGTGACACTCAAAGGCACCGTTTGCTTTGCCGTCAATATGAAAAAACTAGATTGAAGCTAAAGGATCTTCCTTCCATTGGAAGATGAGGCACCAGAACTGTCATTTTAGGTCTCTGCCTCCAACCACGAGGTCACCTTTTCCACTCACTTGCATTTGGACAGGCTCTGAGGTGAAGGATGGTTATAAAAAGTTAGGGAGAGCATGAGCTATCGACAGTCCTAAGGAACAGTGGTATCAATATAAAATTTTCCAGGTCGATCCCTGGAGTTTTTAGCTGGATCTAACTGATCTGGGGTTCAGTTCTGGGCCCCTCAGCACAAGAAGGATGTTGAGGCTCTGGAGCAAGTCCAGAGTAGAGCCACAAAGCTGGGGAAGGGGCTGGAGAACAGAACCTATGAGGAGCAGCTGAGAGAGCTGGGGGTGTTTAGCCTGGAGAAGATCTTTCTCTTCATTTTCCTTGTGTGTTTTGCTCCACTTTGTAAATTGGATTATCAGATCACATCCCAGAGACTTAACAGGGACCACAGTGTTGAAATTGTGGTTGATAACTAACTCTCTGGTTGAGAATTTGCTTTTTCTTAAGCTTCCCGGAGGCTGCATTTCCTATTTGATGATCCTCTTTGTCTTTCTCTCGCTTCAGGAAAAATGGTTCGAAGTGCCTGGTGCACTGCAAGATGGGAGTGAGCCGCTCGGCCTCCACGGTGATCGCTTACGCCATGAAGGAGTACGGCTGGAACCTGGACCGAGCTTACGACTACGTGAAGGAGCGCCGCACCGTCACCAAGCCCAACCCCAGCTTCATGCGGCAGCTGGAGGAATATCAAGGGATCCTGCTGGCCAGGTGAGGCCAAGGAATGACCCACGTTACCCTTGTTAAGGCATAACAATTCAATCATAGAATCATAGAACAATCAGGTTGGAAGAGACCCATCGGATCTTCTAGTCCAACCATTCCTATCAAACACTAAACCAAGTCCCTCAAGACCTCATCCACCCGTCCCTTAAACACCTCCAGGGAAGGTGAATCAACCACCTCCCTGGGCAGCCTATTCCAATGCCCAATGACCCTTTCTGTGAAAAACTTCCTCCTAATCTCCAGCCTAAATCTCCCCTGGTGGAGCTTGAGGCCATTCCCTCTTGTCCTGTCCCCTGTCACTTGGCAGAAGAGGACAGCTCCCTCTTCTCTACAACCTCCTTTCAGGTAGTTGTAGAGAGTAATGAGGTCTCCTCTCAGCCTCCTCTTCTCCAGGTTAAACACCCCCAACTCTCTCAGCCGCTTCTCATAAGGCCTGTTCTCCAGCCCCTTCCCCAGCTTCGTGGCTCTTCTCTGGACTTGCTCCAGAGCCTCAACATCCTTCTTGTGCTGAGGGGCCCAGAACTGAACACAGTATTCAAGGAGCGGCCATCATTGACTCCATTATTTTAATTATTGACTCCATTATTTTAATTAGAACTTTTATCGCTGTACAAGCTCGTGATTGGCTTGGGAAAGATAGCGCCGCTTTCCTGGGTTATCTCCACCTGGGAAAATGAGTGTAATAAAGAGCTTTTAGGAGGCTGTTTAGCTGTTTGTTGGAGAGTAGCATCCTGGAAAGTGCCGTCTGACCACAGCATTCGGAGCTGTGCAGACTCCAGCAGGGATAAGCAGTGTCCCTATTGCGCGTAACATCACTTGGCAGGGAACTCGCTTTGTCTCTCTCAGCCATCCAGCTCCTTGTTGAACATGTCTCTTCTCAACAGCTGGTCTGGTTTTATTTAGATCCCATCGGTAAATGCTGGTGTTAGGGGAGGGGACAGGATGTTCTGTGCATTGCAACAGTGATGTTTATTCCTGTACGAGGGCCTGAGGCTGGGCTGGAGCTGGGCCTGGCTTTGGTGAGGGTGTCGTAATCCCGAGCCTATCACCTGGTGAGCAAAAATAAGACATAAATATTGTGTGTTTCTGAGAAATCCTCTTCTAAGCCGTGTTAAGCAATTCCTTCACGTGATCAGCTGGAAGGAGGTAGCGATACTCTGCCTTTTGCCAGATAACTGTGTTTTGTTTAGGATCTTCGTGTGCTTCAGGAGGGAGCAGAGCTGAGGCAAACAGTTACCCAAGCTGAACCTCCTGCCGCAGGAGGTGGCTCTTAGTGTGTTTTGACCAGAGTAATTATTTCATAGCTTCTTGCTGCTGTTGAAAGCCTAAAGCAGCTCACTGTAGGGCATCTTCTCACCTCTGTCCTCTGCTTGGTTTTGTCCCTTTGGGTGTGTCCTACCAGTGAAGACCTCCCTTCCCTTTTTCTGTGCTTACAACTGATTGTTCTTTGAATCATAGAACAACCAGGTTGGAAGAGATGCATCGGATCATCGAGTCCAACCATTCCTATCAAACATTAAACCATGTCCCTCAGGACCATGCTCCCACTGCTCCCAGCCCTCTGGTTATCTCTCCTGCTGGGTTGGGTCTGGATTCCCAGTTTTCACCCCAAATGCCTCCTGCAAGCTCCTGACACTGAAGTGAGTGTCCTCTTTCCCTCTCTGCACAGATTAGCAACCTGTGGGCTCCTCCCAGTTTATTCCGTGATCAGGTACACCCCCAGGATCTTTATCCTCTGCTTCTTCCCACATCTGCCTTCCTCCTCCTCCTCCTCAGGCACCAAGTGCTATAGTGTCCCTCTTTCTCTCTGAAAAAGCAACCAAGCAGTTTTGAGTCTCAGGATAGATCACAGTGGAATAGGTATTTCAAGAAATCATGGTCTTCTGGACCAAAACCCTTTGAGACAAACACCACCCCTGCCTTTGGAGCCTTGTGTGACACCACACGTGCTGCTGGCACCAGTTAATAAAGGTCAGTGCATCACTCTGAGCTAGAGGTGACCTGACCAGTGTGGTGTGTTAGGTAACATTGAACAGACTGGGAAATTAGATCTCGCCTAGGGGTAGGCTGAGTGGAGGAGAAGCCGATTTCAGTGGGAAAACCAGGCTAGTGTCTTGTGTGACAGGATGGTGAGCACCTGCCCTAGGCTGGAAGCAGCTGGTGTATCACATCCCCAAACCCTCAGCCCTTAACATTGGGTTAAGGATGTCTTTTTCTATCGCTTTTGGTATTTTTCAGA
This sequence comes from Coccyzus lansbergi, assembly GCA_033558105.1. Lineage (NCBI taxonomy): Eukaryota > Metazoa > Chordata > Aves > Cuculiformes > Coccyzidae > Coccyzus > Coccyzus lansbergi. The sequence continues at coordinate 214,317 of JAUMJK010001002.1, forward strand.
AGAGGTTAAATCTTTCATGCCACTGGCTCCCCTTCCGCTTAAGCAGGCCCCTGCTCTGACCTCCACTGCCAGTCCCTGTAAAATGGCACAAACAATGGCACAAAGAGCCCAACTCCCTCCTCTCTACAACCTCCTTTCAGGTAGTTGTAGAGGAGACCTCATTACTCTCTACAACTACCTGAAAGGAGGTTGTAGAGAGGAGGGAGCTGGGCTCTTCTTCCAAGTGACAAGGGACAGGACAAGAGGGAATGGCCTCAAGCTCCACCAGGGGAGATTTAGGCTAGAGATTAGGAGGAAGTTTTTCACAGAAAGGGTCATTGGGCATTGGAATAGGCTGCCCAGGGAGGTGGTTGATTCACCTTCCCTGGAGGTGTTTAAGGCACAGGTAGATGAGGTGCTGAGGGACATGGTTTAGTGTTAGATAGGAATGGTTGGACTCGATGATCCGATGGGTCTCTTCCAACCTGGTTGTTCTATGATTCTATGAAACAGGATTACTCGTGAGGCTTTAAAAAATGCAAGAGCAGTGCATTACATCTGTGTGCATAGGGACGAAAAGCCTGCAGTAAACGAAGTTTCAGTGAAGCAAGGAATGGCCTCTCTGTGCTGCAGAAATGGTCCTTCTTTATGCGGTTCCTTTCTCAGCTCCAAACTGCTTTTTTCTCTCCTCTTTCTCCTGTGTAATTTAGCTTTCCCTCTGCCCTCTGGCTGCCTTGTTGATTGCTGTGGTATTCCAGGACAGGTAAAAAACAAAACCCAACAGATTGACGCTCATGTGACTGCTCCGATTTCAGAGGGGAGGTATGTGCGGACAGCCATGTGCTCGCACTATCTAGTTACGGTTTTGTGTAGGGGTTTATAGCAACTGGGGTATGTTTTCCAGCTGTAAAATGAAAATCCCCTCCTGCTTTTAGTCACAACAACAAGTGTGTTTTGCTCTTTGGGACTGTCGTGCTTCCTGGGGTTAGTTCAGCTGTCCCCTCCCTCTGCTGATAGGCAGAGAAAAGCTAAGACAGCCCTCTTGCTTTTATTAGTTATGGATAAGTTACAGGAAAACAGCGGTTAAAATCCATTATCCCTTGTGCAGTTTTGAGCTGGGGATGTGCACTTGCAGCCCAGAATCAACCTGCATCCAAAGCAGTGGGACCAGCAGGGCGAGGGAGGGGATTCTCATCCTCTGCTCCGCTCTGTGTGACCCCACCTGGAGTCTCGAGTTCAGTTCTGGAGCCCTCAGCACAGGAGGGACACAGAGCTGTTGGAGCGAGTCCAGAGGAGGGCACAGAGATGATTCGAGGGCTGGAGCACCTCCCGTACCAGGACAGGCTGAGAGAGATGGGCTTGTTCAGCCTGCAGAAGAGAAGGCTCTGGGGAGACCTTAGAGCAGCTTCCAGTGCTGCCACCAGGAACACTGCCCAGGAAGGTCAGGGGTTGGACTCCTGAGTTCAGCCCCTGCTTTTAGCCCCTCTGGCAGGTTGTAAGGACTGGAGGAAGTGTGAGATTGAAAGTTAACACAACACACCTCTCCCAGTGGTTGTTGACATCCGTTTGGATTCTCAGATCAAGGCTGTGCAGGGCAAGTTGGGTTTGTTTATATGCAAGGGTAATTTTGACTTTCAAAATCAGCCGTGCAGCAGAGTGCTGGGTTGAGCAATGAAGCACCTGAGTGGGAAGTGCCCTCAGAAGACATCAGCTTCTCCCCAGATCCCCTACAGAGCCTCAGCGGCAACTTATCTTGCAGACAAGCTTGGTTCTGCTGCTAAACTTTGCTGCAAAATCCGTTGGAGACAGAGCCCATGCACCTCTGAGCGGTGCTTTTGGCTTCTAGTCTTCCCTCTCCTCTCCTCTGAAAGGACCTGAAAGGACACATGGTTTAGTGTTTGATAGGAATGGTTGGACTCGATGATCTGATGGGTCCCTTCCAACCTGGTTGTTCTATGATTCTATGACCTGATTCTGCCCTGTGTCAGACACGAAGGTTGTGGCTGATTATGGGGTTGGAAAGCTAAATCCACACTGGATTATTTTCCTTAGCTGTTGGGCACCCACAACTGAACTGGCACATGGTAATTAGCTGAAAAGCATCTGCTAATTAACTTACTGCAGCCAGTGGATGTGTCTGGAAGCGCCTGTTTGCACTAGCAGGGGACTGGAGAGGTTTTGCAAGGTCTCCTGCAGATCCAAGGATCTTTCTGTGGTATCTGCTCTCCTCCTAGGGGCAAACAGTGGAAGCACAGCCCTGTGGCCCTGGTCACTCAGGGAAGCCCTTGCACACAGGGCTAGCTGCTTCAGTTCCACCACAAGACGCTCCCTCCTCTGCTCTCTGTAAGCCCAGGAACATGGGCTGGACTTTTTGGCAAGTAGGGATCAGAAAGGTGATGGATACCACTGACAGTTGCCTGGCCTTGTGACTCATCAGACTTTTCTAAAGGGGCTTCCCAAGAACTGGAAAACTCTTGAGCTTCCTTCTTGTGAAAGGCAGGTGGTGTTTTGGGCTACTTGTTGATTGTTGAGGATGTCTTCTGTGTTTTAATTGTACCCACTCACCCTACCCTTCCCGCCTGGTCCAGTTATCAATCGCTGAAACTGCTCAAAGAAGGGCTTACGAGGGAAACTGGATTTCATTCAGTGCCCACCATCCACTCTCATCTGGAACCAGGGACCTTGTCTCTTCTGATCATTGCTCATCTGGTAGCAAATAGCCTCTTCTGGCCTCTTCTCCCAAGTGCCAGGGGACAGGACAAGAGGGAATGGCCTCAAGCTCCACCAGGGGAAATTTAGGCTAGAGATTAGGAGGAAGTTTTTCACTGGAAGGGTCATTGGGCACTGGAATAGGCTGCCCAGGGAGGTGGTTGATTCACTTTCCCTGGAGGTGTTTAAGGGGATGGGTAGACGAGGACCTGAGCGACATGGTTTAGTGTTTGATAGGAATGGTTGGAATCGATGATCAGACGGATCTCTTCCAACCTGGTGATTCTATGATTCTATGAAATGGAGAAGTTCCTGCTGACTGAGAGAGGACCAGATGCTGTAATCCATTAAATGTTGCATTTGTTGAGTATACTGGGGAATACATGTGTGTGGAGCAGAGTGGTGCTGTGGGATTTAGCTCCTGGAAAGTGGCTTCTTACTGGATCAGTTTCTCCAGGAACAGGTTTGGCCCTGAACTGTTTAGGTTTCACAGAGAGGGTCATTGGGCATTGGAATAGGCTGCCCAGGGAGGTGGTTGAGTCACCTTCCCTGGAGGTGTTTAAGGGATGGGTGGATGAGGTCCTGAGGGACATGGGTTAGTGTTTGATAGGAATGGTTGGACTTGATGATCCAATGGGTCTCTTCCAACCTGGTTGTTCTATGATTCTATGATTCTAGGTGAAGCTGCAGTTATGGCCAACGATTCCAGTATTTGGCACTTTTTTTTTTTTTGTGTAGGTTCATCCTCTTCCCACAAGGTGAGTCTGGCTCTGGTGTGTGAAAACACTACTCAGTGTTATCATTGGCTTTTCTTCCCCCCCGCAGCAAACAGCGGCACAATAAACTGTGGCGCTCACACTCGGACAGTGACCTCTCAGACCACCATGAGCCCATCTGCAAGTCTGGGCTGGAGCTGAACAAAAAGGAGATCACCACCTCAGCCGACCAGATCTCGGAGGCCAAGAGCAACGACAACCAGCAGCCCATGTCTCCCATCTACTCAGCTGAGCTGGACAGGGAGCAGCAGCTCCCAGAGGATGCAAACGTGATCGAGGAGGTGTGTGTGAAGGAGAGAAGGATCCACCTAGAGTTTACGTGTCGAGACTTCCATGCCGAGCAGATGGAGGACAAGCTGAACCTCAACAATATCAATGGGTGTACAGCGGGATGTTGCGTAGACTCTGTCCCACCTGATAACTGCCATGCTTCCGAGGCCTTAATGCAACTCCAACACCCCTTGGAGATCACGGAATTTCCTGATTTGACAGTGGACGATCTGGAAAAAGACGCCCTTAAGCCTGATATGAACGTGCACTTGGTCCCCATGGAAGAATTCACTTCGTGCTTAAAAGACTTTCCCCAGTCACCCAACCAGAATTCCCCGAGTCTCCACCAGAATCCGCAGCCCGAAGTGACCGACCTCAGCACCGACAGGATTGATTTCTTCAGCGCTTTGGAGAAGTTCGTGGAGCTTTCCCAGGAGAGCCGCTCCCGCACCTGCTCCCATTCCAGGATGGAGGAGCAAGGGGGTGGAAGGAATGGGGTCTCCAGGGTGGCCGTGCTGGAGGTGCTGCCCACTGCAGACGCCGATGGTCAAAGAAACAGCTCTGGAATCTCTCCTCAGGCGTCAGATGACTCTTCCACAGATGAAGAACAACAAAAGGTTAGGATAACTTGCTCGGTTTTTAGGAGCTGGAACCCGTCTATGGGTCGATGTCTTGCTGTGGGGTTGCTGTGGGTGGGGGACGTGCTAGTCCTGGCTCTCACTGCACACAGAGGGATTGCATGATGCTTCCCCTTTTCCTCCCTTTTAGACACTTGCCCTTCTCTGCACTTTTTCCTACAGCACTGGCAGTGGCTGAGGTGGCTCTGACCTGACCTCCTGCACTCTTCTCCTGAGAAACTCATAGAATCATAGAACAACCAGGTTGGAAGAGACCCATCGGATCATCGAGTCCAACCATTACCTTTGAGTTTCGTGTTAGGAGAGCAGATAGGTGGTTCCTGACCCATTAACACAGCTGAGCCTTGAACAACCGAGGCCAACCAGCATCCCAAACCTGCCCCAGTCCTTATCTGACTTGAGATACCCACCAAAGAACGGGACAAAGCTGGCACCTTCCCCTATTTGAGGGACTTGGTTTAGTGTTTGATAGGAATGGTTGAACTAGAAGATCCGATGGGTCTCTTCCAACCTGGTTGTTCTATGATTCTATGATTGTTCTATGATTCTATTTGGGAAGCACGAGCCTTGGGATAGTAAATCAGGGCAGATATAGAGCTTCTACTGAAGAAGGATGAGCCTTTCCAGGTCTCTCCAGAGATCTGGCAGAAGGAGCCTTCCTGACCGTTTTGTTTAAGGCGCGGGTTGGATGAGGTCTTGAGGGACTTGGTTTAGTGTTTGATAGGAATGGTTGGACTAGAAGATGCGATGGGTCCCTTCCAACCTGGTTGTTCTATGATTCTATGATTTTCCTCTGGGAAACCAGAGTGTTTCAGCGCTTGGTCGTTCTTGATGCTGTACTTCTAGTCACTCTGCACACGAGCAGAATATTTCGTGTTTTCAGTTCAAAACTGCGCTTTTAGCAGCACTGGGATTTATTTTTTATTAACTCGGACTTTTCTTTATTTAAAAAAAAGAGGCTAAATTTTCCTTGGAATTAAGGGCAATTAAATAAAAGTTCTTACATCTCAGTTTGGGTGAAAATCCAGCGTGGAATATGTTCAGTGCAGTCCCAGAGACTTGTTTACTTGTGTGTTAGTGATTGTGGCACTTAGAATACGTCCTTACGCGCTGACGTGTGTGATTTCTCTTCCTTTGGGGCTGTCCCCCTGTTTCCTTTAAGCCTTCATGTCAGCACAGCTGATCCATTTTGTAATTGTCATGTTTCTGTGTTGCAGGAGGTCCCGGAGCTGCCCAGCACGGGCCACCTCACAAGATCCCACTCGGAAAATGCCATTTCTGTGAAGGAAATCATCACCGAGATCGAGTCGATCAACCAGGGAGCAGGACCTGCCCAGCAGAAGGAGGGTTCGGCCAGCCTCACCCACACACCAAAGAGGAACACTGTGCACGACCTGCCCATGGAGGCCATTTGGGCGTCGGAAAGAGCGGAACAGAGCGAAGGAGCCTGTGCTGGACACCAAGAAAAGGAGAAGGACCCTCCACAAGCCGAGCGAGAAGCTGTCCCCACCCTGCAGCCATCTTCTGGTAAACCGGACCTGGAGGAAAGCAGCCCTGGGGGAGAGCAGCAAGAGCCTCGTGGCTCCGTCAGCCCCGAGCCCAAGTGGTGCCCTGGCTCCGTCCGACGAGCCACGCTGGAGTTCGAGGAGCGCTTGAGACAGGAGCAGGAGCACCAGCATGTGTCCCCAGGCTGCAGCTTACCCACCCGCAAGAACTCCAGGAACGACTCTGCCGCCGCTGAGCTCCTGCCGCGAGGGAAGAGCGAGGAGCCACCCCCGGAGCTGGCTCCAGAGGGTGACAGGGCACGGGATCCGGGCACTGAGGAGCCGCTGCCGCCTCCCGGGGCAGAGCTGCCTGCACCCCTCGCCTCCCCTGCCCAGGAGGCTCTGCCTGCAGAGCCCAGCTCAGCCCTGGAGGGAACGGTACACGAGCACAGGACGGTCATCTCTTTTGATGGGACAGAGGAGCCATCCCTGCCCTCTCTCCTCTCAAAGAGAATCGAAATCATCGAATACACTCCCACCATCAAGTCTGCAGAGCGTCCTGACGCAAGCTGTGAGCGGGGAGGGCTGGCCACGGCCGTCCCATCTTTAGATGAAAACTTGAACCCCTCGTTGGGCTCGGAGAAGGCACCGGCCTGCCTGGGAGCTCCGATGCTGGTAAACGTTGCGCTGCCAGAGCACGCGGTACACAAACAGGCCACCTCAGCTGTGGGCAGCCCCGGCGAGGAAGGCGCTGGGTTATCCCTTCGCCTCGGTGCTGCTTCCCCCTCTGCCCAGGTGACGCCTTCGGCCAGCCCGGATCGCTCCTCCTGCCCCTACGTGATTCACCTGGAAGGTGTGACTGAGCAGAGCACGAGTACGGACGATGAGCTGGTGACGCCGCATGGCGCTGAGGGAGACACGGCTCTCCCGTTCAGGGACAGCCCCAAGCCTCTGTGCAGGGAGGGTGCCAGCGCCTCGAGGCAGCTGAGCAACCAGGGCTTCACCAGCCAGCGTGCCGGAAACATGGACCTTCTGGATATCGCTTTCCTGTGCTACAGCCTCCCCCACAGCTCCAGCAGCCACAGCGTGGAAGAGCGCAGCGACAGCCCCGGGCTGGTCAAGCAGCGAGCGAAGGAAATCGAGGCTCGCATCCGGCACGCGGGGCTCACCACACCCTCCCTCATGAAACGCTCGGCGTCCTTGGCCAAACTGGACTGCCTGGACCTCTCCAAGGACGACTTATCTGAGAGGGAGTCGGCCTCTTCTGACGCCAACCCGGTGCTTCTCACCTGCCTCGGTCGAGGTTTTCACGGGGGGAGGTTGGAGAGGGGTTCGGAAAGCGTGTGCGGAAAGCATTGTCTTTCCTCCCTGGAGCCCACGAAGCATTTTGTGGAACAGCTCAGAACAGCCGAGTGCATTGCCCAGAGCAAGCCGGTGGAGAGGCCGCTGGCTCAATATGCCAAAGAGTGCAGCTCCAGCCAGCAGAGTTTGTTTCCCGGCACGGATCAGACGTGGACTAGCTCCAAGGAGGGTCCTTCACTGCTCCGGGTGCAGGTCCTGGACTCCTTGTCTCCGGCTCGAGGTGTGGCTGTCGCACCTCGGCAGCAGCACGGGAGAACTCACCCTCTGCGGAGGCTCAGAAAGACCAATGACAAAAAGCGGACAAGCAATCCCCTGTACAATACCATGTGATCCTGAGCCCTCGGCTGTCGTTTCTTGCCGAGAAGCCGGTGGTGTTGCGTTCACGCAAGGGGCAGGTGTAATATAAGGAACATGCACTTTATTGGTTAATTTTATATATATTGTCATTTACTGTTCCTGGCGCATGTAGGTGTGGGTTGGTTCCTCTGTGTGACTCTGACTGCAGGACTGTTTGGGGTTTGTTTTTTTTTTTTTTTTTTTAAGTTTTTTAACTCGGATAACCTCAGATGTTCTTTTTGTTTGTTCGTTTGTTTTAAGAGAACACCTTTATCGTGCAAAAACTCGGGTAGCTTGCTTCGGCCGGGTGGAGTTTGGCTTCAAACCAGGTCCTAGTTCCTAACTTGAATTTACCCCCCGCCTCGAAACGGTGCTGGGCGGTCGCTGGGGGCGTGCGAGCCCCTGTAAATGTGAAGGCTGTGCCAAGGTCCCTTTGTTTGGCCTTTTCTTTTTATTTCTACAAACTGGAACTCCACCGCGCTTGCAAAGCTGCTTGAGGACAAGCCACCCCGGGCTCTCTTTGCTTGGTGCCTCCCCGGGAGGAGGGCACGAAGGTGAGAGCAGGAGAGCCCAAAGCCAGGGTGTTCTTTTAAAACAAACGCCTCCTTGGGGTTTTAACCCTCCCATTACTTGAATACTGCTGTGGGCCTTCCGAGTTCATGGCCATATCATCTGTCCTCTGCCCTCCTGCTGCCTGAGAGCTGTTCTCGTCTCGTGCTGCCTGCGTTCTCTCCTCTCCCCTCTGCCGCGCTCGGGGGCACCTCCGCTCGCTCCCAACCCCAGAGGCTGATCCCATTGTTACACAACTCTTCCCCCTCCTGAATGCAAAACTTTGTCTTCTCTGCTCTCACTCCTAACACCCGGAGGGAAGGTCTTTTCTGAAAGTTTTCTCCTTTTTTTTTTGTACATATGGTATTTATATAGAATTTTTTTTTTTTGTCATTTCCATGTTTGGTTTTTTTTTTTTTTTAAGAAAAGGGCAAGACTGCATTCTCTTAAACTGGAAAACAAACCCACCTTACTCAAACCCAGTGCTGTTCGTCGCGATCTGCACAGAAATAGGAGTGGATCTGACATTGTAAGCTGTCTTCCCTTTCCCAACGGGAGCCTCGGTGCCAGCCGCTGCCAAACCTGTTCGCTCTCCTCCAGTCCCGCGTGAAGCCCCCTGCGAGGTGGGAGCCACGTGTCTGCCCCACTCCCTCTGCGCTGAAGCCGGGTTTTCCCAAGTGCCAGTTTTCCAGGACATGGAAAGCAATCGGCTGCTCTGAGCCATTCTGCAGGTCCTTGAGAAGGTGGGAAGGGTCTGCTCCAAAGTTCAGCTAATTAATGTTCCGGTTCCTGAGCAGTTTGGCCAGATCAAAGCTTCTCAGTTCCATCAGGTATATCAGTGAATCGAGTGCATGCACTGTAGGAGCAGAGAGGAAGGCAGGCGAGCTCTGGGTCCTGTCTGGGGTCCCATTGCAGGTCTGGGGAGAAAAGAACGTGGCTGAGCTGGAGCACGGCTCTGCCCCAGACCTGCCTTCCAGGAGAAGCAAAGCAGAGAGGAGATGCAGAATGGCTCCGGCTGCTGACAGCCCCAGTGCAGAGAGGCCACACTGCAGGAGGAGCACCTAGAACACGGGCGCTGACGCTGCAGAGCTTTGTGGGCTCCGCTGGGACAAGCTTCACTGGAGGCACAGAGGAGCACACAGCACCAGAGTGTTTGGAAGCAGCATGTGTCTGTCCTGGGGAAAGGGTGCCTGTAACCCTTAGCGCGCCAGCGGCAGAGGATAACTTAGCATTTGCAAGGTAATCCCACCTCGCTGGCCTCCTGGGGATTCTCCCTCCCTGCCTTGCAAAGCCTCTTGTCCCCAAGCCTGTGCATGGGGCCACGAGCATGTTTGTCCTTCTCCAGCAGCCACGTGCTCCTGGTCTGTCCCCTGCTGCAGCTCTCCTGGGGGATTGTCACCTGCGTGAGCTGCAGGCTGGAGCACAGCCCAGCACAGCCTCTTGGCTTCGGTCAAATAGCATGTCATCCCGGGCCAAGAAGTCACCCAAGTCTCTGGCCCTGGCAGCCAGATACTTGTTTGGGACGCTGAAAGACGTGTGGCTTCTCCTAGCCAGCTCCGGCTGCTTTTGGAGCCAGGCAGGCAGTGTGGAAAGGCCAAGTGGCTCGTGTCATCTTGTGAAGGACATTTTCAGTCCTTGTCTTCCCCCGCAAACCCTGCCGTTCCCAACCCCAAGGACTTGCCTGCCTGCTTCTACGTGAGCAGAAGGGATGGGGGAGGCCACCAAGGCTGCTTTGCGTTGGAGGCACATTCTTGGCTGGCACCGTGTCCTGGGGACAAGGATCTGCTTGGGAGGGGAAGCCCTGTGTGTGACTTGTTCTCTTGAGAAAGGAGGAAGAGGAGGAATGGGATGGGGTTTCGTTGCCCAGCTTCATCTCAGGAGAAAAGCCCTATGGGAAGGCTCTTCCACGCAGACCAGAAATGCTGCTTCCTTCCAACACTCTGCTGCTGTCCGAGTGCTCCGGCTGGGGAGAGCGATGAGGTGCTTTGCTGTGTCCCCTTGTCCTCAGCTCTGACCTGGCACAAAACCCCTGTGGGTTTCCCTCTGGACAGGCAGAAGGAGTCAGGGACGGTGGCTCTTGCAGAGTTATGAAGGCCTTGGAGGTCTGGAGGCTCTGACCTGGGCAGCAGAAAGGGGAACGAGCTGGAGGGGCAGTGTTGCATCTGGCTTTTTGGGGGCCTTGGGGCCTCCTTAGGCCGTGTCTGGGCAGCGGAGCCGGCAAGCTCCTGGCATCTGAGGTCTCTGCCCTTCTCCGTGCTGGTGGCTCGTGGGTTCGTGGTCGTTTGCTCCTGGTCCCCGTGGCCACCCCAGGAGAGCTTGTGATAGGGAGCAGCCAAGCCTTGCTGATAGAGGGGTTTTTTTTTTTTTTGGAGAAACGTGTTGTTTTAAGGGCATTTTTGTACAAAGCAACTGTATTTTGGTCTCTCGCGAAGCCCTCTCGGAGGACGCTTTATTGTTTACATTGACTCCTGTACAATATCTCAGCCATCGCCTCCCCCCCTTGCCCACCCTCCGGCTGTACTGTAACGTGTGAGCCTTGCACAAAGCGTGTGCGTGAAAACTGGTTTTTACACTGCGTTCTGTTGCACTCGATGGTGTGCGTGTGCGCGTGTGCGTGCGTCCGGTCTGCTTGAGAAGTTGTGACGTGTACAAATCTCTCTCTCTCTCTCTCTCTCTCTCCCCTTTTGGCCCTTCCCTTGGGGACACGGTCCCAGTGGGGGTGGCAGGAGGGTGACGCTGCTTTTTGGCTCCCTCGGGTGGGAAGCGGCGCTGGGATTAGCTCCGTGTCCCTTGAAAGCCCAGCGGAAGGTGTTGCCCCCCAGCTCCAGCTGCTCCAGGGATCTCTGGGGAGGAGCGAGCCGCTGGGGCACTGTTCTGGGCTTCCAAGACCCTCACGGCTCTCCCAGCCCAGCGGCAGGAGGAAACCATCCCCACCGCAGGTTCCCTGCTCCCATCGCAGCGTGTCCTGCCTTCATCTGCTCCGAGCTTCTCCCTGAAGGAGGGACCCCGAGCCCTTGGCATCGCGGGGCAGAGGCAGGCACTGGCACAGGAGGGGTCTGCGCTGGGCAGAGGTGCTAACAGCCTCCCGGTGCTGCAGACATCTCTGTTGGCACAACAAAAAAGGTGCCAGTGCCTTTTTATTTCCCTTTATGGAGATGCGACGTCTGTGCGCTGGGTTTGTAGGGATCGTCCCAGGGCCGCGCGGTTCCGGCCGCACCGTGTGCCAGAGCACGAGCCCACAGGGGCGGCTGCTGCGGAGCCGCAAACCAGGGAGGGCAGCGCTTCTGTCTGCCCTCCCGGATCTTCCTTTGGTGGCTGGGATCGTCCCCTTTCCCCCTCTAAAGACTTTGACTGATGTGCTCAGCTGTTTTTAAATGTGAACTTGTGCACTGATGTGCAGATTCAATGTTCTTGTTACTGAAAATGAATAAAGGTTTATTTTGAAGATGATGCGGGCGACCCGCCTCCTCCTTGGGCTCAGGGCTGGGGGCAAGGAGGGATCCATGATCGGATCATTGAGTCCAACCATTCCTGTCAAACACTAAACCATGTCCCTCAGGACCTCATCCACCCGTCCTTTAAACACCTCCAGGGAAGGGGAATCAACCCCCTCCCTGGGCAGCCTGTTCCAATGCCCAATGACCCTCTGTGTGAAAAACTTCCCCCTAATCTCCAGCCTAAATCTCCCCTGGTGGAGCTTGAGGCCATTCCCTCTTGTCCTGTCCCCTGAGAGAAGAGCCCAGCTCCCTCCTCTCCACAACCTCCTTTCAGGTAGTTGTAGAGAGCAATGAGGTCTCCTCTCAGCCTCCTCTTCTCCAGGTTAAACAACCCCAACTCTCTCAGCTGCTCCTCATAAGGCCTGTTCTCCAGCCCCTTCCCCAGCTTTGTGGCTCTTCTCTGGACTCACTCCAGAGCCTCAACATCCTTCTTGTGCTGAGGGGCCCACAACTGAACACAGGATTCAAGGAGCGGCCTCCCCAGTGCTGAGTCCAGAGGGAGAAGAACCTCCCTGTGCCTGCTGGTCACACCATTTCTGATCCAAGCCAGGATGCCTAGAACCATAGAAACATCCCAAGTATCTTCTTTCCACTCCTGTCCCCTGCCAGAGGTGTGCATGGGCCCATCTCATCCCAAGTGATCTGTGCAGGAGCTGAGGAGCTGTGCTCCTGAGAAAGATGCTCTTCCAGCTCCTGCCGCGGTTTCAGGGAAGATGCTGGGGGTCGTGTAAAAAGGTTGAGATGCTGCATTGCTGCAGGCAGAGCTCTGGGGGTTAAATTCCAAGGGGGATGCAAGTTTTTACCAGGATCACTGGAGCAGGCCCCACTGTGACCACCTGAGAAGCTGAGCTGAATCCAAGCGTCGAATAACCACAGCATATGGATGGGAAAGAGCCCCTCTCAGGTGAGTTGGTTTTGCTCGGTCTCGTCCCTTGTCCTGGAAAAAAATCACGGCGGAAAGATGGCTCTGGCCTGGCTGTGAGCAAGGGGGTACAGGGAGAGGCAGATCCCGCGGGCGCAGCCTCACGGTCCCTGCAGGAGGGTTGGTGATCCAGCAGCAGCGCTTGGAGTGCTTTGCTATCGCTGTGGGGCTGACAGTGTCCCTGGGGTGCCCCAGCCCTTCCCAGTTCCCCCAGCACCGCATGAGAAACCCTTCCCAGAGCCTTTTCTCTACTTTGCTGGAGATGTGGCTTGGAACTGGGGGGGGCGTGGGGTGGGGGGCTCGCTCCAACCCCAAGCTCCACAGCCCCAACTCGCTTTGCCCTTGGAGGGACGGGACAGGCAGGTTGTCCTCTCCCTCCCTGCCACCCCTGGGTGCTGGGAATGCAGGGATATCACCTTTTCCCTGCCTTTTTGCCAGCTGCCTCCTCCTGCCCAGCTCAGCCAATGCTCGTCGGGCTCCGCACGGTGCCCTTGTAGGGTCCAGGGCTTTGCTCTCTTTCCAGGAACCGCAGCTCCCCTCCCACAGACCCAAAGCCCCTACAATCCCTTAATCCCCTTGGGCCAGAGCATCCCTGCAGGGCTGAGCTCTGCTGCATCCCAAATCTGGAGGCCGAACGTGCCTGTAACCATCCTGCTCTGTGGAAATGGGGCAGAGGGAGGGCTCCACAGCAGTAGGGTTGAAGCCCCCCCTGCTCCTGCTGAACCTCTGGGGTGATAAGGGACCTCCGAGGCCATCACTTGGGCCACGGCCTGTGGGACTGGACTGGCCCCAGGGTGCTGGGGGGTCTCCTGTCCCGCTGGAGGGGCAGAGGTGACCCCCAGGGTGGCAGCAGCCAGGGGTGTTGAGGGCTGACTCCCCTTTGGGTTCCCCTAGAACTCTGGGAAGGGGAGTGGGGGGGCTTCTCCTGCCCCACAGCCGCGGGGCTGGGTGCTGGGGCCACCCTGGGGCAACTTGGTTTTGGGGAGGGAGGGTGGCTAAGGTGCTGACCCCACCCTGGGGGACCCATTGTAGGGTGTCCAGCAGCCTGGGTCCCTCTGGAGGCAGAGGTGACACCATGGGGGGAAGAGGATTGAGGGACTGACTCCCCCCTTGGGTTCCTCCAGTCTCTTGGGAAGGGTGGGAGGGAGCAGGGGGTCTCTCCTACCCCTCCCCAGGTCTCAAGAAGGGTGGGAAGGAGCAGGGGGTGCTTCTCCTGCCCCCCAGCCCCAGGTCCCCAGCTTGGAGGAGGAGGAGGAAGGGGGGAAGCCGTGCCAGGGCTCTGGGTGGGTGGGGGGGGATGCAGCATCGCAGGGCCCCCTGGAGCAGGCGTGGGGACAGAGTACAGTGTCCCCCTTGGGTTCCCAGCTGCTTGGGGCAGGAATCATAGAATCATAGAACAACTAGGTTGGAATGGACCCATCGGATCATTGAGTCCAACTGTTCCTATCTAACACTAACCCATGTCCCTCAAGACCTCATTCACCCGTCCCTTAAACACCTCCAGGGAAGGTGAATCAACCACCTCCCTGGGCAGCCTAGTCCAATGCCCAATGACCCTCTGTGTGAAAAACTTCCTCCTAATCTCCAGCCGAAATCTCGCCCGATGGAGCTTGAGGCCATTCCCTCTTGTCCTGTCCCCTGTCCCTTGGGAGAAGAGCCCAGCTCCCTCCTCTCCACAACCTCCTTTCAGGTATTTGGAGAGAGTGGGAAGGTCTCTCCTCAGACTCCTCCAGGATAAACACCCCCAGCTCTCTCAGCTGTTCCTCATAGGACCTGTTCTCCAGCCCCTTCACCAGCCTCGTTGCTCTTCTCTGGACTCTCTCCAGAGCCTCAACATCCTTCTTGTGCTGAGGGGCCCACAACTGAACACAGGATTCAAGGAGCGGCCTCACCAGTGCTGAGCACAGGAGGGGGCGCAAGGAGGGTTGTTGGGGTGGGTGGGGGAGCTGTGCCAGGGCTGCCCCATCCCTTCAGGCAGAGCCGGGATGGAGGTTGGGGGTGGAGGGGGCGGGGGGGGTTGGCCGGTGCGGGGCAGGCGGGGCCGGTGCAAGCCCCCCCTCCCCCCCCCCCTTTCTCCCGGTGCCCGGAGCGGGGCGGGGGTTGGGGTGGGGGGGGGGGGGGGGGGTTGGCCGATCCCGGCTCAGCTGTTTCTCTGCGGCAGCCGCGGGGCCGGGAGGAGCCGGCAGCGCAGGAGCCGCGCAAGAGCCGCGCAGGAGCCGCGCAGGAGCCGCGCAGCGCAGGTAGGAGCGGGGCTGGGGTGGGGGATACACACACACACACACACACAGACACAGAGAGAGAGAAGGTGGGCGCTGTGCTGCGAGCCCCCGGGCGGCCGGCAGACATGGCTATATTTGGAAAGTGACCTCTGCTCGTTCCCCGGAGCGGCCGCTGCGGATTCAATTGTGGCAACGTAATGGCTCAGCCGCCGGACGCGGGGGTCCTGCCCGCACCCCCTGCGCCCCCACAGACACCCGGCACCTCCCTAACGGCCCCCGATCCATCCGTACCCTGCCTGCACCCCGACTGCTCCCCAGCAGCCCCCCCAATCCACCTGCACCCTGCCTGTGTCCCAGCTGTACCCCCCCCTGCACCCCCCAAGCACCCCACCTGCCTCCCAGCCTGCACCCCGACACCTCCCCAGCCCACCTGTGCCCCGCCCGCCTCCCTGCCTGCACCCCGAAAGCTCCCTGACAGCCCCCAATCCACCTGCACCCCACCTGTATCCCTGCCTGCACCCCACAGCTCCCGGCTAGCTCCCCATTCCACCTGCACCCCGCCTGCCTCCCAGGCTGCACCCCAACAGCTCCCCAACACCTCCCTAGCTCCCCTGCGCCCCACCTGTGTCCCAGCTGCACCCCCCATGCACCCCACCTGCCTCCCTGCCCGCACCCCACAGCTCCCGGCTAGCTCCCCATTCCACCTGCACCCCACCTGCCTCCCTACCTGCACCCCAACAGCTCCCCGACAGCCCTCAATCCGCCTGTATCCCGCCTGTACCCACCCCTGTCTCCCTGCCTGCACCCTGACAGCTCCCCAGCAGCCCCCAATCCACCTGCACCCCACCTGCCTCCCGGTCTGAACCCCAACAGCTCCCCAACGCCTCCCTAGCCCCCCCTGCACCCTGCCTGCCTCCCGGCCTGCACCCCGACAGCCTCCAATCCACCTGCACCCCACCTGTGTCCCAGCTGCACCCCCCCTGTGCCACCCCTGTCTCCTTGCCTGAACCCCGACAGCTCCCCGACAGCCCCCAATCCACCTGCACCCCACCTGTGCCCCAGCTGCACCCCCCCTGCCTCCCTGCCTGCACCTCGCAGCTCCTGGCTAGCTCCCCATTCCACCTGCGCCTCACCTGCCTCCCAGCCTGCACCCCAACACCTCCCTGACACCTCCTCAGCCCCCCTGTGCCTCACCTGCCTCCCTGCCTGCACCCCGACTGCTCCCCGACAGCCCCTAATCCACCTGCACCCCGCCTGTGTCCCAGCTGTACCCTGCCTGCACCCCCCCCCTACACCCCACCTGCCTCTCTGTCTGCACCCCACAACTCCCAGCTAGCTCTCCATTCCACCTGCACCCCACCTACCTCCGTGCCTGCACCCCGACAGCTCCCCGACAGCTCCCAATCCACCTGCCTCCCAGCCTGCACCCCAACAGCTCACCGGCAGCCCCCAATCCACCTGCACCCCGCCTGCCTCCCAGACTGAACCCCAACAGCTCCCCAACACTTCCTCAGCCCCCCCCGTGCCCCACCTGCCTCCCTGCCCGCACCCCAACAGCTCCCCGACAGCCCCCAATCCACCTGCCTCCCAGCCTGCACCCCAACAGCTCCCCAACAGCCCCTAATCCACCTGCATCCTGCCTGTGTCCCAGCTGCACCCCACCTGCCTCCCAGCCTGCACCCCAACACCTCCCTAGCCCCCCTGCACCTCATCTGCCTCGTTGCCTGCACCCCGACAGCTCACCGGCAGCCCCCAATCCACCTGCATCCCATCTGTGTCCCAGCTGCACCCCCCTGCACCCCACCTGCCTCCCTGCCTGCACCCCGACACTTCCCCAGCCCCCCTGCGCCCCGCCTGCCACCCAGCCTGCACCCCAACACCTCCCCAGCCCCCCTGCACCCCACCTGCCTCCCTGCCTGCACCCTGACAGCTCCCGGCTAGCTCCCCATTCCACCTGCACCCCACCTGCCTCCCTGCCTGCACCCCGACAGCTCCCAGCTAGCTCCCCATTCCGCCTCCACCCTACCCGTGTCACAGCCATACCCCCTCTGCACCCCACTAGCTCCCCAACAGCCCCTCATCCCACCTGTCCCAGCCATACCCTGCCTGCACCCCTTTGCACCCCACTAGCTCCCTGCCAGCACCCCATCCCACTTGACTTGCACCCACACCCCACCTGCTCCCCCCTAGCACCCCATCCCCTCTGCATCTTGCCTCTTTCACACCCCACCTGCCTCTACACCCCATCTGCACCCTGCTTCTTTCACACCTGTACCCCCCTGCACCCCACTTCTTTCACACCTGTACCCCCTGCACCCCACTTCTTTCACACCTGTACCCCACCTGCTCACCCCTAGCACCCCATCCCACCCGCACCCTGCTTCTTTCACACCTGTACCCCCTGCACCCCACTTCTTTCACACCTGTACCCCACCTGCTCCCCCCTAGCACCCCATCCTACCTGCACCTCGCCTCTTTCACACCTGTACCCCCCTGCACCCTGCTTCTTTCACACCTGTACCCCACCTGCTCCACGCTAACACCCCCTCCCACCTGCACCCTGCCGGTGACACAGCCTGCACCCCATCCCACCCCACCTGCACCCTGCTTCTATCCCCCCTATACCCCACCCGCACCCTGCTAGCACCCACCCTGCACCCCACCTGCTCCCCTCTAGCACCTCATCCACCTGGATCGCACCTGGACCATGCCTGCTCCCTGCCAGCACCCTGCTTGCTCCCCACTCAACTGTCACAACTGTCACATGCACCCCAGTCACCTCTGCTGGCTCCCCATCCCACCCAAGTTGCACCCCCCTACATCCCATCTCACCCCACCTGCACCCTGAGCACCTGTACCGCACCTGCACACCACCTGTACCCCATCCAACTCTCACTCCTGCCTGCAGACCCCTCCTGCAGACCCCTGCACCCCATGTGACCTCTGTCCAGGCCGTTCTCCCCCTCTCCCTGGGCACCCCAAGTTCTGCTCCCCCAGGTGCTGGACCTGGAAAGTGTCCCCTGCGGAGCCCCTGGCTCCTGCCCAGGGCTGGGGGTGCTGCTTGGGGAGATGCCAGCGATGCTGGTGTCCGGCACAGATGGGGAGCAGGGATCCAGGACCCCTCAGCGCCGCCTTCTGACCTGCACCCTCTCTGCCAACCCAGGGGGATGGTGACCTCTGCCAGGGGTGGGTCAGGCTGGACAGTAGGAAAAAAATTGTCATGGAAAGGGTCATTGGGCACTGGAACTGCCCAGGGAGGGGGTTGAGTCACCTTCCCTGGAGGGGTTTAAGGGACAGGTGGATGAAATGCTTAGGGACATGTGTTAGTGATGGGAATGGTTGGACTCATTGATCCCGTGGGTCTTTTCCAACCTGGTGATTCTATGATTCTGTTCCCTGGGGACACCCAGGGACTGGCAGATGTGGCTTTGCTGGGTGCTGCGTGTGCCCTGGCCCTGAGCTCCTCCCTGTGCCCGTGCTGTCCCCCTCCGCGCTGTGGTTTGGTGGCTGGATGTGGCCCATGGCAATGACTGAGGTTCTAAAAGAGCACAGGGGACTCCCCGGGCTGGTCAGGGGCTCAGAGGGGCTGCAGAGACCCAGCTTCATGGGTTTTGGGGTCCCCGGGTGCTCAGTGCCCCCCAACCTGGTCCCAGGAGCTGCACAGGGTCAGGATGGAGATGGGTGAGTGGGGGCAGCCAGCCCAGATGTGGCCAAGGGCTGCAGACCGGGGGGTCCTCCACACCCCACAGACCCATGGGGCTGTGCCAGGTCTGCCCCTCGCCCAGGATCCCCATCGGGTGGAGATTGGGGGTGCAGAGTGGGTGGCACACACAGAGCCCCAGGCTGGGGACACCGGAGGCGCAGCCTGGGTGCTGGGTCACGGCAGGTGACCTCAAGCCACTGGTACAGGATGGGATGTGAGGGAATGAGCCGCGAGACAGTGCATGGCACCTCCATGTCTGCCCCCAAATCCTCTCAGCCCCCACTTCTCTGCTGCGGCTGCTCCTGTGCCAACCCCAGTGCCAGTGATGGGGCACGGGCACCGGGCATGGCACAGCCACACACCAGCAGCTCCAACCATGCGATGCTCGTCCCTGGCACCAGAGCTGCTCCCAGTACCTGCTGTGTAGCCGGGACTGTCGGGCATCATCCTACCCCATCATTCCAATAGCATGAGGTTTAACACGGCCAAATGCTAGGTCCTGCACTTGGGGCACAACCAACCCTATGCAGAGCTACAGACTGGGAGAAGTCTGTCTGGAAAACTGCCAGGAGGAGAGGGACCTGGGGGTGTTGGTCGACAGCGACTGACCATGAGCCAGCAGTGTGCCCAGGTGGCCAAGAAGGCCAATGGCATCCTGGCTTGGATCAGAAATGGTGTGACCAGCAGGTCCAGGGAGGTTCTTCTCCCTCTGGACTCAGCACTGGGGAGGCTGCTCCTTGAATCCTGTGTTCAGTTGTGGGCCCCTCAGCACAAGAAGGATGTTGAGGCTCTGGAGCAAGTCCAGAGAAGAGCCACGAGGCTGGTGAAGGGGCTGGAGAACAGAACCTATAAGGAGCGTCTGAGAGAGCTGGGGTTGTTCAGCCTGTAGAAGAGGAGTCTGAGAGGAGACCTCATTACTCTCTATAACCACCTGAAGGGAGGTTGTAGAGAGGAGGGAACTGGGCTCTTCTCCCAAGGGACAGGGGACAGGACAAGAGGGAATGGCCTCAAGCTCCACCAGGGGAGATTTAGGCTGGAGATTAGGAGGAAGTTCTTCACACAGAGGGTGATTGGTCATTGGACTAGGCTGCCCAGGGAGGTGGTTGATTCCCCTTCCCCGGAGGTGTTTAAGGCACAGGTGGATGAGGTCTTGAGGGACTTGGTTTAGTGTTTGATAGGAATGGTTGGACTCGATGATCCGATGGGTCCCTTCCAACCTGGTTGTTCTATGATTCTATGATTCCCCACTATCCCCATGTCCCTGGGCTTCCCCCTGTGCCCAGGGCAGGGGTTTCTCTCAAGGTTCAAGGAGACTGAACCCGCTCTGTGCCAATCTGGGGGATGTCGTGCCCTGACACACGTCCTGTCCCCCCCCAGCCATGAGCCGCCGCGTGGTGCGCCAGAGCAAGTTCCGCCACGTGTTCGGGCAGCCGGTGAAGGCCGACCAGATGTATGAGGACATCCGCGTCTCCAAGGTGACGTGGGACAGTTCCTTCTGCGCCGTCAACCCCAAGTTCGTGGCCATCATCGTCGAGTCCGGCGGTGGGGGGGCCTTCATGGTCCTGCCCCTCGCCAAGGTGAGCAGGGAAGCTGCTGGGGTCTGTTCCCTCCGTTGAGGGGGGATGTAGTGTTGATGGGCTTTGCTTTTGGGGGGCTGTTGTGACCCCAGACCCCTCCCAGCTTGCCCCAACACCCTTGTCCTCACGTTGGGGCTTGGGGAAGAGGCAGCCTGGGGTTGTCATCGCTACCTGCAAAGGGTGATGTCCCAGGAGCGACCAAGATGGGTCGATAGGTTGATAGGAATGGTTGGATTGGATGATCCTGGGTTTCTTTTCCAACCGAGTGGTTCTGTGAAGATAGAATCATAGAATCATAGAACAACCAGGTTGGAAGAGACCCATCGGATCATCGAGTCCAACCATTCCTATCAAACACTAAACCATGTCCCTCAGGTCCTCATCTACCAGTGCCTTAAACACCACCTCCTTAAACACCTCCTGATGCGGGAAACACCTTTTCTCTCCAGGGAGCATCCCAGCAGGGTTGGGGTCTGCCCTGCCCACCCCAGCAGTGAGGTTGGGGACCCCCTCTCTGTCCCTCTTTGCCACCACAGGGGACACAAAGCCACCTCTCCCAGGGCACGTGATTCTTCATCAAGCATATGGTGCTTGGCAACCCCGATTCCCACTGCCTGCCTCAGTTTCCCCTTTCAAGAGCCCTCTGTGCACCCCTGATCGTGCTGTGCTATCTGGGCTGGGGCTGGGGGGGTTACCTGGCAGGTCCCCCCTCCCCAAATCCAGGCTGCTGAGGACTCGTCCTGGCCCCTCGGTGTTGCAGACTGGGCGAGTAGACAAGAACCACCCGCTGGTGACGGGACACACGGCCCCCGTGCTGGACATCGACTGGTGTCCCCACAACGACAACGTCATCGCCAGCGCCTCGGAAGACACAACCGTCATGGTGAGGGGTTGGGCCGAAGGAGGGAGAGAGGGAGGGGGTGGCAGGAGCATCCCTCCCGCCTTCGCCGCCTGCAAAGTGTCACTGGCCTATTTTTAGCGGCAGTGCCATGCGCTGGCGGCGGCTGCTCTCTCCATGATGCAGCAGTTTGTGCTAAATATACCCAACCCGGCGACTCAGCACCCGGGAATAGCCGGAGGGGGAAGGGGGGCACTGGGGACTGTGCCCCCCAGAGTCCCACACACCAGGGATGCACCCCAGGATGCCATCCCCGCATCACCACCAGCTGAGCCGGGATTAACGATGAGGTTAATTGGCTCTCAGGCCCTCAGCCGCTTAGCGCTCGGCTGCAGGGTGATCCCTGGTCACCCCACTCTGTGTGTGTGTCCCCCTCCCCTCAAGGTGTGGCAGATCCCCGACTACGTCCCCGTGCGCAACATCACGGAGCCGGTGGTGACGCTTGAGGGCCACTCCAAGCGCGTGGGCATCATCTCGTGGCACCCCACAGCCCGCAACGTCCTGCTCAGCGCAGGTGAGAGGGTCGCAGGTCACCGTCCCCAGGAGACCTCATTACTCTCTACAACTCCCTGAAAGGAGGTTGTGGAGAGGAGGGAGCTGGGCTCTTCTCCCGAGTGACAGGGGACAGGACAAGAGGGAATGGCCTCAAGCTCTGCCAGGGGAGATTTGAATACTGTGTCCTTGAATACTGTGTCCAGTTCTGGGCCCTTCAGCACAAGAAGGATGTTGAGGCTCTGGAGCGAGTCCAGAGAAGAGCAACGAAGCTGGGGAAGGGGCTGGAGAACAGGTCCTATGAGGAGTGGCTGAGAGAGCTGGGGGGGTTTAGCCTAGAGAAGAGGAGGCTGAGAGGAGACCTCATTACTCTCTACAACTACCTGAAAGGAGGTTGTAGAGAGGAGGGAGCTGGGCTCTTCTCCCAAGGGACAGGGGACAGGACAAGAGGGAATGGCCTCAAGCTCCACCAGGGGAGATTTAGGCTGGAGATTAGGAGGAAGTTTTTCACAGAAAGGGTCATTGGGCATTGGACTAGGCTGCCCAGGGAGGTGGTTGATTCCCCTTCCCTGGAGGTGTTTAAGGGACGGGTGGATGAGGTCTTGAGGGACTTGGTTTAGTGTTTGATAGGAATGGTTGGACTAGAAGGTCCGATGGGTCTCTTCCAACCTGGTTGTTCTATGATTCTATGATTTTATGATTCTATGACCCACGCCATGGGTCCTCTCCGTAGGCTGCGACAACCTGGTGATCCTGTGGAACGTGGGCACGGGGGAGATGCTGCTGGTGCTGGACGACATGCACACCGACCTCATCTACAACGTGGGCTGGAACCGCAACGGCAGCCTCCTGGTCACCACCTGCAAGGACAAGAAGGTCCGCGTCATCGACCCGCGCAAGCAGCAGGTCGTGGCGGTGAGTGCCCCAGCCTCGTCCCCTCCGTGGTCCCCTCTCTGTACCCACTGACCCTACTAACCTCCCGCACCCGCCCGTCTCTGTCTCTGGTTTTTAACCCGCTAACGGCTGGCGCAGGAGAAAACCAAACCGCACGACGGCGCCCGCCCCATCCGCGCCATCTTCATGGCCGATGGCAAGATCTTCACCACCGGCTTCAGCAAGATGAGCGAGCGGCAGCTGGGCCTCTGGGACCTGGTACGAGACGGCTGCTCCGGCCAGGCCCGCGCCGCCCCAGGGACCCCGCGGAGCCAGGGATGCGCTGGGTGCCAGGGATGCTTCCGGCAGCACGTGCTCTCCCCAAGAACAGGATTCAGCGGCTGCTTTGGGGGATGCGTCCGGACCCCCCCACATTGCCCCCACGGCCCCTGCTCCGTGCTGACTCTCTCCCCCCCTGTCCCCAGGAGAGGTTTGCCCCCCACGAAGGGCTGAGGCCCGTGCGGGCTGTCTTCACGCGGGAAGGACACATCTTTACCACGGGCTTTACCAGAATGAGCCAGCGGGAGCTGGGCTTGTGGGACCCGGTAACGAGGCCGCATGGAGTGCTGCCCCCCCGGGAACTTGGCTCCCTGATCCCCTCTACCCCTATGTCCTGGGATGGGCTGCCCGCTGCATCCTCCCCTGCCATAGACGCCAAGTTCCCAAGTGTGTTGTGCTGTGCTGGGTGTGGGGAGAGGGCTGGGGGGGACAAAACCAGGTTGGGTGAACCCCACTGTGCAGGTAAGCAGGGCAGGGGGTGCCCAGGGGGACAAAACCAGGCTGGGTGCAGCCCACTGTGCAGGAAAACAGGGCAGGGGGTGCTGGGGGGTGACAGAACCAGGTTGGGTGCAACCCGCTGTGCAGTTAAGCAGGGCAGGGGGTGATGAGGGTGACAAAACCAGGTTGGGTGCAGCCCACTGTGCAGTTAAGCAGGACAGGAGAGGCTCAGGGGGACAAAACTTGGTTGGGTGAACCCCACTGTGCAGGTAAGCAGGGCAGGGGATGCTCAGGGTGACAAAACCAGGTTGGGTGCAGCCCACTGTGCAGGAAAACAGGGCAGGGGGTGCTCAGGGGGACAGAACCAGGCTGGGTGCACCCTACTGTGCAGGTAAGCAGGGCAGGGGAGGCTCAGGGGGACAAAACCAGGTTGGGTGCAGCCCACTGTGCAGGTAAGCAGGGCAGGAGGTGATGAGGGGTGACAAAACCAGGCTGGGTGCAGCCCACTGTGCAGGAAAACAGGGCAGGAGATGCTCAGGGGGACAAAACAGGGGGACAGGACAAGAGGGAATGGCCTCAAGCTCCACCAGGGGAGATTTAGGCTGGAGATTAGGAGGAAGTTTTTCACAGAAAGGGTCATTGGGCATTGGACTAGGCTGCCCAGGGAGGTGGTTGATTCCCCTTCCCTGGAGGTGTTTAAGGGACGGGTGGATGAGGTCTTGAGGGACTTGGTTTAGTGTTTGATGGGAATGGTTGGACTGGATGATCCGATGGGTCTCTTCCAACCTGGCTGTTCTATGATTCTATGAAAACCAGGCTGGGTGCACCTCACTGTGCAGGTAAGCAGGGCAGGGGGTGCTGAGGGTGACAAAACCAGGCTGGGTGCAGCCCACTAGGGTTCTGGTGGGGGGTTGCATGTCAAACTGCCTGCCCAGGGGTTGTGTACCCCAAGGGGGATGAGACTCCATCCCTCGGTTCTACTGTGTCTAACGCGTGTGACTAACTGGGACAGGGGGTTGGGGGCCGTCACTCACCCCCCACTCCTCCTCCACCTCTCGGGCCCTACAGAAAAACTTCGAGGAGCCCATCGCTCTGCAGGAGATGGACACGAGCAATGGTGTCCTACTGCCCTTCTATGACCCTGACTCCAGCATCGTCTACCTCTGCGGGAAGGTAACCCCCTCTCTGAAGTGTTCTCCCCACCCCACCCCCCCCCCCCCATGCCAGCCCATCTCTGGGGGTACTGGTGCTGACAGACACCCCGTCCTGGCATCCCCAGGGGGATAGCAGCATCCGCTACTTCGAGATCACGGGCGAGGCGCCCTACGTGCACTACCTGAACACCTACAGCAGCAAAGAGCCGCAGCGCGGCATGGGCTTCATGCCCAAGCGCGGCTTGGATGTCAGCAAGTGCGAGATCGCCAGGTGAGAGCTGGAGCAGAGAATCAGAGAATCACAGAACAACCAGGTTGGAAGAGACCCATCGGATCATCGAGTCCAACCATTCCTATCAAACACTAACCCATGTCCCTCAGCACCTCATCCACCCGTCCCTTAAACACCTCCAGGGAAGGTGACTCAACCACCTCCCTGGGCAGCCTAGTCCAATGCCCAATGACCCTCTGTGTGAAAAACTTCCTCCTAATCTGCAGCCTAAATCTCCCCTGGTGAACCCAGGGGAGGAGGCGGAGGGGCCACGGGGGTGACTGGACCCTGACCACCTCCGCCCCGAGCAGGTTCTTCAAGCTGCACGAGCGCAAGTGCGAGCCCATCGTCATGACGGTGCCGCGCAAGGT
The DNA here is from genome assembly GCA_033558105.1 of Coccyzus lansbergi. NCBI lineage: Eukaryota > Metazoa > Chordata > Aves > Cuculiformes > Coccyzidae > Coccyzus > Coccyzus lansbergi. Next base: position 239,174 of record JAUMJK010001002.1, read on the forward strand.
GAGCCCAGGGCAGGTGGGATGGTCTGGGGAGGGGGCTACAGACCCCACCTCACCCCAACTCCCTCGCCCCGCAGTCAGACCTCTTCCAGGACGACCTGTACCCCGACACACCAGGTCCCGAGCCGGCCCTGGAGGCGGACGAGTGGCTATCGGGCAAGGACGCGGAGCCCATCCTCATCTCGCTGCGTGATGGCTACGTCCCCGTCAAGAACCGGGAGCTGAAGGTGGTCAAGAAGAATATCTTGGACAACAAGCCCCCTCCAGGCCCTCGGCGTCACAGCCACTCTGGCTCCGAGCCCGACGTCTCAGTGAGTGCCCTGGCGACAGGGACGCGGTTAGAATCACAGAACAACCAGGTTGGAAGGGACCCATCGGATCATCCAGTCCAACCATTCCTATCAAACACTAAACCATGTCCCTCAGGACCTCATCCACCCACCCCTTAAACACCTCCAGGGAAGGGGAATCAACCACCTCCCTGGGCAGCCTATTCCAATGCCCAATCACCCTTTCCATGAAAAACTTCCTCATAATCTCCAGCCTAAATCTCCCCTGGTGGAGCTTGAGGCCATTCCCTCTCGTCCTGTCCCCTGTCCCTTGGGAGAAGAGCCCAGCTCCCTCCTCTCTACAACCTCCTTTCAGGTACTTGTAGAGAGTAATGAGGTCTCCTCTCAGCCTCCTCTTCTCCAGGCTAAACACCCCCAGCTCTCTCAACCACTCCTCATAGGACCTGTTCTCCAGACCCTTCACCAGCCTCGTTACTCTTCTCTGGACTCTCTCCAGAGCCTCAACATCATTCTTCTGCTGAGGGGCCCAGAGCTGGACATAGTATTCAAGGAGCAGCCTCACCAGTGCTGAGTCCAGAGGGAGAATCACCTCCCTGGCCCTGCTGGTCACACCATTTCTGATCCAAGCCAGGATGCCATTGGTCTTCCTGGACACCTGGGCACACTGTTGGCTCATGGTCAGTCGCTGTCGACCAACCCCCCCCAGGTCCCTCTCCTCCTGGCAGTTTTCCAGCCAGACTTCTCCCAGTCTGTAGCTCTGCATAGGGTTGTTGTGCCCCAAGTGCAGGACCCGGCATTTGGCCGTGTTAAACCTCATGCGGTTGTGGGACCGTGGGGGCTCCCTGGTGACTCTGTCCCTCCCCACCCCACAGCGGTCGGCCTTGGACGAGGTGCTGGAGGAGATCCGTGCCCTGAAGGAGATGGTCCAAGCGCAGGAGAAGCGCATCTGCGACCTGGAGAACAAACTCTGCCAGTTCACCAATGGCACGGACTAGCGCGACGGCCACGGGCAGGACCAGGATTGCCCCCTCCCTGGGGATTAAAGCCGAATCCCCGCAGAGGGCAGGAGCCCAGAGCCGTCTTCTTTCCCCAGGAGCCAAGGGAGCACCCTGACCCCCTCGCTGGCATCGCTCGCATCCTGCTCCCGGGGTGGCTCAGCATTCAGGGGGCTCACGGGAGATGCAGCTGAGCATTTGATAGGAATGGTTGGACTAGAAGATCCGATGAGTCCCTTCCAACCTGGTTGTTCTGTGATTCTAGGATCCCTCCTTGGGGCCCTGCGAGTGGGGTGCTAGGACAGGAGGTTGCCAATGCCCCCCCCCCCCGCCCCGCTACGGTGCTACCCCCACCCTGTCGCCTCCCCCTGCCCTGTCACCCCCCTCAGCGGGTGCTCCCACCCAGCTCTTTGCTCCTGGGTCCCCCCCTTTAATAAAGGGCTTGGCCACCTGTGGCTGCATGGGGGCTACCAGGGCTGTGGGACCACAGCGCCGGGGCTGGGGTGGGGGGGCTGCACCCCCCTGCCCTCAGAGAGAGGCCAAGAGAGAGACAAACATTAAAGAGCATTTATTGGTGTTGGCCGCGGTCGGAGCTGCTCAGGCTCCCCCGGGCCCTGGCCCAGATGTCGCTTGTGGGGTGCATGGACTGGGAGGCGGGGGAGCGGCTATGAAAAGTCCCAGGGGAGTGAGCCTGGCCCCCCCCCCCCGCAGCCCCCGGCCCCCCGTGTGCTAAGGAGGAGCAGCAGGGGCCGGGGTTAGCACCATTTGACAGGAGATTTCTGGGGGGGGTCAGTGCCTGGGGTGATGAGGGGGTGCAGTGCTGCCAAGGTGGGGGGGGGGGGGGTATCCGAGCAGGGGGAGGGCAGTACAAGCAGGGTGGTTGGAATTGGGGGGTGACACTGGGCAATCTTTCACAGACAACCCCCCGGCTGCCCCAGCAGACCCCGTGCCTCGGGGCGGGGGCAGCCAGGCAGCCCCACATGGACCATGGGGTGCGATGGGGTTGCACCCCCTCCACTGTGTGTCCCCCCCTCAATGTCGACAGGCAGAGCAGCTCCCGGGTAAGTGCACTTGGTAGCGCCTGGGCAGAGAGCCCCCCAGCTCCGGGGACACCCCGGGACCCCACATGGCTGGCAGCCCCCCCCACCTGGGGCAAAAGGTGCCCCCCACCACCTTCCTGGGGTGGGAGGCCGAGCAGCACCCCAGAGAGGGGCTGGGGCTGTGGGGTACAGTCTGTGGGGGTGCCCCTCCCCTCTCTGGTCCCTGTCACCCACTCCCACTCTGTCCTGCTGTGGGGTGCCCCCCAACTCGTTACCATCCTGGCTCTGGGGACGATCTCCCCCATGCCAGGGCCGAAGCCTGCACCCCCCCAGCTCCCCCTTGCCCTCCACAGTGCTTGGGCTGGCTCCCCCCTCCCCGCTCCCCTCTGTGTCCCCATACATGGCTCCAGCCCCTGTGGGGGTTGGGGGCTCAACCGAGGCATGGGGTCACTTCTCCGTCAGCGAGAGCTGCAGGATCCGCTGCAGCTCCTCTTCCTCCTGGCGCGTCCGCCGCTCGGCCTCCTCCTGCTCCCGCGCCGACAGCGCCATGGCCAACTGCAGCTGCTCGGCGTAGCTGGGGAACAGGGCGCTGGGGCCCCCGCCTCCCCCTCCTGGGGCTGGGGGCACGGGGGGACGGGGGGACGCGGTGTGCTGGGGAGTCCTGGCGGGTGGCAGCGGCTCAGCGGGGGTCCCTGCGGGGATGGCACCCGCTCCCGCTCCCCCCGTCGGGGGCTGGTTGAACCTTACCAACCTGTCTCCTCGGCGGCTCTCGTGCGACATGGGGTGGGTGCCCGGCTTGCTGTTGGTCAGCGCTTCCCAAATTGTCACCTGCGGGTGGTGACAGAGGGATGCTGGGAGGGTGGCACCTCATAGAATCATAGAACAACCAGGTTGGAAAAGACCCACCGGATCATTGAGTCCAACCATTCCCATCAATCACTAACCCATGTCCCTCAGCACCTCGTCCACCCCGTCCCTTAAACACCTCCAGGGAAGGTGACTCAACCCCCTCCCTGGGCAGCCTCTGCCACTGCCCAATGACCCTTTCTGTGAAAAGTTTTTTCCTAATGTCCAGCCTCAACCTCCCCTGGTGGAGCTTGAGGCCACAAGCCATGACCTAGAATCATAGAATCATAGAACAACCAGGTTGGAAGAGACCCATCGGATCATCCAGTCCAACCATTCCTATCAAACACTAGACCAAGTCCCTCAAGACCTCATCCACCCATCCCTTAAACACCTCCAGGGAAGGGGAATCAACCACCTCCCTGGGCAGCCTATTCCAATGCCCAATGACCCTTTCTGTGAAAAACTTCCTCCTAATCTCCAGCCTAAATCTCCCCTGGTGGAGCTTGAGGCCATTCCCTCTCGTCCTGTCCCCTGTCCCCTGGGAGAAGAGCCCAGCTCCCTCCTCTCCACAACCTCCTTTCAGTTAGTTGTAGAGAGTAATGAGGTCTCCTCTCAGCCTCCTCTTCTCTACGCCAAACACCCCCAGCTCTTTCAGCCGCTCCTCATAGGACCTAGTAGCATCCCAAACCACAGCCCTTCTGCACAAGCTCTGCCACCCACTGTGGGATGCAGGGATGCTGCAAAGCCCCGGAGGCAGCACCGGGACAGGGTGGGTGGTTCGGACCCCACCTCGGGGGCAGGAGGAGGACGGGGAGAAGACGGCAGCACCCACCTGGTCATACTCGCTGCCGGCTTCCAGCAGGCTCTGCTGGATGGCAAACTGCAGCAGATCGTCCTCATCCTCCCGCAGCGTGTCCTGGTGGGTGCCCACCACGCTGTACCCCCGGGGCACCTCGAACAGCGCCGGGTCCATCTCGCACGCCCGGCACGAGGCTGCAGGGAGACAGGTGTCGGTGGATCTGAGCACCCTGCATCGTCCCCACAATGTCGCCCCCACCCAAGCCCACGTACTCAGGGAGCTGGAGCACCCCTATGAGACCCCTTGGTGTGCCCCAGCAGCCCCCTGACTCACCTCTGCAGCCCTCGGTGCACCCCCAGCATCTCCATGAGACCCTTCTGCACCCCCTGGTGTGCCCCCAGCATTCCTATGAGACCCCTCTGCACCCCCAGCATCCCCGTGAGAACCCTCTGCACCCCCCAGTGCACCCCCAGCATCCCTATGAGACCCCTCTGCGCCCCCCAGTGCACCCCCAGCATCCTTATGAGACCCTTCTGTGCCCCCCAGTGCACCCCCAGTATTCCTATGAGACCCCTCTGCACCCCTCGGTGCGCCCCCAGCATCCCCGTGAGACCCCTCTGCACCTCCCAGTGGCCCCCAGCATCCCTATGACACCCCTCTGCACCCCTCGGTGTGCCCCCAGTATCCCCGTGAGACCCCTCTGCACCCCTTGGTGTGTCCCCACAGCGTCCCCCTGCCCCCAGCCCCACGTACTCAGGGAGCTGGAGCTGCTGACGCTGGAGGAGTCGCTGCTGGGGGAGGGGGCCTCGCTGCTGGGGCTGTGCCGCAGGGAGCTGACGGGCTCGTCGCACCCGTTGAGGTTCCCGAAGGTGATGCGGGCGTTGAGGATGTGGAAGATGGGGATTTCTGCAGGAAAGGAAGAAAAAAAAGAAAAAAAAGGAAAAAAAAAAAAAAAAAAGAAAGCAGGGAGGGAAGCTGGCTGCGCCACCCCCGGCACCGGAGACAAAGCCCCCCCCTCCCCGTACCAATCTTGACGGGGAAGCCGGGCGGGAGGCGCAGGGTGATGAAGTCACGCAGCTTGGCGAAGAGCGCATTGCTTATTGCCATGAGGTCGATGATGGGGGCGACCTGCTCACAGAGGGACAGCGGGTGGTCCTCGCACAGCCACAGCTTCGCCTTGAACCTGCCGGGGACAACCGCCGGGCTGGGGACCCCCTGCCTGCACCCTCCCCCAACCAGGGGCTCTGCAGCGCTCCGGGTTGGGGGTGGGGCGGACAGGGGGATCCCCCCAAGGTTTTCTCCTTCCTCCCTCACTTCTGCGTCTTCGTGGTGAGCTCCATGGGCCGCCCCATGTCCCGGTTGCCCAGCTCGAAGTTGGGGTTGAAGTACTCCTCGGGGGTGATGGCAGTGGGGTTGGCGTGGCTCAGCGTTTGCGTGATCAGCGTCTGCAGAATCACAGAATCATAGAACAACCAGGTTGGAAGAGACCCATCGGATCATCCAGTCCAACCATTCCTATCAAACACTAAACCATGTCCCTCAGAACCTCATCCACCCTTAAACACCTCCAGGGAAGGGGAATCAACCACCTCCCTGGGCAGCCTATTCCAATGCCCAATGACCCTCTGTGTGGAAAACTTCCTCCTATCTCCAGTCTAAATCTCCCCTGGTGGAGCTTGAGGCCATTCCCTCTTGTCCTGTCCCCTGTCCCTTGGGAGAAGAGCCCAGCTCCCTCCTCTCCACAACCTCCTTTCAGGGAGTTGGAAAGAGTAATGAGGTCTCCCCTCAGCCTCCTCTTCTCTAGGCTAAACACCCCCAGCTCTCTCAGCCGCTCCTCATAGGGCCTGTTCTCCAGCCCCTTCACCAGCTTCGTTGCTCTTCTCTGGACTCGCTCCAGAGCCTCAACATCCTTCTTGTGCTGAGGGGCCCACAACTGAACACAGTACTCAAGAAGCGGCCTCACCAGTGCTGAGTCCAGAGGGAGAATAACCTCCCTGGCCCTGCTGGTCACACCATTTCTGATACAAGGACAAGCCCTGGCACCGTAACGGGGGGTTTTTCCCGCAGGGCTGCCCTGCAAAGCTCCTGGGGACACTCACCCCGTTGTTGGGCCCCACGTGCTGCTCGGCGATGCCCAGGAAGGACTGCAGGGGCGTCTTGCTGCCTGCAGGAGAGGAGGGGTGAGGGCTGGAGCCGGCGCGGTGCCCTCCCCGTCCTGCCCACGCTGCCTCCTCCACCTTTGCTCTTGCCCTTGTGCTGGTCTGAGAGGTGCTCGGTCCGCGTCCGCGTGATCAGCTCCACGTTGGACGCACCGTAGACCTGGACAAGGAGACATAAGAGATGGATGCGCCTCCAAAAATGACCACTTTCACTCAGGCAGCTCAACATCCCGTGCCCCTCACCTTGGCCTCGTACCCGTTCACCATTTCTGTCTTCTCGCTCCTCCAGCCCAGGATCCCAGATTTGTTCCTGGGATGAGATAGAGCACCGGGATGGCCTCGCTCAGACAGCTCAGGGCGTGGGCACCCCCAAGGGGCTGCTCACCCCCATGGAGGGGCTGGTGCACCCCCCACCCCGAGCCCACCTCTCGAAGGCGATGTTCTTGGTATCGAGCTGGGTGGTGACGACGGGGGCCGTCAGCCGCCCCATCACCTGCTCCTCGGTGGGCTGCACAGCAGCCAGCAGCACCTCCTGGTCGTGGCCGGCCAGGGCCAGCGTCTCCGAGTAAACCACCCGCCGGTCGTGGTCAATCTCCATCACCACCGCGCTGGTGTCTAGTGGGGAGGAGGGTCAGGAACAACTCCTGTTCCCCCATCCCATCACCTGGACCCGCTGCAGCCCTGAAGGACTTTGGACGCTCTGGTACCGACTCAGAATCACAGAATCACAGAACAACCAGGTTGGAAGGGACCCATCGGCTCTTCTAGTCCAACCATTCCTATCTAACACTAAACCAAGTCCCTCAAGACCTCATCCACCCATCCCTTAAACACCTCCAGGGAAGGGGAATCAACCACCTTCCTGGGCAGCCTATTCCAATGCCCAATGACCCTTTCTGTGAAAACTCACCTTGTCCTCGAAAGACAAAGCTGCGGTTGCCTCGCTGCCAAGTCATATGGTCGAAGCCCAGCAGCGTGGTGTCCACCCGCAGGTTCTGGCCGCTCTTCCACACCTTGTAGGTGTCACTGGGGCAGATCTTGGACACCAGCGGCACTGGGGAGAGACAGCGATAGCCCAGCCAGGGATGGGGCCATCCGACCCGCTCCGGGGGGCTGGGTAGGAGATGTGCCCCAGAAGCCAGCCCCATGGTTGGATGGAGATCCTGGGATGAGACTGGGAGAAGTCTGGCTGGAAAACTGCCAGGAGGAGAGGGACCTAGGGGTGTTGGTCGACAGCCGACTGAACATGAGCCAGCAGTGTGCCCAGGTGGCCAAGAAGGCCAATGGTATCCTGGTTTGGATCAGAAATGGTGTGACCAGCAGGGCCAGGGAGGTTCTTCTCCCTCTGGACTCAGCACTGGTGAGGCCACTCCTTGAATCCTGTGTTCAGGTCTGGGCCCCTCAGCACAAGAAGGATGCTGAGGTTCTGGAGCAAGTCCAGAGAAGAGCCATGAAGCTGGTGAAGGGGCTGGAGAACAGGCCTTATGAGGAATAGCTGAGAGAGCTGGGGGTGTTTAGCCTGGAGAAGAGAAGGCTGAGAGGAGACCTCATTGCTTTCTACAACTCCCTGAAAGGAGGTTGTGGAGAGGAGGGAGCTGGGCTCTTCTCCCAAGGGACAGGGGACAGGACAAGAGGGAATGGCCTCAAGCTCCGCCAGGGGAGATTTAGGCTGGAGATTACGAGGAAGTTTTTCACACAGAGGGTCACTGGGCATTGGAATAGGCTGCCCAGGGAGGTGGTTGATTCCCCTTCCCTGAAAGTGTTTAAGGGACGGGTGGATGAGGTGCTGAGGGACTTGGTTTAGTGTTAGATAGGAATGGTTGGACTACAAGATCCGATGGATCTCTTCCAACCTGGTTGTTCTATGATTCTATGATTCTATGTGGTGAGGCAAGAGGACACATGTCAACCGTCCCGGGAATGGGGATGGATGTGGGGCTGGGGGCAATGCCAGAAAGGGGGGAGTCTGCTGGGAAACTCCTCCTGCCACGCTCTGCCCCATGCTTACCCCAACTGGTGAACTCCCACTTCATCTCCACGTAGAAGTCCTGGGCCTGCGGAGAGCGCAGGGAGGTCAGGAGGAGCCTGCAGGCAGCATCCCCCCAAGCCCTGCTGGATGGAGGTACCTTGCGCAGCTTCTCCAGCAGGATGGGGATCCCGGCCAGGCGCTTGATGGCTCTCTGGTAGTCGCGGTAGCGCAGGACCAGCTGCACCAGCTCCAGGTCCCGGGTGCTCACAGCCTCCTGCAGGACTGCAGGGCACAGAGGGGACATGGCATGAGGTTTAACAGGGTCAAATACCGCGTCCTGCACTTGGGGCACAACAACCCTATGCAGAGCTACAGACTGGGAGAAGTCTGGCTGGAAAACTGCCAGGAGGAGAGGGACCTGGGGGGGTTGGTCGACAGTGACTGACCATGAGGCAGCAGTGTGCCCAGGTGGCCAAGAAGGCCAAAGGCATCCTGGCTTGGATCAGAAATGGTGTGACCAGCAGGGCCAGGGAGGTTCTTCTCCCTCTGGACTCAGCACTGGTGAGGTTGCTCCTTGAATCCTGTGTTCAGTTCTGGGCCCCTCAGCACAAGAAGGATGTTGAGGCTCTGGAGCGAGTCCAGAGAAGAGCGACAAGGCTGGGGAAGGGGCTGGAGAACAGGCCCTATGAGGAGCGGCTGAGAGAGCTGGGGGTGTTGAGGCTGGAGAAGAGGAGGCTGAGAGGAGACCTCATTACTCTCTCCAACTATCTGAAAGGAGGTTGTGGAGAGGAGGGAACTGGGCTCTTCTCCCAAGTGCCAGGGGACAGGACAAGAGGGAATGGCCTCAAGCTCCACCAGGGGACATTTAGGCTGGAGATTAGGAGGAAGTTTTTCACACAGAGGGTATTGGAACAGGCTGCCCAGGGAGGTGGTTGATTCACCTTCCCTGGAAGTGTTTAAGGGACGGGTAGATGAGGTCTTGAGAGACTTGGTTTAGTGTTTGATAGGAATGGTTGGACTCGATGATCCGATGGGTCCCTTCCAACCTGGTTGTTCTATGACTCTATGATTCTATGGCACGGCACAGAGCCACACGCGTGCAGCACCGCGTGAGCATCCCTCGGGAAGCTGCCGCTCCAGGCTGAGCATGTCTGCGCTCGTGTTCGCGCCCGGGCAGCGTGGCAGGGGACAGAGGTGGCGAGCCCCCCCCCCAGCCCCGCTCACCTGTCCAGCCGCTGCGGTTCTCCTTGCCCACGTCGGCACCATGCTTCAGCAGCACCCTGGCGCACTCCAGGTGGCCCAGCGTGGTGGCCAGGTGCAGCGGGGTGCGTCCTCGGGGATCCAGCTGCTCAATGTCGGCCTGCAGGGAGGTGGCAAAGCTCAGATGATGTGTGGTGGCCAGACCTCTCCCCCCCAACCTATCCCACACGGAGCAGCCAGGGAAAGCAGCCGACATTTGCTGGTATCCCAGAGAGCAACCCCATCCCTGAGAGGTGCACAGGTACTGCACCCCAAAAGGTTTTCCCTGCTCCCCACAGCCACTGCCAGCCCCATAGGGAGGGCGGAGGGAGTTTGACGGTGGCTGCCAGAACCCGGCACGTGGCCACAGAGCTTGGGCACGGACGCCCGCGGTGCATGGAGTGCCGCACGGCTCGATGCAGCTGCAGGCTCGGGAAAAGCCCCCTCCGCAGGGATCTGAGGGTGGGGGCTGCTGCCCAGTTGCCAGGCAGCGGCTGCTGGCAGCCCCCCCTGCGCCGGGAAGGCGTCGGGCGCACGTGTTCCCCTGCCTGAGCCGGGGGTGGGCGGCTGCGTGAGCGGAGCGGCTGCTCGGAGGATCCCTGGGCCCTGGGGAGCCGCGCGCTGGGGCTGCGATTGTTTGTGCCAAGCCTGGAGCCTGGCGCTCAGCCAGCCCCAAGGAATCCCTCGCCCGCTGGCAAGCAGCGCTGGGCACCCTCAGCACCCGAGGGCCCCGCACCTCACGCGGGGTGCAGCGTCGCACCCCCCCTGCCCGAGGCTGGGGACACAACTCGGGGTCCGACGGAGCAGCGGGCACGGGGAGCTCAGGCTTTGCCTCCCAGCACCCCACAGGGACAGAGTTCCCAGAGAGGGGCAGTTGGATGCTGCTGGGGCAGAGGGAATTGGGGACAAAGCCTAAAACAAGGCTCATCCTCATCCCCCTTCCAGGCTCTGGAGGGATCCTCAGCATCATCCTCATACTCATCCCCTTTCCAGGCTCTGGAGGGATCCTGAACATCATCCTCATCCTCATCCTTATCCCCCTTCCAGGCTCTGGAGGGATCCTCAGCATCATCCTCATCCTCATCCTCATCCCCCTTCCAGGCTCTGGAGGGATCCTCAGTATCATCATCATCCTCATCCTCATCCCCCTTCCAGGCTCTGGAGGGATCCTCAGCATCATCCTCATCCTCATCCCCCTTCCAGGCTGTGGAGGGATCCTGAGCATCATCATCCTCCTCATCCCCCTTCCAGGCTCTGGAGGGATCCTGAGCCTCATCCTCATCCTCATCCCCAGGGGCTCACTGGGCAGGGGGATCCCCCCGGCTGCCCACGCAGCCGGAGCCAAACAGCCCCCCCAGTTTCCCGGGAGCAACCGCGCTGCTCCAACACTCTCCAGGCAACTGCTGCTTCTTAATTGCGCTAATAAAATGACTCTAATTAAAGCAATCGCCCCCCAGCCGGAGGACAGGTGCTGCAGGCTCAGCAGGGCTCCCCAGCTGCAGCCCTGCCCCAGCACCGGGTGGGATGGGACGAGGGTCCCCAATGCGGAGACGCGGCATCAGGGCCAACCCTGGGGGAGACGGCGTGACCCAATTTTCGCAGCGAGAGCTCGGTCCCGGGCCCTGGCGCTGGGATGGCTCGGGGGCTGCGGCACAGACTGCTGAGTGCTGCCTGTCTTGGGGTGTGACACCCCCTCAGGGACGGGAACAGGGATGGGGATGGCTTTGGGGTGGCGGTGCTGTGGCACAGGACCTCGGCTCAGCTGCTTCTCCTCCTGTGCCAGCCGGACACATGGCATGGCACAGCCTCTCCGGTGGGCTTGTCCCCAGGGTGGGGGACATCAGCGCAGACACAGACCCCTGCTCCTGGGTGGCAGCAGGGGACACAGGCCAGCGTGGGGAGCTGGTGCCAGGCTCTGCTGTCCCTGCGCAGCCCCAGGTCCCCGCGGCGCGTGACAGGGCAGGCTGTGGGGTGTCCTGGCACAATGAGCCGCGTGTCACCGCCTGCCACATCCCAGCGCTGTCCCTGCCACACAGACCCTCTGTCCCTCGCTCCCCAGGGGGAGGCGAGCGTGGGTGGGAGCTCCGGGCGGCAATTCAGGGGTGACCATGCAGGGCCCTTATGGGGACACGGAGAGCAGCAGCGCCGCAGCCTCAAACACCCGTGGGTGGAGGGGGTGCCCTGTGCTGTGCCACTGCCCCACGCGGGTCCCCGAGGTGGCAGGGAGGCAGAACCCCTGGGCAGGGGGACCTGACCTGCTTAGCAGGGGGAGGCTCCAGCAGGGAGAAGGACTGAGCCGTGTCCCCACATGCCCTGGATGAAGGTGGGGGCTGCACCGGGGCTGCCCTCAACCTCCTTCATCCAAATCCCCACCTGCCCTGAGCTCCGCACCCACGGACCCCCCTGCTCCCCCGGCTCCTCTCTCGCCCTGTGGATGGTTGGACTCAACGATCCGATGGGTCCCTTCCAACCTGGTTGTTCTATGATTCTGTGATGGCAGCGAGGGCCATGGCAGAGCCCCCCACTGGCCAGGCTTGGGGGATCATGGGATCATTGGCTAAGCAGGGAGAGGGTTAGAAATCCTCTCTGCAGGATGGTGGCCACAGCCACCTTTGCATCCCCTGCATGCATCTCCCTGCGCCCGCTCGGCCGCCGCTGCCTGCCTGTGCCCTGCTCCCTTCTCCACCCCTCCTGGGAAAAACAACCCCCAATGATGATGGGAACAAACCGGCTCTGCCATGGGGGCCAGGGCGATGCCGGCAAAGCCCCCCAAGCAACCCCCACAAAGGGAGCGGGTGTGGCGGGAGCCATCGCCTGCATCCCACTGGGAGCATCCCGCTGGGAGCATCCCGCTGGGAGCATCTCTGGGGTCCACCCGGTGTGGCCCTCAGCACCTCGGGGTACCCGGAGCTGGGTTGGGGAGCAGGGATGCCCTGGGCTCAGCCTCCCTCCCTCCAGCGCCTGCGGTTTCCTGCGTCTTTCGGGCTTGGGTTTTAATTACCTGAATTGCAAGGCCGCTGGGGAAAGGGGAGGCTGGGAACCTGCCTGGGGACGTGCCCATCACCCCACTCTGGCCCCAGCCAGCTCTAGGGGGGCGCTCCTAGGCTTGGGAGGGGTCCCTTTTTCTTTGAGGAGAACCCACCTGCCTCCTGGGCTGGAGGGTTCTCCCCTGTCGGCATCATCCCCGGCTACGAGAGGGGGGTGGGTTTGGGGTGGGGGGGTGGGGTCTGCACCCCCCTCGAGGCTGGGAACCCCCCGAGAAGCGGGATGTGAATTGGGGTGCCAGGGACCCCACAGAGAGGCCTAGCGAGGAGCCAGGGAGACACGTGGGGAGAGATGCTCGGGGCTGTGTGCACCAGGGGATGCAGGAGACCCGCGGGCGGTACCCGACAGCCCCAGGTGAGGAGAGCCCCAGCACCCTCAACCCCCTGCCAGCCACCACCCCCTTCCCACCCTCCTCTCCATCTCCATCCCCATCTCCAGCTCCATCCCCAGCTCCAGCTCCATCCCCATCCCCATCCCCATCCCCAGCTCCAGCTCCATCCCTATCCCCAGGTCCAGTTCCATCCCCATCCCCATCCTCAGCTCCATCCCCATCCTCATCCCCAGCTCCATCCCCATCCCCATCCCCATCTCCATCCCCAACTCCATTCCCATCTCCATCACCATTCCCATCCCCATCTCCATCCCCATTCCCATCCCTATCCCCATCCCCATCCCTATCCCCATTCCCATCCCCATCATCCCCATCTCCATCATCCCCATCATCCCCATCCCCGTCCCCATCTCCATCCCCATCCCCTTCCCTATCTCCATCCCCATCCCCTTCCCTATCCCCATCCCCATCCCCTTCCCTATCCCCATCCCCATCCCCATCCCCATCTCCATCCCCATTCCCATCCCCATCTCTATCCCCATCCCCATCCCTATCCCCATTCCCATCCCCATCTCTATCCCCATCCCCATCCCTATCCCCATTCCCATCCCCATCATCCCCAGCTCCATCATCCCCATCATCCCCAGCTCCATCATCCCCATCATCCCCAGCTCCATCCTCATCTCCATCCCCATCCCCATCCCCTTCCCCATCCCCATCTCCATCCCCATCCCCATCCCCATCCCCATCCCCATCCTCATCTCCATCCCCATCCCCATCCCCATCCCCATCCCCATCCCTATCTCCATCCCCGTCCCCATCCCCATCCCCATCCCCATCCCTATCCCCATCCCCATCCCCATCCCTATCTCCATCCCCGTCCCCATCCCTATCCCCATCCCCATCCCTATCCCCATCCCCGTCCCCATCTCCATCCCCATCCCCATCCCCATCCCCATCCCTGACCCCATCCCTATCCCCATCTCCATCTCCATCCCCATCCCCATCCCCAGCTCCATCCCCATCCCCATCCCTATCCCCATCCCCATCCCCTTCCCTATCCCCATCCCCATCCCCATCCCCATCCCCATCCCTCCTGCATCCCGGGGCCGTTGCATCATCCCGAGGCGGACCGGGGGTGCCCCCCTCCTTCCCCCCAACCGACCATAGCCCTCCCCCCGCCCCCGCACCTGCTTGGTGCTGAGCTCCCGGTCCAGCTCTCGGGGGCGGTTGTGCCAGACGAGGTAGTGCAGCGGGTACCTGCCCTCCGGCCCCTTCCTGCCCGAGCAAGACGCGAGCATCCTCCGTTCATGCTGGAGCTGCCGGCGGGCGCGGCTGGGGGCGGGGCGGCCCCTCCCGCACCGGCCAGACTCCCCCCACCCCCCCCCGGCCCCGCACACACCGGCCTCATGGGACTTGTAGTCGCCCCTCCCCTCCTCCTCCTCCTCCTCCTCTTCCTCCTCCTCTCTTTCCCCTTCCTCCACCGCTCAGCCCATCACCGCAGCCTCTGACCCTGTGGGGGAGAGTGGGAAAGGCTGGAAAGAGTGGGGGAAGAGCTTGGATAGCACTCAGACCCCCCCCACAAATCCCCAACTCCCCATCCAGGCTGATTCTGGGGTGAAGCGGAGGCATCCGACACCCTCAGCATCCTTCCAGGCTCTGCAGGGATCCTGAGCATCATCATCATCCTCATCTCCCTTCCAGGCTCTGGAGGGATCCTCAGCATCATCCTCATCCTCATCCCCATCCTCATCCCCCTTCCAGGCTCTGGAGGGATCCTGAGCATCATCATCCTCCTCATCCCCATCCTCATCCCCCTTCCAGGCTCTGGAGGGATCCTGAGCATCCTCCTCATCCTCATCCTCATCCTCATGCCCCTTCCAGGCTCTGGAGGGATCCTGAGCATCCTCCTCATCCTCATCCTCATCCCCCTTCCAGGCTCTGGAGGGATCCTCAGCATCATCCTCATCCTCATCCTCATCCCCCTTCCAGGCTCTGGAGGGATCCTCAGCATCATCCTCATCCTCATCCTCATCCCCCTTCCAGGCTCTGGAGGGATCCTCAGCATCATCATCATCCTCATCCCCCTGCCAGGCTCTGGAGGGATCCTGAGCATCATCATCCTCCTCAACCCCCCTTCCAGGCTCTGGAGGGATCCTGAGGATCATCCTCATCCTCATCCGCATCCTCATCCTCATCCCCCTTCCAGGCTCTGGAGGGATCCTCAGCATCATCCTCATCCTCATCTCCCTTCCAGGCTCTGGAGGGATCCTGAACATCATCCTCATCCTCATCCTCATCCCCCTTCCAGGCTCTGGAGAGATCCTGAGCATCATCCTCATCCCCATCCTCATCCTCATCCCCATCCTCATCCTCATCCCCCTTCCAGGCTCTGGAGGGATCCTGAGCATCATCCTCATCTCCCTTCCAGGATCTGGAGGGATCCTCAGCATCATCATCATCCTCATCATCCTCCCCATCATCCTCATCCCCAGGACTATAGTGGGTTGGGGCTTGGTCCTGAGCCCCCCCCAACACAGGGGTTTAAAAATTAAATAAAATAAACCAGGCCCAGGGCCCATCCCAAGCCAACCTGGAGGGATCCTGAGCATCATCATCATCATCCTCATCCCCAGGCCTATGGTGGGTTGGGGCTTGGTCCCGAGTCCCCCCCAACCCAGGGTTTTAAAAAAGTAAATAAATAAACCAGGCCCAGGCCCCCCCCAGCCAGCCTGGAGGGATCCCTAGGACTATGGTGGGCTGGGGCTTGGTCCTGAGCCCCCTCCAACCTGGGGGTTTAAAAAAAAATAAATAAATAAACCAGGCCCAGGGCCCCCCCCAGCCCCGTTTCCTTTTCCGCCTGCGTTTCTCCGGCGCGGGCGTCGTGTTTTTCCGGCTGCTGCCCGAGAACAATGCGAGGTTGGGCCTCTGCGGCCTCCTCAGCCTCCCCTGGCGCCACACTCCGAGCCCCCCATCCCTGCACCCTCCCCCCTGTCCTTGCACCCCCGACATGGGGAGAACACCGAGTGGGGGACCCCATCACTCCAACGGGATGAAGGTGGCGATGGCCTTGTCTCCCATCCCCGTGCGGCATCCTCCATCGCTACCCCATGACGTCATGAGCCGTCTCCGTGGCAACCAGCGGTGATGTCATCGCAGCCCATGGGGTTAGGGGGCAGGACCCCCTGCCCGCGTCCCTGCTGTGTCTCCCGGACCGTGCCAGTGTCCCCAGCGCATCCCCAGCCTGTGCCCGTGTCCCATATCCCAAATCTCTGTCCCATCCCGTGTCACCCCCATGGGGACATTGGGGTGTCCTCCCTGCTCCAAGTGCTCACGGGGGCACAGAGGAGGGACAGACCTTCCCAGGAGGTCCTAGTCACCCCCAAATTCCCAAGGGATGCTCTAGGTCACCCAGAAAGGAATCCAGGGACCCCCATGGAGCACCTGGTGATTCCATGATTGGAGGCATTGGGTGACCAGGAGTGGTGGAGGGAGGTGGCACTGGGAGTGGGTCTGGGGGTGCCCAGCGCCCAGTGAGCATCCAGAGCTGGTGCTGTGATGGCCAGAGAGGGACTGGGATGAGGAGAAGGTGGCCAGGGCCGGGGGTGAGGGATGCGGGACCAGGAACACAGAGAGCCCAAGACCTAGAGTGGGGCCAGAACAGGACCAGGACCAGGACTGAGGACCAGCAAAAGGACTAGGACTAGAACCAGGACCAGGACCAGGTACAGGACTGAGGACCAGCAATAGGACTAGGACTAGAACCAGGACCAGGACTGGGATCAAGGATCAGAACCAGGGCCAAGAACCAAGGATCAGGACAAGGACCAAGGACCAAGGACCAAGACCAAGGATCAGAATTAGGATCAGGACCAGGACCAGGATTAGGTACAGGACTGAGGACCAGCAATAGGACTAGGACTAGAACCAGGACCAGGACTGGGATCAAGGATCAAAACCCGGGCCAAGGACCAAGGATCAGGACTAGGACCAAGGACCAAGACCAAGGATCAGAATCAGAATCAGAATCAAGACCAGGATTAGGACCAGGACAAGGATAGGAGTAAGGACCAAGACCAAAACTAAGGGCCCAGGATCAGGACCAGGACTAGGATTAGGACTAGAACCAGGACCAGGATAGGACCAAGGACCAAAACCAAGGACCCAGGACCAGGGCCAGGAGGTCCCCCAGCCTCGGTGCTGGTTCAGGACTGGCTCCAGCTCAGGAGCAGCAGGATGCTGGGGGCCAGGAGATGCCCAGCAGCAGCAAGGGGGGGTGGCAGGAGGGGGGCACTCAGGGCTGGGGGGACACCCAGGGCCAGGACAGGAGCAGGCTGGGCCTGGACCGGTGCCAACGCCGGTATCGGGTGGGGGGGGTCCCAGAGCCGGTACAGGGCTGGGGCTGTGCAGGGCGGTGCTGGTCCTGGTCCCAGTGCCGGTGCCGGTCCCGGTGCTGGTCCCGGTGCTGGTCTCGGTTGCCGGTAGAGGGCTGGGGCTGTGCAGGGTGGTGCCGGTCCTGGTCCCAGTGCTGGTGCCGGTCCCGGTGCTGATCCCGGTTGCCGGTAGAGGGCTGGGGTGGTGCTGGTCCTGGTCCCAGTGCTGGTGCTGGTCCCAGTTGCCAGTACATGGCTGCGTGGGTGCTGAGTGGTGCAGGTCCTGGTCTCGGTCCCGGTGCCGGTGCTGGTGCCGGTGCCGGTTGCCGGTGCCGGTTGCCGGTGCGGGTCCGTCCCGGTTCCCCTCCCAATCCCGGTGCCGGTGCGGTTTGGGTCGGGGCCGGTTTGGGGCGGTGCCGGTGGTGGGGGCGGTGCTGCCCCTCCTCCGCCGGGGCTGGGCCTGCGCCGCTTCCTGCGGAGGCGCCGGGAGCCGCGGGCAGCCCCCTCCTCCGCCGCCGCCCCCCCCCCCCCCCCAGCTCCCGGGGCCGTTCCCCCCCCCCCCCCTCCCCCCTCCCAGGCTGGCGCAGCGCCCCGGGACCGTCTCGCCGCTCAGGATGGCCCGAAAGCCGCCCCGGGCCGAGCTCTGCGCCGACTGCAGCGCCCCAGGTAACGCCCGGCCCCGCACCGGCCCCCCCCGCGCCCCCCGCAGCCGCAACGCGCCGCCCGCTGCCCCCCAGCATCCCCCTGAGTCCCCTCTGCGCCCCCCAGTGCGCCCCCAGCATCCCTAGGAGACCCCTCGGTGTGCCCCAGCATCCCCATGAGTCCCCTCTGTGCCCCCCAGTGCGCCCCCAGCTTCCCTATGAGACTCCTCTACACCCCCCAGTGCGCCCCCAGCATCCATATGAGACCTCGGTGCGCCCCCAGCATCCCCGTGAGACCCCTCTGCACCCCCCAATGCCCCCCCTGCATCCCCGTGAGACCCCTCTGCACCCCCCAATGCGCCCTCAGCATCCCTATGAGACCCCTCTGCGCCCCCCAGTGCACCCCAAGCATCCATATGAGACCTCGGTGCGCCCCCAGCATCCCTATGAGACCCCTCGGTGTGCCCCAGCATCCCTATGAGACCCCTCGGTGTGCCCCAGCATCCCCGTGAGACCCCTCTGCACCCCCCAATGCGCCCTCAGCATCCCTATGAGACCCCTCGGTGTGCCCCAGCATCCCTATGAGACCCCTCTGTGCCCCCCAGTGCACCCCCAGCATCCCTATGAGACCCCTCGGTGTGCCCCAGCATCCCCATGAGTCCCCTCTGCACCCCTCAGTGCGCCCCCAGCATCCCTATGAGACCCCTCTGCGCCCCCCAGTGCGCCCCCAGCATCCATATGACAACCCTCGGTGCGCCCCCAGTGCGCTCCCAGCATCCACCTGAGTCCCCTCTGCGCCCCCCAGTGCACCCCTAGCTTCCCTATGAGACCCCTCTGTGCCCCTTGGTGCACCCCCATCATCCCTATGAGTCCCCTCTGCACCCCCCAGTGCACCCCTAGCTTCCCTATGAGTCCCCTCTGCACCCCCCAGTGCACCCCTAGCTTCCCTATGAGTCCCCTCTGTGCCCCCCAGTGCGCCCCCAGCATCCCTATGAGACCCCTTTGCAACCACCAGTGCACCTCCAGCATTCCTATGAGACCCCTCTGCACCCCCTGGTGCACCCCCAACATCCCTATGAGTCCCCTCTGCGCCCCCCAGTGAGCCCCCAGCATCCCCGTGAGAGCCACTGCGCCCCTCTGTGCGCCCCCAGCATCCCTATGACACCCCTCAGTGCACCCCCAGCATCCCTATGAGACCCCTCTGCACCCCCCAGTGCGCCCCCAGCATCCCCGTGAGACCCCTCTGCACCCCTCGGTGAGCCCCCAGCATCCCCGTGAGACCCCTCTGCACCCCTCGGTGCACCCCCATTATCCCTATGAGACTCCTCTGTGCCACTCAGTGCCCCCCAGTGCGCCCCCAACTTCCCCATGGGAACCCCTGCTCCCCTCAGAGCCCCCCAGCATCCCCATGAGGCCCTTCTGCACCTCTCAGTGCCCCCCAGCATCCCCGTGAGACCCTTCTGCACCCCTCGGTGCCCCCCAGTGTGCCCCCAGCATCCCCATGAGCCCTTCAGTGCCCCCCAGCATCCCCATGAGACCCACTGTGCCCCTCAGTGCCTCCCGGTGCACCCCACTGCACCCCTAGCATCCTCATGAGACCCCTCAGTACCCCCCAGTGCATCCCCCAGAACCCCCATGAGCCCCCTCTCCACTTCTAGGTGCCCCCCGGCATCTCCGTGAGATCCACTGCACCCCTCAGTGTGCCCCCAGCATCCCCATGAGCTTTCTCTGCCCCCCATGGTGCCCCCAGTGCATCCCCATCACCCCCATGTTGCCCCCAGAACATCCTCAGCACCTCTGTGGGCTCTCTCTGCACCCCGTGGTGCCCCCCGGTGCATACCCAGCACCCTGCTGAGCCCCCTCTGTACCACACGGTGCCCCCAGTACGTCCCCAGCGCCCCCATGAACCCTCGCTGCACCCCATGGTGGGTCCTCAGCAACCCTTGAACCCTCTCTGCACCCAGCGGTGCTCCTGAGTACATCCCCAGCACCCCCATGATGCCCCCAGTCCATCCCCAGCACCCCCATGATGCCCCCAGTCCATCCCCATCACCCCCATGATGCCCCCAGTACATCCCCATCACCCCCATGATGCCCCCAGTCCATCCCCATCACCCCCATGATGCCCCCAGTCCATCCCCAGCCACCCCAGTGAGCCCCTCTGCACCCTGTGGTGCCCCCCTACGCATCCTTAGCACCTGCATGGTGCACCCCTAGGACATCCCCAGCACTCTCATGAGCCCCCTCTGCATCCCGTTCTCCCCCACCCTACGTCCCCAGCACCCCCTGAGCCCCTGGCACCCCTCAGTGCACCCCTCCACTTCCAAGGAGCCCTTCAGCATCTCCTCTTCCATCCCATGGCTCAGCCTCTTCGCACGGCTTGGGGTGACCCCAGGACCTCCTCCCTGAGTCCCCGCTGTCCCCTGGGGGCCCCCGCTCAGCGCCCTTCTCTTCCCCCAGAAGCTCTCGGATGTCCCCTCAGTGCAATGCCTTGTTGAGGCCCCTGGGCTTCCTTGGTGCACCCCCTTTTTCTGCCCCCTTTTTCGCCTCAGGAATCTCCCAGTACACCCCAAATATCACCCCGAGAGCCCCCCCCGGTGCGCCTGCCGTACCCCTGGCACACCACCCACAGCCTCAGCACCCTCGGCGTGAGGGCTGCTGGCACAGCCTGGGGACGTGCTGGCTGGTGCCAGCAGCACCAAGAACCCTGGAAATAGTTTTGGGGGGGCCTCCTGCGCCCCCCAGCACCCACGCGGGCTGCATGTGGGCGCAGCGGTGCCGGCAGAGCAAGTTGGAGCCTGAGCCTGGGCAAGACCATTCCCATCTCCGGCAGCGCCGGTGCCCGCAGCCCCTGCACGAGCCTGTGGGCATCGTGGTGAAGCCAGCCCCTCAAAACGCCGCCCCCCAACCCCCTGCCCGCGGCCAGCCCCACGGCGATGAATGAATGGGGCGTCGAGGCCCCGGAAAGCTGCCCGCGGGCCAAGGCTGTGCTGAAATGATTCCGGCCACGTGCCAAGGGCCGGCTGGTGCCAGGAGAGCCGGCGGCGAGCGTGGGTGCAGGGCTGCCCTGCCTGCGGGCGCGTCTCCCGCGCAGGCGGGTGGGTGGGTGGCGGGCACGGGGGTGCCCAGGGCGCTGCCGAGATTTCCCTGCCGGGGTGGGGAAGGGTGGAAATGGAAACCGGTTTCTTCCAATCTCTTATCGCCCAGCAGCCATGTGAGGAAATGAGTTAGAAAGTCCAGAGGCCGCTTCCAACCACACCAGGAGCACCCGCTGCTGGCGAAGGGCTGGCTGGCACCACGGGCCGAATCCTGCTGTGCCGGCGCTGCGCGGGGATGCCGGCCGGACAAACCCTCCCCTCGTTGGCTTGGGGATGAGTTCTGAGGGTCGGGGAGATGCTGAGAGTTTGTGCTCCTCACAGGGTTTGGGGTGTCCTCCCCCCAACCCGTGGCCCCGGATCCTCCCGGCTCAGCTTCGCCATCCGGCTCCCCCGGCGCTGTGCGTCCTGTTCCCGGCAGCGCCCGTGGGCAGCGGGTGTGAAGGCGCAGATGCCGCCGCGCCGCCTGCCAAGGCGCTGCCATCTGTGTGTGTGCGGCGCTGCCAGGCTGGGGGGGCACCGCTTGGGCTCCGGAGCACACCAGGGCTGAGGGCCCCCAAATCCGAGAGGGGGTTTGGGGACAGGGATGGGACCCCGTGAGAAGGAAGGAAGCCGGGAAAGCCTGGCTGCCCATCTGCCTTCCTCTGCGGGGTCACGGGGCCACCGGCAGCCCCTCAGAGCCATTGTGGCTGGCCAGAGCGGCCACCCCCTCCCCGAATCTGGCCCTCCAGGCTTGGGGCTCCGCGGTGCCAGGGGTCAGTGCGGTGTTTGTGTAGGTCCTACAGAAACAAGGGACTGGGTAGCATTGGGCATCATCCCCCTGTGTTGGGGGGGATGCCGTGACCCAGCGTGTGGGGGAACAAATCCTGCCCTCGGTGCTGCCGGGGGAGCTGTGGCCGCACAGCCACACCAGCCCCTGTTTTTGGGGTGCGGGGAGCTGCCGTGTGCCAGGGAGCAGGGGCCCCCGCGGGTGCTGGGGCGGGTGCCAGCGCGGCCGCTCAAACGGCCCTTTGTTCCCAGCGGGGACACCGAGCGCTGCGGTCGGGCTGGCAGAGAGCGCTGGGGGGCACGGCACCTGCCCCTCTTTTCGGGGTGTCCCGTGGCGCTGATCCCAGGGTGGGCACAGATGGTGGTCTCTGTAGCTGGGAGCCCCCAGGCTGGGGGTGCCCACCTATTGTGGGGGCACACTGAGCCCCCCTAGCCCCGCCGATGCCCCACAGGGTGCTCGTGGGGTGCTGGGGATTCGGGGTGCGCTGCTGCGGGGCTGGCATCACCCCTGCCACCAGCCGCCTTCCCGGTGGGGGAGGCCAGATCCTGCCCCCCCCCCCCTTTTTGGCTGGTGCCTGGTTGCCACGGGAACCCTGTGGGTTTTTTTTTCCCTGGTGATGGACTGAGCCCCTTCGCCGCCGTGGAAATGGTTGCTGTGGCAACGCATCCCCCTCCCCCCCCCAGCATCCCCCCTACGCCGCAGGGAGGGGACCGAGGTGTCGGGGACACCCGGTGACCCCCCCCGTGACGCTCCGCAGACCCCGGCTGGGCCTCCATCAACCGGGGGGTGCTGATCTGCGACGAGTGCTGCAGCGTCCACCGCAGCCTGGGCCGCCACATCTCCATCGTCAAGCACCTGCGCCACAGCCCCTGGCCCCCCACCCTGCTCCAGGTGGGTGCCGGCCGGTGGTGAGGACGCGGAGTTGGGGGGGACACACATTTGGGGACCCCCCGGCACCCACCGCGCTGCCTCTGCCCCCGCAGATGGTTCACACCTTGGCGAGCAACGGTGCCAACTCCATCTGGGAGCACTCGCTGCTGGATCCCGCGCAGGTGCAGAGCGGCCGGCGGAAGGCGAACCCCCAGGACAAAGTGCAGTAAGTGCCCCCCAACCCCGGCACCGCGAGGAGGGGGTCTGCACCAACCATTCATTTGACACTGGAACAGGCTGCCCAGGGAGGGGGTTGATTCACCTTCCCTGGAGGTGTTTAAGGGACGGGTGGATGAGGTCCTGAGGGACATGGGTTAGTGTTCGATAGGAATGGTTGGACTAGATGATCCAGTGGGTCTCTTCCAACCTAGTTGTTCTGTGAGTCTGTGATTTTGTGATTCTGTGATTCTGTGACCGGGGACCCCCGTCTCACCCCAAAACCTACCCTCAGCCCCACCAAGTCGGAGTTCATCCGCGCCAAGTACCAGATGCTGGCCTTCGTGCACAAGCTGCCCTGCCGAGATGACGACGGTGTCACCGCCAAGGACCTCAGCAAGGTGGGATGCGGGATGGGGGCACTGGGACCCCCTACCAGTGGCAGGATGGACCCCCCCATCATGAAGGGGCTGGAGAACAGGCCTTATGAGGAGCGGCTGAGAGAGCTGGGGGTGTTTAGCCTAGAGAAGAGGAGGCTGAGAGGAGACCTCATTGCTCTCTCCAACTACCTGAAAGGAGGTTGTGGAGAGGAGGGAGCTGGGCTCTTCTCCCAAGTGAGAGGGGACAGGATGAGAGGGAATGACCTCAAGCTCTGCCAGGGGAGATTTAGGCTGGAGATTAGGGGGAAGTTTTTCACACAGAGGGTCATTGGGCATTGGACTAGGCTGCCCTGGGAGGTGGTTGATTCACCTTCCCTGGAGGTGTTTAAGGGACGGGTGGATGAGATCCTGAGGGACATGGTTTAGTGTTTGATAGGAATGGTTGGACTCGATGATCCGATGGGTCTCTTCCAACTTGGTTGTTCTATGATTCTCTGACTCTCTCCTCCACAGCAATTGCACTCGAGCGTGCGGACAGGCAACCTGGAGACCTGCCTGCGCCTGCTCTCGCTGGGCGCCCAGGCCAACTTCTTCCACCCGGTGAGTGCTGGCAGGGCTGGGGGTAACCTGGGCACGGGCTTGGGAGGTCGCGTAGCCCCGTCCCGTGGGGCTGAGCCTGCCCGTGCTCGCAGGAGAAGGGCACCACACCGCTGCACGTGGCCGCCAAGGCCGGCCAGATCCTGCAGGCAGAGCTGCTGGTGGTGTACGGCGCTGACCCCGGGGCGCCCGACGTCAACGGCCGCACCCCCATCGACTACGCCAGGTGAGAGTAGGGAAAGATGAGGGGGGTCACCGCTGTCTGCGCCCCCGTTTAGGGTGGGCATCACCCTTGCCCATCCCCTCGTAGGCAGGCAGCCCAGCACGAGCTGGCGGAGCGGCTGGTGGAGTGCCAGTACGAGCTGACCGACCGGCTGGCCTTCTACCTCTGCGGCCGGAAACCGGGTGAGCACGGGGGTCCTAGGGGGGGCGTGCTCGGCCCCCGGCGGGGGGCGCTGAGCTCCACTCACCACCCCTCTTTTTGCACAGACCACAAGAACGGGCACTACATCATCCCGCAGATGGCCGATAGGTGAGTGCCCGGTGCCCGCGGCCCCGCTGCCCCGTGTCCCCCTCGGCCCTGTCCCGTGTCCCCCTCGGCGTTCCCGCTGGGCTGAGGTGGGGGGACCGCGGTCACCTCCCCGTGACCGGCCATGGAGCATCCCTTGAGGGGAGGTCGGATGGTGGGATGGGCGGTGTGCCCGCGCGTTTAACATCCGCCTTTATCCTGTTCTTCCCTCCGCTGCCTTCTCCGGAGCGCAGGGTGCGCCCAAAGTGCATGGCACAGAGGTATTGTCCGCTCGGCTTAGCTCCGGGGGGGCCCCCCTTGTGCCGCTGGCATGGGCCCCCCCTGCCGCCCCGGCCGCTCGGGGTGGGCACACAGGGAGGGGGGTCCTGCTTGCTCTGTGCCACCTCTTTCCCCTGTGCCTGCACGTCAGCCCTGCTCGGTGAAACCCCCCACACCTTGGGGGGGTCCCTGTCCTGGTGGGTTGCAGATGGGGACTGTGTGGGTGAGGCCAGGCCAGGAATAACCCTACTTTGTGTCTCCCCCCTCCCTGTATCCCCCAAGCCTGGACCTCTCCGAGCTGGCCAAGGCAGCCAAGAAGAAGCTGCAGGCGGTGAGTGGGGGCGAGGGCTGGGGTTTAGTGGGGGATCTCATCCGCTCCCCCTATCCTGCCTGACGCCGTCGCTCATCCCGCCGCAGCTCAGCAACCGCCTCTTCGAGGAGTTGGCCATGGACGTCTACGATGAGGTTGACCGGCGCGAGAACGACGCGGGTGAGCGTGGGGTGCGGGGTGCAACCCCCCCCCAGGGCTGGGGCGGCAAGAGGGCGTCACGGCGTGGGGAGGAGCAGCCGCAGGGCTCTGGCTGAGCCCAGCGCTCCCTCCCGAGCTGGATCCCTTTGCCGGCCCCTTCTTCCTCGTTCCTCCGACCGGGAAGGTTTGCTCGGCACGAGGGGCCGGGACTGGGGGGCTGCGGGAGGTGGGACGGGGACCCCGGGTGCGGCGGCTCACAAGAGGGGTGCCCCTGGCTTGGAAATGGTGGGGGTGGGATGGGAGACACCCCCTTTCCATGGTGTGGATGAGCTCACCAGCCCCTTTTCCTGCTGGCTTGGAGGGGACTGGGCTGGCACCCCAATAGTTGAGGAGCTGGGGGTGGCTGCAGTGGGGCGCGGGGGGGGTCCCAGCCCCATGGAGTGGCTCTGGGGGCGGCGATTCCCGTCAGCGCGGCCGAGCTCGGCACCCAGCCCCGTCCAGCTGGCCCCGTGCCCGCGCTTGCGTCCTGCCAGCTCCGCTGCCGGCCCCAGGCCTGGCCGCCCGCTCGCTTTTCGGGGGGGGGGCGGGTGGTGTCTGATCCCCACGGCCCCCCTAGAGCTCTGACCCTGCTGCCTGCCCACAGTGTGGCTGACGACACAGAACCACAGCACCTTGGTGACCGAGCGCAGCGCCGTCCCCTTCCTCCCTGTCAACCCCGAGTACTCAGCCACTCGCAACCAGGTGAGCCCCAACCAGGCCCCCAGACCCACCTTGGCACCCTGATCCCTGCTCACCCCCCGGCCTCTCCCACCCCTCCAGGGCCGGCAGAAGCTGGCCAGGTTCAACGCTAGGGAGTTTGCCACCTTGCTCATCGACATCCTCGGCGAAGCCAAGCGCCGGCAGCAAGGGAAGAGTCTCCTGAGCCCCACAGGTGAGGGTTGGGGGGTGGCGAGGTTGGGGGGGACAACGGGCATCCCCTCCCGGCCTGCGCTCAGCATCATCTCTACCTTCCCCCAGACGCCCTTGACTACTCGCTGCGGAGCCAAAGCGACGTGGACGACCAGCACGACTACGACAGTGTCGCCTCCGACGAGGACACGGACCAGGAGCTGCTGCGCAACGCCTCCCGCAACAACCGGGCCAGGGTGAGCCCCGGCTTCTCCCCGAGCACCCCCACCCCAGCCCCCCAGCCTCCCAGCCCCAACTCTACAGCCCCAAGCCCCCCAGTCCCAGGTCCGCAGCCCCGAGCCCCCCCAACCCCAGCTCCGCAGCCCCGAGCCCCCCAGCCCCAGCTCTGCAGCCCCGAGCCTCCCGTCCCAGCTCCGCAACCCTGAGCCCCCAACTCCACAGCCCTGAGTCCCCCTGCCCCAGCTCCACAGCCCTGAGTCCCCCTGCCCCAGCTCCACAGCCCCGAGCCCCCAACCCCAGCTCCGCAGCCCTGAGCCCCCCAACCCCAGCTCCGCAGCCCTGAGCCCCTCACCACAGCTCTGCAGCCCCGAGCCCCCCAACCACAGCTCTGCAGCCCCGAGCCCCGCAGCCCGGAGCCCCCAGCCCCAGCTCCGCAGCCCCGAGCTCCCCAGCCCCAGCTCCACAGCCCGGAGTCCCCCAGCCCCAGCTCTGCAACCCCCAGCCCCCCCGACACAGCTCCGCAGCCCCCAGCCTCCCAGCCCCAGCTACACAGCCCCGAGCCCCCCACCCCAGCTCTGCAACCCCGAGCCTCCCTGCCCCAGCTCCGCAGCCCCAAACCCCAGCTCCACAGCCCTGAGCCCCTCTGCTCCAGCTCCGCAGCCCCGAGCCCCCCGACCCCAGCTCTGCAGCCCTGTGCTGAGCACCCCCAGCCCCAGCTCCGCAGCCCCCAGTCCCCCAGCCCCAGCTCCGCAGCCCTGAGCCCCCAATCCCAGCTCCACAGCCCCGCGCTGAGCCCCTCTCCCCGCAGAGCATGGACTCCTCCGACCTGTCGGATGGCCCCATCACGCTGCAGGAGTACCTGGAGGTGAAGAAAGCCCTGGCGGCCTCGGAGGCCAAGGTGCAGCAGCTGATGAAGGTGAACAACAGCCTGAGCGACGAGCTGCGCCGGCTGCAGCGCGAGGTGGGTGTGGGGCAGCAGGATTTTCTCCCCCCAACCCTTGGCAAAGCCCAGTCCCTGCTGATGATAGGAACGGTTGGACTAGAAGATCCGATGGGTCCCTTCCAACCTGGTTGTTCTCTGATTCTCTTATTCTATGCTTCCTCTCCTGCCGCCGCAGATCCACAAGCTGCAGGCGGAGAACACGCAGATGCGGCAGCAGCCGGGCCCCGTGCACCCACCGCCGGCTCCCAGCGAGCGGCCGGAGCACGGGCACCCCCCGAGCTCGGCCCCCCAGCTCCGGCGGGATCGCCAGGCCTTCTCCATGTACGAGCCGGGCTCGGCGCTCAAACTCTTGGGGCAGCCGGTGGAGGAGCTGGTGACGCGGCTGCAGCCCTTCGGTGCCGGCGTGAGTGTGCTGGAGGGGTCGGGGGGTGGGTTTCAGGGTGCAGCCCCCTGAGGCTGCTGGGTCTGCTCCCCACGGGGCCCTAACCTTCTATGTGTCGGCAGGAGGTGGAGGACGAGGCTCTGTACTCCATGCACATCCCGGCCAGCGTGTACCGGGTAAGGGGACTGCAAGGGTTGTCGCCCTCCTGGGCTGTGACTTTTTAAGGGACGGGTGGATGAGGCGCTGAGGGACATGGGTTAGTGATTGATGGGAATGGTTGGACTCGATGATCCAGTGGGTGGGTCTCTTCCAACCTGGTTCTATGATTCTATGATTCTCTGCTTCCCTGGGACATCCCGTCCCCCCCTGTACCCCTGGGGGACAGTGGCTGTTCCTGCATGCAAGGTGCTGGTGTCCCTGTGCTTACCGGGCTCAGTTGGGGACCCTCCTGCACCCCCTTCACCACTGCCTTTCCCCTCTGTTCCCCCTCCAGATCCGGAAAGGTCCGTCTGCCTCCTCGGTGCCCTTTCCCCCATCCTCCCCGCTGCTCTCCTGCCCGCCCGACGGTGCCCGGCACATGGTGACGTACCAGGGAGGGGGGGGGGGGGGCACCCAGCCCTTGGCTGTGCCCGGGGAGGAGGCCGCACGGCGCCTGACGCTGCTGCTCTCCCCTCCAGAGCAAGCTGGACCGACACGGCAGCGGCACTGACAGCGACTACGACAACACCCAAGCGGGTGAGGTGCTGATCAGGTGAGTGCCAGGGCCGGGGGCGGCACTGGGGGGGGGACACGGGGCTGGCGCTGACCCCGCGGCGTCGCTCTGTCCCCGCAGCATGGAGGGGAAGCGGTTCATGGAGCTGAGCAAGGACGAGGACTTCCCGCACGAGCTGGACCCGCTGGACGGGGAGCTGGACCCTGGGCTGCCCAGCACCGAGGACGTCATCCTCAAAACTGAGCAGGTCACCAAGAACATCCAGGAGCTGCTGCGAGCGGCGCAGGAGTCCAAGCACGACAGGTAGAGCTGGGCAACAGCCTGGGGGGCCCTCTGGGGCATGTGGGGCCATCCCTGCCACCCCCTGGGGTCAGGAGACAGAATCACAGAACAACCAGGTTGGAAGGGACCCATTGGATCTTCTAGTCCAACCATTCCTATCAAACACTAAACCAAGTCCCTCAAGACCTCATCCACCTGTGCCTTAAACACCTCCAGGGAAGGGGAATCAACCACCTCCCTGGGCAGCCTGTTCCAATGCCCAGCTCCCTCCTCTATACAACCTCCTTTCAGGTAGTTGGAGAGAGCAATGAGGTCTCCTCTCAGCCTCCTCTTCTCCAGGCTAAACACCCCCAGCTCTCTCAGCCGCTCCTCATAGGTTCTGTTCTCCAGCCCCTTCCCCAGCCTTGTCGCTCTTCTCTGGACTTGCTCCAGAGCCTCAACATCCTTCTTGTGCTGAGGGGCCCACAAATGAACACAGGATTCAAGGAGCGGCCTCACCAGTGCTGAGTCCAGAGGGAGAATCACCTCCCTGGCCCTGCTGGTCGCACCATTTCTGATCCAAGCCAGGATGCCATTGGCCTTCTTGGTGCTCACACCCTCTGCTCCCTCCCCAGCTTCGTGCCCTGCTCTGAGAAGATCCACTCGGCTGTGACGGAGATGGCATCGCTCTTCCCTAAGGTAGGAGAGGTGACGGCTTATAAGGTTCGGGGTCCCCGCCAGGTGCCGCGTCCCCATTCTGACACCGTTCCTGCCTCTACCGCCCTGCAGAAACCGGCGCTGGAGACGGTGCGGAGCTCCCTGCGGCTGCTCAACGCCAGCGCCTACCGCCTGCAGAGCGAGTGCCGCAAAACGGTGCCGCCCGAGCCGGGCGCCGCCGTGGACTACCAGCTCCTGACGCAGCAGGTCATCCAGTGTGCCTACGACATCGCCAAGGCCGCCAAGCAGCTGGTCACCATCACCACCCGCGAGAAGAAGCAGTGAGCGGCGGCCCCCGTCGTCCCCCCCAACACCGACCATGCTCTCCATCTCCTCCTCCCTCCCCTTGGAGTGGCCTTAGCGCCCGGGGGGTTGGGGCGAGCCCCCCCCTCCCCCTCTTTTTTCCCCTGCGCCGCTGAGGAGCTGGTGCTCATCCTGCGGGGTAGGTGCCCGTGTTCCCCCTGTACAGCCCCCCGCCCCCCACCCCAGCGCAGCCAGCGCCTAACTTATCCTGTACAGAAGCCTGTGGAGCTGCCTGCAGTGACGGCAGCCATTTACACCCCCCAGAGACCCCCTGGCTGGGCGGCCGGTACCCCTGGGGCCGCCCGCAGCGTTACACTGGACTGGGGCACCCGGGGAGCCCTTCCCCGGGCGTCCTGCCCCCCACCTCCTGTAAGATGTGACCTTGTACATTTGTATCAATAAAGGTGTGAGCATTGCACGGCTCCCGCCGCCCTGGCTGTCCTGTTCCCTGCACCGTGTGGCCGGGGGGGGGGGATCCGTTTCCCCAGCACCAGGCAGGACTCGGCCACGTGTCCCTCCCGCTTGGCCCAGTCCCCTTGGCCCCGACTGGCAGCCGCTCCACGGCCGCGGCTCCCTTTGCCCAGCCCCAGGGCCGGGCTTACGCTTCTGCCAACCCACCAAGCCCAGGGGCCACCAGCCACAGCTCCCGCTGCCCCCATGCTGTCCCCAGAGGGCTTGGTGGCCGCGGCCGTGGCGCTCGCTGGCCTGAGCCTCCTGGCTTGGTGCCTTTGGGCCAGGAGGGCGGAGAGGCCTGCAGCCTGGGGCGAGGAGGAAGAGGATGGGATCCCCTTCCTGGGTGAGGATGGCTCGTGCCGGTGCCGGCTGCTGTGCAAGCCCTCGGCGCTGGCTGAGCACCTGGCACAGAGCTTGGGGCGCTCGGCGGCGCTGAGGGGGCACGGCTGGTCGTGGCCGCGCTGGCCCAGGCTCCAGCTGCTGTGGCAGCTCCTGCAGCCACCGCAACCCGAGCCAGCGGTGACCCGGGAGCTCCTCCAGCTGCGGGACACGGGGCTGGTAGCCCTGGACTGGCTGGTAGGGCCGTCGGGGGCTCCGCGCGGCTCTGGGGGGCTGGACGCAGTCCTGCTGCTCATCCCCAACGCGACGGGGGTGGTGACACCAGGGCTGCTGCAGCTGGGGCTGCGGGCGATGGATCGGGGCTTCATCCCCGTTATCTTCAACCGACGGGGGCACAACGGCTGCCCCCTCACCACCCCGCGGCTCCAGCCCTTCGGGGACCCTGGGGACCTGCGAGAGGCTGTGACCTACCTGCGCTGCCGGCACCCCAAGGCCCCGCTGCTGGCTGCCAGTGAAGGTTCTGGTTCTGGGGTGCTGCTCGCCTACCTGGGTGAGAGCGGCTCCTCCAGCCGCTTGGCCGCCGCCGCCTGCCTCTCACCCGTCTTCGGTACCCGCCAGTGGTTCGAGGCTCGGCTGCCCTGGCTCTACGAGTGGCCTCTGCTCCTTCGCCTCAAGATGGGACTCAGCAGGTCAGTGAGGGGCCTTTTTTTTTCGGGGAGCCCATCGTCCGGCCCTGGGTGGGGGATGGATGCAGCGGGAGCCGAGGTGCTGAGGGCAGCAAAACCTGCTGGTTAATGAACACCAGCCTGCGCGGCCGACACGGCTGCCACATGGCTCGGCCACAGCAGCATCTTGGGGTCCTCCACGTCACCCACAGAGTGGTCGGCAAAGCTCCTTCCCACTGCGCTGGGGGGTGAATGGAGCCAGACACCCTCCCTGTTCACCCTGTGCACCAAACCTGGGGCTGCCCCTTGGGGTTGGGGGGCCAGGATCATCCAGCTAGGGGGTTGTAGTCACTCCGGTCCCTGCCCTGGGCTCTGGGTCCCCAACATGGCTGTGCTGGGGGAGAGGCCAAGGGCCTGGGTTGCGAGACAAATGGCCCTGGCCAAGGCCTTGAGCAAGCGGCCCTGCTGAGACCTCAGGAGGCACAAAGGGGCCCTGCTGGTGGGCCAACGAGGGCCAAAAGGGATGCGGCTGAACCCCAAAATGGGGCTGCAGGGAGGCAGCTGCAGCCATGAGGGGGCTGAGAGGGGGTTTCTGTTGGAGATGGGGGGCGGCAGGGTGTCCTCCTTCCCTCCCCGTTTCCCCCTACCCGTTGCAGGCGCTGCTGTCAGGGTAACGCGGTGCTGCCTGCCTCCTGTTGTCATGGCACCCGCGGGCGCAGCCGCAATGACCCCTCAGCATCCCCAGCCCAGGGGCTGGCATGGGACACCCCCAAAACTGCTGTGGGAGGGATTTCAGGCCATCCCACCCTCCCCTTGGGCACCAGGGCAGCGCATCCCCCTTTCCTCCCTGCTGCCTTCATGGCAGGTGCTCCATGTTGGAAAACAGGCCTCATGAGGAGTGGCTGAGAGAGCTGTGGGGGTTTAGCCTGGAGAAGAGGAGGCTGAGGGGAGACCTCATTACTCTCTCCAACTACCTGAAAGGAGGTTGTAGAGAGGAGGGAGCTGGGCTCTTCTCCCAAGGGACAGGACGAGAGGGAATGGCCTCAAGCTCTGCCAGGGGAGGTTCAGGCTTGACATAAGGAAAAAATTCTTCACTGAAAGGGCCATTGGTCACTGTCAGAGGCTGCCCAGGGAGGGGGTTGAGTCACCTTCCCTGGAGGGGTTTAAGGGACAGGTGGATGAGGTCCTGAGGGACTTGGTTTAGTGTTTGATAGGAATGGTTGGACTCTATGATCCAGTGGGTCTCTTCCAACCTGGTGATTCCATGATCCCCACAGGTATGCGACATCACTGGCTGAGGCCGTGGACGTGGAGGGGCTGCTGAACAGCTGCTCGCTGCGGGAGCTGGAAGAATCCCTCTTCTGCCGGACCAAGAGCCGCCCCAGCAGCTGGGAGGCATACTGGGAGCGCAACGAGCCCCTGCGCGACGCAGACGAGGTGGCTGTGCCCGTTCTGTGCCTCTGCAGCGCCGACGACCCCGTGCGCGGCCCCCCTGCCCGCAGCCTCCCCCTGGAGCTCTTCCGCAGCAGCCCCTACTTCTTCTTGCTGCTGAGCGGGCGCGGGGGGCACTGCGGGTTCCCCCGGCGCGACGCGGGGCGCTGCTGGGGCCATGAGGCCACGCTGGAGTTCTTCAGGGCTGTGGGCGAGTTCCTGCGGGCAGAGGAGCCGAGGAAGTTTGGGGGTCCCAAGGGTGAGCCCCCAACCTTTGCCTGGCAACGCTCCTACACGCGGTAACCCCCCCCTACACCCGGACAAGAGGCAGGCAGACACTCTGTGTACTAAAATTACTTTATTACAGTTGATTTTTTTTTTGTTTTGTTTTCTTTTTTTTTTTTTCCTTTTTCGTTTTTTAACATTTCCTTTGCTATGATACAAAGGATACTTACAAACAAAATATTACATATGACCTTATTTTTTTTTTTTTTCCTCTTATTTTTCTGACACTTCGGCAACAGCTTTAAATGCACAATCTATACAATTAATACAGGTTATATATGAGCTATAATGTATGTTGAACCAGAAGAATACCAGAATACTGACAATATACTGTACATTTAGCCTTACCAGTTAGTGCTTGTGGCATTTTCTACCAGAAGGAAAACGCACACCTGTAGATTCACTCATACCAGCTGGTGCTACCAGACACGGAAGCAGGAAGGAGTTGAATTCCCCTAAGTTAAATCCTTCGTGGCCCAGTGGGCCTGGAAACCTCAGACCAGTGTTCATAGTAAAACAGCAGATATGTGTGTTTGTTGTTGTTTTTTTTTTAAATTCTGAGCTCTGTGGCACAGAATGGTGCGGCCAGGCTTTGCCTTTCCCCGGCATCGCGGGCCTGGCCGGACCTGGGTGATGCCGCAGAGCAGGCGGCCGCGGCGCTGGGGCCGGGCGCTGGGCGAGCTCTTGGTGGGGAGCTGGACCTCCTTACGGAGGGGGAAGAGGAGGAGGAGGAGGAGGAGGAGAGGAAAAGCAGCAACAGCTTCGCTGTCAGCAGCAGGCAGCGCTCGGGTTTGTGCACGCGAGCAGGCGGGTAAGAGCAGGCCCAGGGCGCGTCGCTGCCTGGCACAGGGCTCGGCCGGAGCTCGTGCCCGGCCAAAGCTCCGCAGGCTCGGTGCTGGGAGCTGCCTCGCCGTTACCTGCTCGCCAGGGAAGCTTCGCTTTCGTTTCGCAGCCAAAGCTAGAGGTGTGTGGCTACAGGTGTGCACTTCCCCTCCTGCCGCCGCCGTCTGCGTTGGACTGATAAGGTTACATTTTTATGTTATTTCTTTAAAGCAACCAGCAAGTGAAGCGGTTTTTTGTTGGTTTTTTTTTTTTTTTTTTTTTTTTTTTAAGTCGACTGGCAAAAGACCTGGCGTTTGCACAGAAGCCGCGAACGGAAAATAGCCATCCCCCTCCTCCCACCCGCTGCATCCCAGCCCAGAGAATCCCAAACTGTCGGCAGAAGAAACAAAAAAAAAAAAAAAAAACACAAACAAACACCAGGAGCGGAAAGGGAAAGGGGAACAGGTTGGAAAATACCAGGTTGGAGTTTTACGTCGCTTTGACTTCACACGATGCTTGTGCAAAAAAGAAACAGAATGATCCCCCCCCTCCCCACCCCAATCCTCCCAAAAACAGAAACCGAACCCAGAAACATGCTGGAAATAATGAAAACGAATGGAAAGTAATATATAAAATTAAAAATATAAATAGGATGTCTGGCTGACTGGTAGAAGAATAGGTCATTTAGGTTACAAAAAAAGGAATATACATTCAAGAGGCTCTGAACCCAGTGGGGTAACTGATGTTAAACTCGTGTTAATAGTTAGGCTAGAATTCTCAAGTTTGTCTTTAAAATCTTCACAATACAAGCAAGCTATTTTTTTTTTTTAAAAATATACACTATACACACCTCACACAGCTTCTCCTATCCGTATTACACACGTTACGCTACCCTCCCCATCCACTAGCCCAAGGGGTCCCCCCCAGCCCCGACGCTAAGGCCCGCGGGGTGGTTCCCGAACCCCTTTCCGGAGGGGCCGCGGAGCCCCAGGCAGGTCGCTTGGCCCTCCGCGTCTCCCCCACGACCTTCTCAAGCATTTACAAGTCACAAAAGGGCTGTCGCCTTTTATGTTATACACACTTCACTTTGTAACGTTAATTATTTACAGCAAGGGCTGCCCTCCCCCCCCCACCCCAAACCCAAATCTTTAAGCCGTTTCTAGGCAGGGAAAAAAAAAAAATGTTCCTGTTCCAAGCAAGCAGGGGAAAGAGCTGCAGGAGAGGGGGTGGTTAGGAGGGAAGAAAAGCTGAAGAAAGGAAGAGGGTGGCTTGCTTGCCAGAAGCCAAACCCGTGCGCACACGCATGCCTCTTCTTCTCTGATCCTCGAATCCTCACAAGCTCCCGTCACCTACAACCTCCAGGAGAAGCAGACCTTGGCGAGCATGGTCTCACCAACGCTCAAACTCCTCCGCTTGCAGCTTCCCAGGACGCTCAGCAAACCTATTCCCGACTTGCAGATTTGCCTCTGCCACAAGACAAGGAGCGCAGGTCCGTCCTTCACTCCTAGAGGTGTGGGGTGAGCCCACCCCTGCGTTAACGGCAACTCTGGGGCAGGGACACCGAGACCCGCGCCAGATATCGCGTCGCACCCACAAACTTGCCTCTCGCAGCTCTGCCGGAGCTGTACTTGGGCTCATTATCAACCCTGTGCTGATTTCTAAGCTCTGTGGTGCTCAGAGTTGCCAAAGAAATGTGAGATCCTGGCACTAAAAGCAGGCGACGATCTTAAATGAAAGTAGGTTTGGGTTTTTTGTTTTTTTTTTTTTTTTTTTTTTTAACTCCAGTAGGTTTAGATGATGTCAGGTTTAAGACAAAAGCAGAAGAGGGGAAAAAAACCCAGATAATTTCTAGAGAGGTTGAAAGACGTAGCCGTAAGCCGCTATTAATCCGCAGCAAAGACCCTGAATACGGTTCCCATTGAGTTCAGCCCCAGAGAAAGCTCCAAGCCACCGCTCCAGCCCTCGCACTGCCCATCGCACAACACCGAAGGGAAGAAGATTGAACACAGGGATCATGAAAAACCCAGCTGAAAGCCCCGGGGTGAGCGGCTGCCGGCCTCCCCAGCCCTCCTGCCCTATGGGCTGCGCCACCAACATTTAAGCACAATTCCTCACAGCGTCACTCGGACAAGTCTCGGGGACTGGCTTCATGCTGAACTACGACTGGCGGTTACAGTAGCTTCTTGCTAGCTGGCACGGACCATTATCTATAAATTTTAGTACAAAAACTTAAAAAATACAGAAACTAGGTCGATTTGTTTACCTACATATTTACAGATAATTACAACTCTTTTCACTCACAATCGTGAATTGTCAGTGAAAAAAATCAGACTGTGCATGTTCTGAGGTACCCGTACTCAGGGGTGGGGAGCGGGGCAGGGGACCAGAGGGGCGAGGGCAGGGGCAAGATCCCCCTCCCCGGGTTTGTTCACATCTGCGGGGGCAACGCTCGCCCCTCGTGGGTCCTGGACTCAGTGTGTGCACTCGGAGAAAGCGAGGAGAGAGAGAGAGGGACCCGATGTCGGGGTTTCTTTTCCTAGGACATGGCTTTAGGGTGTTCTGAGGACACCAGATGGGTGGAAAGCCAACGGTCACATACCAAACCGCCATCCTCTCCCGCTGAGAGAAGCCTTCAGGTGAAGTGCAAGTATTGAGACCCACAGCTCGGTGGTTTAAGGTGCTTGTTTGCCTGCAAATCCGATTTACTAAGTCCCTCTCCAGCTGACAAAGGCCTTTCCTTCCCCAGCAAAGCCAGGACAGAGGGGCAGGGCAGGGACGCAACAGGCAGCGTCACGGCCCCAGCTGGCTGAACATCATTGTGCAACAGGAACAGATTTATCTGCTGCCATCATTCCCTCATGGGGTGATGTTTACGATGACCACGAGACTCACCAGCTTTGTTTTTTGGCTGTAAACAGCTCCCCACAACCCTCTCAAGCACCTCACTCCTATTTCTCAACAGACTCCAGCTCAACCGACTTGTAAAAGTGCAAACTGAAACAAACACAGCAGAGGGACACCAACCGGCGTCCCCATCTTGGCGTCCACCACGCCTTCAGCCTTGGCACCGGGCTCCACACTTGCTGCCGGTTGGCACCGCGCTGGGCGAGTCCCACAGGCACCAGCACGGCTAAAGACGACACTACTACTCGCGAAACGAGAAGGACGTCCCGACCAAACCTGAGCGTCACCTAAAAAGCTCACAGAAGACCTTCTAAAAGGGACGGGAGGGAGGAAACTGCCTCCGCGCTCTCCGACAGCACAAAGAGAACCCGTGGTTGGCGCGTTGCTGAGCTGGCTGGGCATCCCCAGGGGTAAATATTGTAGCTGCATCAACAGTCGTGACTTGACACGTTTATCCCCCAAACTGCCAGATGTCCCACTAAGGTGGGTTCTACAGAGGACTAAGGTTAGAAGGGTTTCCACGACTTGAGGAGCTCGTGGTGACCAGCATGACACTTGCCCCTCTCCTGTAAGAAAGACCAGGGCAAGATTCACTAGAATCGCAGAGCAAGCACCCAGGAGAACGAAACTATCCTCTGCTTCAAGGACTTGAGCAACAACACACACCTAAACAGAATAAAGAAGGGACCAGAAGGGTCTCTCTCTGTGCATGTAGGCGCTGTGCACGCACACACACACACAATCTCATTTAAATCTTCCGATCGAGCTTCTCTTTGGATCCTCCACACAACCTGTTCTTGTCATTAGCCACACACACAAAGGTAGACAGTGTTCAGAGTCAGCGGCGGCTCAAACTCAGGAATGCCAAAAGTTAGTGCCAGCGCAGCGTGCCAAGACCGTGCCGGGCTTGCGATCCTTTGTGGCGAGGCGCAGCTGGGGACTCTGAGCTCAGCCTGCTGAGCGCTTCACCGGCCCACTCACCGCCTCCCCAGCACGTCGCTCCACTGCCTCAACCGCTTCCCTAGCGCTTTGCCATCTTGTTTTTTGCTTCTCTGCCGTCTTCCGACGTTCTGGTACCCTCTGGGAGCTCTCACTACCTCCAGCCTACCCCTCCCGCGGCCCAGAAAAAGCAAGCTACAATTAGCAGGGCAGTATTTAAACAAGGGGGTTTTGAGTGCACGGCTGGTGCAGAAGTCGGTGCCCTCGCCCTCGAGAGCCCTGCAGCAGGGATCGCTTTTGCTCGCGAAGGAACAGCAGAACTCAAGTGCCCTGACAGAAATGCACAGCATGAGGTGTGTGTGCACATACACCCACACACACACACACATGTGCGTACGGGGTATATAAATACATACAAATGAGATAACCATATATATAGATCCAGAGAGATGTGCGTATTCAACAGAGCAATGGTCGACAGTGGTACAATACAATTTATTGCCTCTCAAGAAATGGCACGGAAGCAGGGGCTGGGGGACAGGGCAGCCTCAAGCGCAAGAGGCCCTTTTCCCCGGGTGGGGGTTTAACAAACAGTATCACCCCAGGATGGACCAGGGTGCACCCCACGGGGGTCACCGAGCATGCAACACGCATCCTTCTGGAGTGGGAGGGCTGGGGTGGGAGGACAGAGAGCAACGTCAGCCTGGCCCCAAGCCAGGCGAGGAAGGGCTGCAGGGAATTCTCTGTGGGAAGCTTGGTATCGTACCACGTTTCTTTCTTCAGTCCCTTTGAAGCTCACAGGCTTGGAGCGAACGCAGGTGAAAGGGAGCCGCGGCCTCCATTTCAGCGCTGCAGCCGAGGAAGAAAGCACAGAACGTTCAGCATGGAAGGGAGAGGCGGCTGCTGGCTCCCTGGGACCATGGGGAAGAAGGACAACGTGGTCCCTTTCACTGATTTCAATTAAATAAAATCGAAAGAAATTCAAAGCGGAAGGGTGAAAATGCCGGCTTCTCCGTTTTAGAGATCTCTGGGCAGAACTACGTCAGAACTTTAGGTCTTTGCAAAGGGCAGAGTAAAACCACCACAGAATTACAGATTGTAGAGGCCAAGCTGGTGATTTGAAAACACTACCATAAAGTTTGGGCAGTAGTCCACACAGAAGAGTTTCCCCAGTGTTCAATACAAACATCAAAGATGCAAGAGAACATCTCTGCTGAGGTACAGGAGCAGTTTCCACAATTTGCAGTATCTTTAAAACCAAGGTTAGGGCATGAATGCGACGAGGACAACATGGAATAATTGATCGTTTAAAAACAAAGAGTTTGCAAACTGATTCAGAGAGTGTTTGCGTCTCTCTAGCATAGAGCTGTTCATGTATCTCATAAACATACCCGAGATACATTAAAATTCTCAGCGCCAAGGGCTTCCTCACATACCTCCAAGGCACAGCCTGACCTTGAGTCCCTCTGGCTCCTTTCTCTCGGGCTCTTTGCTGCTTTGGGACAGCTTTCCTTCCCCCACATACACACAGGGACACACACATTTAGACCAGTTGATCTGAATCAGTTTTTGCAAACTATTTTAATTAAAATATTAACTTGTTGGAATAGTCCAGGTCTGCACATGATATACATGTAAAAATGGTTACTACACAGTTCTTTTTGAATACAAAAAAAGCCAATATGGGACAGCCATCATTTGGACTCAGCATTCAGTCATGCTTGACATTACACGAAGAGATGGGTTGAGAGGATTCTGTTGAAGTAGCTCAATTTAAGCCAGAGACTTTGACCAAATTCAAACCGTATAACAGAAGCAAAAGAACGAACCCACTGAACTTGCAGGTACAGCCTGTCCCTCCTGCTGTTTGTGATAGAGGAGCTGAATTTCAAAATGCTGTGTTAACACCACGCTCTGGGCACACCCTCCCCTCTCACGCAGTAAATCTCACAGAGTTTTGGCCTTTCATTTCATCCTCGTCTCTTTCGAAACCCAGGAAAACACAGGTAACCTTTCCTACATCAGTTTTGCTGCATTTCAACAAGACTGCGATGCAAGAGAGTGACTCCAACGCATCCGATTCCACATAAAAACATAGCAGAGGGAAGGACAGGACAATTCATGGTCACCACTCCACCCAGGGGGCAACCAGAGCCACCTCCGCGGAACCACCGCCTCATCCCAGGCTTCCATCAACTGTGAGCACGACAAAGCTCCTTACTAAGGGGCTGCTCCAAGGTATTTTGGCAGAGTTTCCGTCCTCACTAGAGTGATATGCTTTGTCAAAGATGCTAGAAATCCCAGTCGGATTCACCAGACGCTGGCGGAGAGTTAAGGATTGGGAGTGGATGTTAATTTAGCTAACGAAAGAACGTCGCCCTGTTGCGAGTACTGAACAGCAGCGAGACACTAGAGTATTTACTATATAAATATGTCACGTGGACAAACACATTCGGCAAACCTTGCTTTTGAGCCCTATAAAAACATATTTAAAGGCAAATCCTAGAGTTAGCAGCTAGTGTTTTTTTCTTCAAGATGATTAGTGTGCAAGGAAAAACATTTACAAAGAAACCTGGCTGGCCAGTCCCCTCGATGGAAATCTCTGCCTCAAGCCAAACTTCACCTCCCTGCTCTTCCTCTCACCCCACGGCGCTGGCTGACCCCCACGGCCCTGGCACGAGAGCACGGGGGCATCTCCAGTTCCCAGCACTAAGGGGTGACGTGATGCCACCACAAAGTCGTTCGGGTAATTAGACTCCCTGACCCCTTCATCACCGTATGGATTTCACGACCTCCTTCGCTTCCTTTCAGTAGTACAGCAGCTCCAACGAGCCTCGGGAAGTTGTGCCTTCTCACATGGTGTGATATGCTGCCAGAATCTCCCGGCCTCGCAGGGGACTGGAAAGGTTGTGAAGTATCGCAGCAACGAAAAAAAAAAAAAAATAAGAAAAAGGAGCCTCACATGCAGCAAGACCTACAGTGGTGATGTGGGTTAGTCATCAGCTGGGAAAGAGGCATTGGCTCAGCTCCTCCTGGTACGCGGTGGCAACTAAACATTTAAACAGTTGGCTACGATCTACATGTAAACAGGAAACTGCAACAAGCCAAAAAGGTAACAAATCGGTGGCTGTAGTGTAATAATGAAAAACCCGATCGATGGCATTTTGTTGACTATGGCATCCTTCAAAATACCTCTGGCATTTGAGATTGGTTGGCTGAAAGTCTAAACGTTTTTGAACGGAGCAGAGAGGACTACGCTGGGCTCCAGGAATTACTCTGATGCTTAGCTAAAATGAGATGTCACAGTATTAGCTGTACAAGTGCATGACTTGCGCTCCTCTGCCCAAGCTCGTCTGAGCTACCAGCAGCACAGTCAGGGAGTGCCAAAGCAGGAACACAATTTCAAACGTTTCTAGCCCGTTCCCTCCAGACAGGTTTACCTACACGCTTCCCGGGAAGCTCACCAGTGCCTTCGGAGAGAACGACACACTTCTTACACGACACGGAGCGGGCACTTGGGTAGAAGGGCCCTGTTGAGCCCTGGTGTCTCTTGGCCTCTCTTCTCACACTTCTTCCTCACCTACAAGTCTCTGACAACTTCTCTTGGCAGAGGCAAAACCCTAGGAATTTATCCAATTTAATGACAAATAAAAATGGAACAGAAGATCCAGCTGTTCCTCCCCGGATGTTGGTTTAAAGGCAGCTCGCCTGGTTTTTGCAGGGTGGCAGTTCGAAATTTATGGTTATGGGAGGAGGTCTCCGTTCTCCCTCAGACTTCCTACGGGATGGCGTGACGAGGGCAGTCTGAGGCCCTTCTGTCCTGTCAGTGTGACGACCACCAGCCAAACTCTTCTGACTAATTGCATATATTTCTCAGACGCCCTCCCAAGACCCCTCCAAAAAGTAAAAAAAAAAAAAACAAACCAGCAACGAAAGAACAAAACCAAAAAAACCACCCCCCCCCGAACCCTGCAGCCAAATACTATGACATCCCAGTTAGTAAACACAAAACGTAATGCTTTACAAAATGAATACAATATTCC
Source organism: Coccyzus lansbergi (assembly GCA_033558105.1). Lineage (NCBI taxonomy): Eukaryota > Metazoa > Chordata > Aves > Cuculiformes > Coccyzidae > Coccyzus > Coccyzus lansbergi. The sequence continues at coordinate 280,411 of JAUMJK010001002.1, forward strand.
ATGTGCACCCAGCTTCCACACGTCAGCACCACACTGAGGAGGCTGCTGGGCTGGTGTCTGTAGGCAGTTTCTGTTGGCAGACAGCTCCAGTGGAATTGCCACCCTCAGTTATTGTTTAAGTTATGTATAAGACATGTGTGAACCATTGGATATTTGTGAAGTAACACTTGTGCTCCTGCTCATGCCCTGTTCCGTCCGTCCCCCAGAAGCTGTCCGCCTCAGAGCCTGGGGGCTGTTGCGGACCCCTATCGCACTACTTCGAGGTACCCCCTGCATGGGCCCCGAGGGGTGACCCCATGGCTGGGGTCCACCTTGCATTGGATGGCCCCAAGCTTGAGGTGGGCCACCCATGGGATGACCCCAGTGAGGTCCTGCACCCCCAGTAGGATTGTGGGACCAGCCAGAAGCTCCCGGGTAGCTGTGGCTGAACGCCTCGGGGGAGAGATTAGAAAGAACCATATTACTAAAACCTAGCCTCATGCTTTCTGAGTCAAAGGCTTCGATCTCGCGAGCTTGACGCTCCAGCAGGCTTCGTATCCGTTCGGTACGCTCGTTCTGCAACGCCAGCATCTCCTCCTCAATCTAGGAAGGAAAAAAAGAAGAGAGTCTGTAGCAGCAGGACTCTTACAAGCACGGCCTCAAGTCTCGGGAGCACTTGTTAACAGCGAGCTAAAGGGGAACCTTCTCCCCGTGTTTCTCCACGAGACTGGATCTCCATCGGATGTCCAGTGACACACGATCTGTTTGGAACACAAAATGCTAAGTCCCACAAAACTGCCACCGTCACTGTTACCACCACAGTGAATACCAGTTGGAGGGTGGTGGTACCTGTTCCCTGGTGAATATGGAAGTTTTAGGGACGTGGATCCAAAGTTTGCTGTGATGTTAACAGCTTAACAGAGACTAATCTTTTAAGACGCAGCAAAGCCTCCAGCTTCCATAAAATCTACTGGAAAAGCACCTTCAGATGCAGCCAAGCACGGCGCCCATACAGTCAAACACCTGCCAACACAGCTTAATGCACCCTTCACTGTTTATAGCCAAATGGGATGATGACAACTGCTATTTTCTCCCAGATTCAATGTATGAGCCCACATTCCGTTTCCTCTCCAGTGTTCACTGGCCAGATCTTCTTAGCTCATGTTTACCACCCCTTATCTGCCGCTTTCCTAAACTGGTTTCTCGTGTTTCATTACCCTGATATTTTCTCCAGTGTGTGCGGCTGAAGAAAGTAGACAGCGATGTTTGAATTGTGTGGCGGATTATTAGCTAGATGATATGCAAGCTGCTAACTCCTATTTCTTCCTTGTAACACTGTGCCAAATTGCTTTTCAACCGTACTTCAAGCAGGGGCACTGGGATCAGCTCTCCAAGTCGGAATACAAGGGGCTATGGCCTCCTGACACCCACCGGGCAGGGAGGAAAGCCTTTCTTATTGAAATCTTTGCAGTCAGGTGGAGAACCAAAGAATCGCTCCATTATCATCTTGCCAGCGCTAAAAACGCTACTTTTGGCCTCCGTGAAAAAGACCAAATGGGTAAAAAGAAGCAGCCAAGACTTTTAGCACAAGCCCACTGGCGTCTCCCCTGCCGCCAGCAGCAACGTGGCCAAGAGGCGTTATCGTAGTCTGGGCCAGAGGTACCGGGCAGAGCATTGTACTTGTAAGCACTCTCCTGCCTTAGTCAGGGAATATGCAAAGTGATTTCTTCTGGAATTTAGGAGACAATCTGCTCCAGCATGAGTCACCTCCTGAGCCATTTGGGGCTTTCAGAAGCTGCCTTATCCCCTCACCTGTGGATAAGAGCGACACTGACTCTCTCCATCAAGCAGCCTTGCTCACTCCTGCTGAAAGCCATGCAGTGGTGAGCTGGCTTGGAAATGGCAGAAGAGGAAGAAGAAACCTTCGCTAAAGTTAGCTCTTTAAAACGCTCCACTTCTTTTATTCTGGTCCTCCTCTTCGTTTTTCAAAAGTGCGCTGTCTTCAGCCTGTCCAGCTGCTCAGGTTTGCAAGCTCTGTGGCCGCACTACACACACGGGAACATTTAGGTTGGAAAAGACCTTTAAAATCATCCGAGCCCAACTGTAAACCCAGCACTGCCCTGTTTCTACTGCCTGTGCAGTTCCTTCTTGCCCTTAAGTTCATCTGTCAGGTCTTCACTCCACCAGGCCCGTGTCTTTCCTGATTTATTAGACCTGGGGATAGAGAGCATCTGCGCTCTACGGGAAGTAGTATTAGATTTGAATCCTAGAACAACCAGGTTGGAAGGGACCCATCAGATCTTCTAGTCCAACCATTCCTATCAAGCCAGCCCTGTTCTGCTCCCTTGAGGAGCAACCCTGAGGGCAGTTTCCCAGGGTATTCTAGTGACTAAACACTGGGTTTGGTGAAAATGAACTTCACACACGGGCAGGCTTAACATACCGCATTAAACCGACATCGCTGACAGATGACCCCAGGATGCAGGACTCTGAAGACGAGATGTCTGAGGGATGTGGGAAGGAAATGAGTAAATATGAAGTCTCTTAAAACCACTCTTGGGACATGCTTACTGCTGGTGCCACACAAAGCCCACAGAATCAGAGTACAGCTCGTACAGCGCCACAGACGCTGGCACTCGAGGCTGCGCACTGGTGGGACCGGCTACTCCCTCACCAGCCAAAATCAGACCTGTGCGCTCCGGTGAGTTACTATGGTGATGGGTACCATCCAAACGGAAGAGCTCCATGCTGAGAAGGAAGCAGAGTCCTGTGCACACACTAACTGCTGGAATCTGGTTTATTATTGAATATCAGCGGCTGACTTTGCCACAGGCTACGTGTATATTCGTGCATGTAAATTCAGACACTCGTCTTGCGCATGAACCTGCCCCTCCTCTGGCTGCCAGTTTCCTTTAGCACACGCAGGTGAACACCAGGTGACATCGCGGAGCGACCCACACCACAGTACTTGCAACACTTCATTCTTACAAAACCAGAACACCACCCTTTCCCCAAGGAATACCCTTGCAAAAGGAGGATAAATCCACCTTGCAGCCACATGTCTGCCCTTCAGCTGCCGCTGAGAGGCTGTAATCCCAGAAGAAGAAACACTCTCACTGCTGAAAGTATCGCTAAATAAAGGTTCCTGCCTGTTGAACCAGAATGAGCATCCAGTCTTTCACTATTCTAACGCAGTAATCATAGAATCATAGAACAACCAGGTTGGAAGGGACCCATCGGATCATCTAGTCCAACCATTCCTATCTAACACTAAACCAAGCCGCTCAAGACCTCATCCACCCATGCCTTAAACATCTCCAGGGAAGGTGACTCAACCACCTCCCTGGGCAGCCTATTCCAATGCCCAGTGACCCTCTGAGTGAAAAACTTCCTCCTAATCTCCAGCCTAAATCTCCCCTGGTGGAGCTTGAAGCCATTCCCTCTTGTCCTGTCCCCTGTCCCTTGGGAGAAGAGGCCAGCAACCTCCTCTCTACAACCTCCCTTCAGGTAGTTGTAGAGAGTAATGAGGTCTCCTCTCAGCCTCCTCTTCTCCAGGCTAAACACCCCCAGCTCTCTCAGCCGCTCCTCATAGGTTCTGTTCTCCAGCCCCTTCACCAGAATTGCAGAGGGACACACAAACACACAGAGGAAAAAACTACGCTAGGTCTTAATTTGATCATTTTGTTCCTATAATGCAGCTTTGCTAAGCTTCCTATCATCATTACTGACACCAAATGCTTTGCAGGGTCTTCCTATGCACACAGACTGTCCTGGACTGAGAGAGAGGCACAACATCATTATTGGTTGATGAGTGTTCCCTGAAGTCCTGCCTGGCTTTAGCTCCTAACGTAACATGATGTGCGACGCCGTGGATGCTGCTCCCCACAACGAGGAGCAATGACTAGCAGCAGACTTGCTGCAGAGATCTTCTAGAGTTCTCATAGGCTCACACCACCAGAGGGCAATGCACACCAGCATCAATATTCCACATACTCAAACACCAGTATGACGGGAGCAGTATTCCTCCAGTAGGAGCGAAATAACCAGCACTGGGGTTTAAGGGCAGCTATTACACACGTGAGCACCACACGGGAATTCTGTGTTCACAAATTCAGTTACTTTCAGAGATTCAGTTCTACTTGCAGAAGGCCAAAGGGCAACGGGAGCGTGCTGTCTCCTCGGAGACGCTGCCTTGGTTGACCATGAGATGGAGCAGTTTAATTCCAGCCAAGGCCCAGCATCTGTGAGCCTCCGGGAGAAGTTAAGAGTGAAGAACCTCAGTAATTGCCCTAACTTAATACCGGGGGATGAGCAAAGTTGGGAACTGTTGTGTGGGTGGCGCCGGCTGGCATGCACAGGGCAAAGCAAAGGGGTAAAAATGGAAAGAGGAAGGCTGATGGAGGATTTCTTCTCCCTGCCCTTCCCCTGGTTTGAGTACGCCACTTATTTCTATACACACGTCTGGAACAGGACAGAAAAGCATATTTCAAACAAGGAGTGCCTCAATACACGTGGCCGACTACAAGCTTGAGATGTAGGGAGTAGCCGGTCACCTGCACCCATGGGCCCAGCTACTTCAGTTTGCTTAGGGAAACGCTGCAGACACCAACATTTCCATAATAAGCATAATTCCATTGGGAAAATGCAGCCTGCTCTCCACAGACAGGCAAACAGAGCAGATCCACCTTCAAATATAACCATAAAGCACAGAGTTTCAAATAAATTCTCCCTTCTTTTTCCCCTCCCTCCCCAAAGATTCCTACTATCAACACCACGCAAACTCCAGAAGCCTCTCCTCCACCTTTAGGTTGTTACTGTCTGTCCTCTAGCGAGCTGGGAAGCTAATTTGCAGCTCAGAGACAGAGAGAACATTTCAGTTTGCCTTCTGCCCAGAGAGGCACAGCTCCCTCTGGCACACTTCACGCTCTATCCTAGCCAGAAGCTGCTCACACAGGATAGCTGAGCTGGCAGAAGGTTTAACCTATGTGTCACCGCACTATCCTCCCAGAGACACAAGTACCCAAGTGATCCGTGTTACTATATACAGCAAGATAAAAGCAGTTTCTCTATTGATAAGCACAGTGCAATTCAAGATACGCAATATGGAGTGTGCTAATGATGCTCGCCGGCCCCTTTTACCTTCTGCTCAAGGAGGGCCCGACGGAGGGATACCCTCTGTTCAAGATCACGCAGCTCCCGATCATGCTGGGCTTCTGCCTGCATCTTGATTTTACTCTGATATGCATTCAGCAGCTCCAATTCCTGCTGCAGCTGCATCTTCAAAACCTGGCACTCGGCTTCCTGCGCTTCATCCAAACGCAGCTGGGAAAGAGAGACAATAGAGACGTTTCACTATGGGGTAACCACTCCTGACACTCCGGGGGAGGACTGCGGGGAGGGAGAGAGAATGGGATGGGGCTTTGTTTTCTTAGCACTACAATTGGTCTCTATTGTGCTTCGTTTCACTGAACAGAGGACCTATAGTGACAAAGGCTGGTGACAGTGAGCCCACAGCACTGATGCCAGTGATGCTGATGAGCGCTGGCGCCTCAGGAACCACGATCCGTACTGCAGAGACCAGACTGCTGGAGGTGCTAACATCCACAGCTCTCCTCTTGCTAAAAGAGGCAAAGAGAAGAGCTCTTGCTCTGTTCAACTGGATTAATCGATTACCTGCAGGCATGAGACTTAAGTCCATACCCCTGTCAATGCAGGACTTCAGGCAAAAGAATAAAATGCCATAAACCTAAAAGCAACATGATACTGAACTTTTAACCTCCCAATACGTAAATCAAGCCACCTACCCTGCCTCACAGTGTCATGTTTGTACGCAGTGATACAAGCAGCACACAGTGTGCAAAGAAAACCGCACATTCAGTTGTAGCGAGGACTCAAAGCATTGCTCATGTGGTCATTCCTTAAAAAAGGAATCTCTCCAAGAAGGAATCACAGAATTTCGCAACACTTTTAATGTTATTTCAGCTTTACAGTCAAAACTCTGGATTCCTCCATGACTCAATGAGCATTTTCCACCAGTGGGACATGCTTTGGTTGGCATCTTTGACAAATCAAAACCTAAATGACTGAAGACAGCAAGCCGCACGTTATTTAATGATGCTTTAACAGGGACGTTTATGCTGTCAAACTTCATGCAAAAGCAGTCCTCTGGCCACACAGATGCATCGCTTTGCATCTCTGTGACAGCAGCTTCAACTTCAACTTGCCTGAAGTGGGCGATACCCCTTTCCTCTGCGTTTGAAGGCTGCTTTTTAAACACAGAGGAACAACTGTGCTGGGTACGGCACACATAGCAGGGAAGCAGGGAGCCTGCTGTCAGGATACAGATTGGTTAAAATGCAAACATCCCTATTTGGCTGAGGAACCCTGGGTCCCTCGGAAGCGACTCACAGCTTGTGTGGAGAGCATTTCATTAATGCTGTGATCATACTGCTCAGCCAGGATAGCCAGCTTCCGGGTCTGCTCCTCCTTGAGCCGTTTGAGGACAGCTTTATGTTCACTCTTTGGCGTGGTCTCCAGCAGATGGTTTCGCAGTGCTTTGTACTGTCTGGTTTGGATCTTGCATGTATCCTGAAACTGCTTCTTTATCTGTAGTTCTTTTGACTGGAAAGATGGAAGGGACACAAACAAAGAAATAAAAAAAAAAAAAATAGCACGTTTCAAATGGGAGAAATATCCATTCAAATGGATATTTAGGATTACATTAAGGATACGAGTTCAAGAATCCACAAATGTATATTAACAGCTACAGTGCAAGGAGGGAAGCAAAACACACAAGAGGCAATGACTATCGCTGCAGCTGCTTTGACACTGCTACTGTGCCCAACAATTACAATACAGACACTTCTGTAACAAAGCTCCAGCCTAAATACAGCTGTCTCTGCACAAAGAGCCTCGCAGTTGCCACTGGACTGGATCCAGTCCCGGGTGCCGCTTTTCAAGAAAAGTTCTTGAGGGACAGGACTGATGTTTATGAGCACCAAAAGCCATACTTGCACATGACTGTGCTTGTATAGCACATGGATACAAACAGCAGTGAATGTTACCAAAAGAAGCAGATTTGGTGCATGGGAAGGGACAGGGGAAAAAAGCAACACTTTTTCCATTGAGCGTTTGATGAAGAGAAGATGTATTCTAACCGGTGATGTTGCAAGCCTGGTTTTCATAAAGATACTTAGAAAACGGGTGGGAAAGAACAGATGCTGGAAGACATAGACACAAGCAACATCAGCACTGTGCTAGTGAAGCAAACAAATTCCCCAGGCCTACTGGAGCCGGAGAGGTCCCTTTGCACTCCGCTAGCATCTCCATACTGTTTAGAGACAGGACTTTGTGACTGCACACAAGGCTGAGAGGATCCATCCCGGAAAAGGCATCTGGATCTGATTTTGCTGTATGACTTTTGAGGAAATGATTTTTTTTTTCTTTCTTCAATTGGGCCTTACCTGCCTCCAGAGCTGCCTGCTAGGGTTAAGTCCACTGTTGTGGAGCTTCCCGTGTCTTTCCACAGAAAGGCTGAAACAATTCTAACTAAGCAACCCCAGAAGTGATGTGTGACGGGGGTTAACTGGCAGACAGGGAATCAAGTTCACCATGGGAAGAAAAAAAAAAACCCCATCAAACAGAAACCCCATTAAAGCTCCACCACTGCCAGTCACAACGGTTAAAACCTGACACACTATGGGCAGATGCATGTATGTGCATGTCTCCCACCAGCTCCTGCTCCTGGTGCTAACTCAGGGCTCAGCAGGGTGGGTGATAAATGCAGCACTTGGAGCTCCCTAGAAAGATGCAGTGGGATCAGACAATACGTCCAGGCCAACTCAGATATCAGCATTATCTGCTGCCTAAACCAACAATGCTGCTTGACTAATCTGATGCAGAAAACAGGACAAAGATTAGGGTTTAATTAAAACTAAAACATGTTTTGTGGAGAGGAATACGGCGCTTTTAGCCTTTGTAAATTCACAGGAAGTCATTTCCCTCCAGGAAACCTCTAAGGTTGTTTCTCCCTGCCAGTGTCACCAGGTTACACATTCCCACCAGGGCCGTGGTCAGCAAAACACTCGCAATCTATTTTGTCCTCACTTTCTGTGAAGTCTCGCTTGGACACCAGACTCTGTTTACAGGCTTCCAATCCAAAGGCTTTAACAACAGGAAACAGAAGGGAGGGGTAAGATTTCCAGTCAGGCTTCTGACAAGATCATTTTGCCCTGGTATTGTGAAATACCAGCAAGAGGGTTTGTGCCTCACAATTAACACACTTGAAATAATAGCAGAGCAGTTGTCACTGAAGGGTGAATTCTAGTTAGCATCCTTCTGGTGCGACACTGACCGTTACAAGTCTGCTGGCAGGACAAAGGACCTTCCCTAAGCAACAAAGAGGAAGCCTGAAACACATGCCCTCGAGGGAAAACTTTGCTGAGGAGAGAAATGGAACAAACAGTCAAATTACCTACTTGAACAGGAATACTTGCCTGCACTACTCAGAAGCAAGACAAGAGTTAATAGCAGGACCAGTCTCGATAAAGAGAGGATTGTACTACAAACCCAACGGTCGTCCAGCAGGCTGCATTATTAGCACTGTGTGTACGCAAAGGTGCTGGATTGACAGCTCAAGCCTGAAATCCTTCGCTAATCACAGAACAGCCATGGAAAGCAAAGCACAAGCTTTCCATGCTCCCTGCAAAATGCTCCAGCTCTGTCCTCACTGGAAACGGGAAGGAGTTAAAGAGTCTGCAGAGGTGAGAGGGCAGCCAAGTGCCTGCCACCAAAGAGGCCGTGATCCTGCTTTCCCGATTGCCAGTGAGAGGAGGAGGAGGGATGTGCTGCCCACTGGTGTTTGCACCGCATCACCTTGGGGAGGCAGAACTAATGCTAATCTCGGAAGGATCAACCTAGTACAGCTGTTTCAGTTTTATTCAGCTCAGAGAACAGCACAGCTTCCCTGTGAAGTCATCAGCTATTTATACACTCTATCCTTGGAGATTCTCGACAGCCATCAGATGGTCCCTTGTTCTCACAAGCGAGGTGTTCACTATTAAATATTCTTCTAATATTGACAAATCAGGTATTTATTTTTGTTACGAAGTTCTGCTTTCAAGCTGGTTATTTGCTCTGCAAGAAGATAACTTGCAGGTGGTGAAAACCAAGGCAAGTGGAAAATATCATGAAGAGGAGAGACCTGGAACAACAAAGAAACCCCATGTTCAGAAGGCCATACACTCATTTTGTTACTGGCAGAGCTGAACACTGGGTGGAGAGAGAAGTCTGCCTCCTCCGGGGAAACACACCAGGCGCCTTGAGAAAGGCCTTACGCTCCCCTCCTCAGATACTTCAGAATAAGCCACTAGGCTTCTTTGGATGAAGTGAGATCTTGCAATGAAAACACCAAGAGCCTCAATTACAGAGGCCCTACAGTTCTGGTCAGCCACCGCAGTGACAAGGCCAGCACGAGAAACCCACTAGAACACAACACAGCAAAGGTCAGCGCCGGGAGTTTCCTGAGGACATGGCAGTTGGCTGATACCTCTCCTCTTCCCCTCATACACGCTAGCAAACCAGTCTTAATCTAAAACCAATAACAAGGTGTGCTAGCCAAGGCCTGCAGTGCAGTTCATACAAACAGCAACACTGCTTCACTACAGAAATGCAGGTTTTCTTCTTGTTTATGGGGAGAAGAGGATTAGAAAATGGTGCAGGAGCTGAAAAAGGGCACTGGAAAGATTAAATCCACTTTACTACAAGAAGGAAGGCACAACACTGAGAAGAACAGCTTCTCAAACAGAGAGAGCACTGCTGCCCTGATCACAGTTCACGCACACGGTGCTTGCAGGGCTGTGGTTACACAACCTGACCAATAACAACACTTAAAAGATGATCTTCATTACAAAATGAGACACCTGTAAAAATTAATGAGCTTCAAAATACTTTGGACCTGCATAAGCTGCAAAGGAGAACCGAGCAGCAACGTGCCACCTTTCCAGAACCACCAGCAGCTCAGGCCCAGCCCCGACATCACTCCGTACCTTCAGGCTCTTGGGCTGCTGCCGGACCTCCATGACGTGCTTACGCCTCAGCTCCCGCTCCCGGCGCTTGTTGTATTCCAGCTGGTTGGTGAGCTCAGTCTGGTGCTGGAGCCGGATCAGCTCACAGCGCATCTTCTGGATGGTACTGAGATGGCGGAACTCCAGCTCCTGCATGGACTCGTGCTGACGCAGCAGCATGGCGTGCTCCAGGTCCTTCTGGGTCTGCCTTTTGTTTAACTCCTAACAGGAGGACACAGGAAATTATTAGATTCTTTGTACTTACTTGGATTTCCATTCACAACGTGACATTTCACTTTGCTCACAAGGGCATTTCTCAGGCATCTGAGGACAGAGCACAGAGCTTCTACGTCTTATCAGAAGCAGACAGCACCACCACCAGTAATTTTTCCTTCCTCATTTCACTTTTCTTCTTCCTGTTCTAGATTCTTAACAGGATTTGCAGTAAGCATTTTCTGGAAAGGTCTGTAATTATTGTGCCTGTTGCCTTTTTGGATCTAACGCTTCTCCCACACTGGGGCAACTAATCTGAACATTCGATTCCTCACAGATCTCCTAAATGCAACAGAGATTATCAGGTGGCACTGCAAGACATATTGAACCGTTCCTTTACCAAAACACTTCAGATGTGGTAATTAACACTGTACCAAGGTTAGAGTTGAGTTGTTGGTGCTCCAGTGAGACAAATCTCTCACAGGTGATTCCAGGTGTCACCTCTGCTTGTTCTCTTACCTCCCGGACCAAGTCCTGCTCAAGATTATGGCGGCCAAGGAGCATCCGTCTCTTAAAGCGTCGACACTCCAGCTCCAGGTACTGCCTCTGACGCCTCAGCAAGTTGGCTTCTTCCTCTGCCTGGAAGTGCTGGATGTTCTCCTTCTGCTTGGAGAGCCACTCCTGCTTCTCCTTCTTTGGAGTGCTCTGGTTTTCATTCAGCTCCTGATAACAGCAAGGTAATGAATTGTGGAACAGTCACAGTAAGCTCCTTCGCCCTGAACAACTGGACGGACCTGCCTAATAAACTATATTTCAGATAAAGCCATTGCACCTTGTCTTCTCCTGGCTGGTACCATCCAGCCGCTGCAAAATGCAGCGCATCACACATCTAAGGGAACACCAGGAGACAATTCACAGAGGAGCAAATTTAACTGCAACTTTTTTTCCACTCTGCCCATTTTAACCCATCAAATTGATGGTTCGTGTCCAGAGTTTCCAGGCATCTGTACTACTTCAAAACATAAAAATGATGGTTTGCCACTGAAAAAGCCGCTTGGAGCTCCTGCCATTCTGCCTGAGAAGGGTTTTCATATGGTCCCAAAGGACCGGGAGAAGGGAAACATCACTGGTCTCATTTACAAACATTCATTCAATACTCCAGCCGCATGAAGCACATCAGGAAATTTGCGTCTTGCCTGATCAGAGCATGAACATTTTATAACGAACCCACCACGGCAGGGCCACTCACCGGGATGTCAGAACTTACAAAAACCAATATAAAGAAGTTCACAAGTGAAATTTAAAGCCACCGTTTCCACATTTGTATTAAAACCGTAAGAAGTACCATTGGCAAAAGACTCTGCTTGCTCGAATCGCACACCAGAGGTGTCCATACAGTGGACTTGTGATGCGTTTCAACCCAAGCACGAGACAGAATGCCTCAGTATTTCATCAGTGTTTCTGGGCGCTCTGTGATCTACTGCCCACTTAACCCACGCTACTATAGTTTTTCTCAGATCTTTCTTGGCTCTGCTGCTCCTCAGCCTTTTTTTTGCCTCTCCTGGGAAATGTCTATGTTTGGGAATATTCCCCTTTGGAGCAAGCTCCAAAGTCACGTCACACCAGTTGATGGCTGAGCACTAAATGGTTCTTTCAAAAAAATTATTTCTAGTTCTTGCGGTTTCAGCTACTCCACAAAAAGAACCAGGAAGTTTAAGCCTACAGCTTCACAAAGGCCATGATTTTCACTACAATAAAATGATTATTAAACTATTACCCAGCTTTCTCTATTGAAATTAAAGTGCTTTAGAGATTTTTTCCTGAAATAAAATCCACAGGTCATCTTCACTGCTCTGTGTTCTTAGAATCATAGAACAACCAGGTTGGAAGGGACCCATCGGATCTTCTAGTCCAACCATTCCTATCATTCTTGCTGCTACAGAAATACAATGGAAGTGCTAAGAAACTCCACTAACTGCCGCAGTGCATGGTCAGCATCTGCAGCAACAAGGGATGAGAAAAATGTTTATGCCCTTCCTTAAACTACCTGTTTTATTCCTCAGAATTGCCAAATTTGCATGTTCCTGGCTAAAAAGTAATATTAAACAATGGAGAAGTTTGTTCACACGATTTAGGTGCCAAGAAACCTTCTTACTCTAAGGTCAAAGGTAGAAACTAATACAGTACGTACAGGACTGCTCAGGAAACGCGGAGCCTGCTGCAATCCAGCACAGCGATGCTCTGATTCCTGCACGTTCCCCGCTCTCACACTGTACCGTACGCTGCACTATTGGTTCACGGTTCTCATTACAGAAGGGTTACCTCTTTCAGCTGCTCTTTACGGAGTTTATATTCTCTCTTCTGGGACTCCAGGAAACTGTTGAGTTCTTTTTTCTGTTGGGCCTGAATATGCTGTTGAAACTTCTTTTCTTCATTTGCCATCACTTTAGCCTACAGCAAACCCCGCAGCAAATCAGTTTGAGTCCCGATCGATTACAGCTCGCGCTTTGTTTCAGCCCCAAGACCAAGAACTCGCGGTACAGCCACCACCATACTCACCATGCCTCTGAGAAAGCACGAGTGCCAGGAGCTCACCCTCACCCTGCTCTCTCCCCACCCCCCCGTCCCACCAATGCACCCAGCAGGACTTCTTGTTCGGTGCCGCATTTCCTCAGCTCTACTGTTCAGCTGCTCTCACCCAACGAAGTCAACACCTCATGACAAACTCTATCTTAGCCCTCCACTGAGAGATCCAAGATGAACAAAGAATCAACAATCATCGCTGTAGGCAGCACCGCTTCGGTATCAATTATTTACAAGCATAAACCCCCCCCATATCCATAAGCAACCAGAGGGTGAACATTTAACATCGCTGGCACACTTCTCTGCAGGCTAACCTGCCTCCGTAACACTCGATGGCAGCCAGTTACTGACAGCACGTGCGCGGCAAAAGAAAGGAAAACCCTCAGTATTTCTTCTGGGGTCAGCACACTAACATTTAGTACAACGCACTGTGATGAAGGACATACCTTTCCTCTAGTTACATAAACCCCTTAGTGTAAGGAGGTGATGTATTAGCCTTTTTCTAATTAGCAATTTGCTTGGCTCCTGAAAACAGACACGTAAGAGACTACAATGTCATCTCTTCATCAGTGACGGGAGGTGGACAATTCAATGCAATTAACAAATACGGACCGGTCTGCTAAACCGTAATCTCCTACCTCTTTTTCCATGGCCGCTTGGTGCTTTTTAATTAGCTTTTCCATTTCTGCAGCAAAATTGTTACGCTGTGTTTCAAGATCTTTGTCCAACCTGAGGCGATGCTCGTCCATCTCTGCCTTCAGTTTGTTCTCTAATGCCATCAGTTGCTTCTGGTGTTGCCGTCTCATACGTTTATAGCCAGACATCTGCTCTCGGAGTTCAGAGTCTTGTTCATGTTCCTGCATTTGCCTTGTCACCTAGGAAGAGAACCACATCGGGCCCAAGCAAGTTAATGCTGCTTAATCTGCTTTGCAGCAGTCTTCAAACCAAAAAGAAAACTATTCAGTAAGGAAAGATGATTTTGTTGTAAAGAAAAGCATCCTTCCTAATGGCAGCAGAGCAGATTAAAAGCATGAATTCTGCTGGAGAAGATAAGCTCACGTGAGCTCCAGCAGAAAAAAAAATGTACAATTGTTATGAACCTGTAACTAAATAATGTCTTTTTAGCCCAATGCAGTGAGCGTGCACATGAACACGCACACAAATACATATAATATGTCTATGAAAATAAAAGCCAGCTTATTATAAACCCCTTCCTGCATTCTACTAGGCATATTGGTTTTGAAACTATCCAATACACACAAATTACATTTGCCCAGGTGTTGCATTTAAGCTTTTATTAACTGACATTAAACTATTGCAGTGACAATATCGCAGTCAAGGAGGACAGTTCGTATCCTGATGAAATCCTAACAGCTCGAAGCGGTATCATAGTGTCATGTTTAGAGACGTCCTTTCTCTACAGCTTCATCCGAATAAAACCTTAACCTACCAGCGATGCTGTGCGTATAGTAGCAAAGTGCTCTCGGTTGCGATAATGAGACTTGTGGCGAGATACTTGGGGAGGAGACTGGGGTTCCGATGCCCTCGTTCGAGGATCTGATTCCTCTCTGTAGTTTTCTTCCTCCTTATTGAAAAGCATTAATGTAGGAGAATACAGAGAATCTGTGTTACTAAAGATTTATATTTTGCTCTGGTTCAAAAGACATTTAAAAAGAAAAGAACGTTTTACATTCATCAACCGTGGCAGATACTCCTGCCAATAAGTTGAATGAAGGAATAAACTGCAACAAGAGCTCTGATCTAGGATCCTTGCTTTTGGAAATTTCATTGTGCATCTTTATTACTAGGAGGAAAATCACTAATTAAAGGTGAAGATGAGAAAAATAAATAGAAAACTCAGTTAAACACTTCACTTAAACAAAATAGAAAAGCTATGAAGGAGATGATATTGAGTCTGAAACACAAACCCAACATCTCGTAACCCTGAAAGACAGAGGCAGATTTTCATTATACCCACCACAGAAATACCTCAAAGCCAGTGTTTAAATTTGTTGTGGTGTATTCCACATTCTTATTTTGAGTTTGTCATTCATCACAGAGCGATTAGCAGTTAGATATGATACGCTAATTAACTCCCCAAGGAAATACCTGTGTCTGTTGCATATCTGGGCAAAGAATAAAACATTTTAACCACACCTATCATCAGCCCAGGAAATGCTACTGGTTTGAGAGGATGTGCGATAACCTCTCCGCAGCAGGAGCAGCACAGTTCAGAGGGATGCACCCCAGTTCATCCATCATTGAGCAGAGGTAAAGCAGGGGAGGGGGTTTCACACGGCCAGAGGGCTGCATTTCTTTTATCTGTGCATCTTTATTCATCAACCAAATGTCAAGCCAAGTGCCGGGAAGCTGTGTCCTTCACGGACAGATTTCAGCCACTGCCAGGGATCCTGTATTTAAGAGTTCACTAACAAGGAGGTAAAAGAGGGAGCTCTCGCATCCCTTTGCCTCATGAAGCTCTAAAACTAAGGGCATCCACTGACTAAATCTATTCACAACCTGCCACTCCAGCTCCTCATGGCAGAGCAAGAAGCTTTGGAAACAACTCAATTAGTCATAGAATCATAGAACAACCAGGTTGGAAGAGACCCATTGGATCATCGAGTCCAACCATTCCTATCAAACACTAAACCACGTCCCTCAGAACCTCATCTACCCGTCCCTTAAACACCTCCAGGGAAGGTGAATCAACCACCTCCCTGGGCAGCCTATTCCAATGCCCAATGACCCTTTCTGTGAAAAACGTCCTCCTAATCTCCAACCTAAATCTCCCCAGAAATAAACAAATTTTACAGCAACCTTCTCAATTTCCCAGTGCATATCACTATATTTGGGGCACAATACTAGAACCTGCAGATAATGGCTTAAGACAGGGAACAACTTTTTGTCCTAGTGCCAACCAAACCCTCGACCATTTTGCACCTTCAGAGTTACCCAGTAAAAATCCAACGCTTACCGGCTTTAAATGAATGACAGAGCTATTTGACATCACTGTGTGGTCCCCCTCCATCATATCCAGCTCGCTCTTATCATCCGAGGCATCTGGAAGACTGTTAACACTACTGCTTTGGCTACTGGCACTGATAGACATACTAGGAATGGACTGATTACTTCCGACACTATTCACTGTTCCTGTCCTGCCGACACCGTGATCTTGTTCCTAGGAAAAAGGAATTATTAAGAAAATCCAAATCTATCACAGCCGCATCGATGGGACATCACCAAATGAAATGTTCATTCCATTCCTCTCTAAAGGCATCTACCTGCCACATCATGGCAGTTCCCACCCTCCGGGCATTGCCATGAAACATTTCTCTTGTGGGATGGTGAAGAGAAGAAAAATCAACCTTGTCAAGATTAACTGGCTGATGTCAGATTCTTTTCAGCAGCAAGCCCGTTAACAAGCTGAACCCGATCATGTATCAGCACAGCATGTCACCAGAAACTGTTCTGACACCAGCATCATCTAAGTGCTCAGCTGGGACCCTGCACCTCGCACAGTTCCTTTCTGTACGTGACAGAACAGGAACTGGGTCTCTGCAACTCACAGTTTTAATTTCTGCATGGTGATTGTGGAATGCAACCTAAAAAAAGACACATTAATTCCCTGGACTATTAATTTTTTCCCTTTTTTTTTTTTTTCAATCAAGTACAAGTTTCTGTGTCTTAGACTCACAACAACATTCTCCAGGCAAAACTAGAACATTGCTGAGGGCCTTGGACACACGGTCAGGACAGGCTGACCGCAGTTGCTGAGGGAGTCCTCATGAGGCTTTCTAAACAGGCAAAGAAAGGTAGGATTTACAGAACTGGAAGCTAACTGTTCAGTATAAACACAGCTTCTGCTCTGTCCTTGTTTAGGCCTTGAGGTAGCTTTATTCTGAGCACAGAGAGGAAGACAGGGTTCATGGTCAGGCATGTAAACAGACCCCACAGGTTTCAGCAATAGCTGAGTGGTGGCTGTTTCAATGACAGCGTCATTCTCTAGTTCAGTGATGAAAGTCAAAGTTTCTCTCACCTCCTCCTCCTCCTGTGTTTCAACTGCAGGGCCATTGTGCGCCTCCTGGAAGAGGAGCTTCTTCATTTTACGATACTGCAGGTTGTCCAGTTCTCTCACTGCATCCTTTGTTCTCTGAATCAAGTCTATTAACACTGTTTCGGGTCGCTCCCGAAGAACAAACATGTGCTGTAGAACACACAAATAGGTGAGTGACCTCTTATGTCTCCAATGCACATGATTTGAGGATAAAACTATGAGCTTCGGTTGGGCTTGACAGCCCTCTTCCCCACACAGGAGAAGAACACCTTCACAGCTTACACTGGCACTGTTTTTAGACTTCGTGATCCAGAATGATCTCTGAATGACTGCTTTCTGATGGGAGGGCACCCACAAAAAATAAGAGATGTAAAATAACCCAGAAACGGTATTTCACATAACATGAGAATGGGCTCAGTTTAAACTGAGACTTCTTTGGGTGTCAGGGCATTTAGAGACATTACCTGCTCTTGGTTTAGAGGGAGAAATGCAACAAACAACACAGAAATGCTAAAGGTGTTGGACTGGTTGGATATCTCTAACCAAATATTAATTAACTCATAGAATCACAGAATTACCAGGTTGGAAGAAACCCATCGGATCATCGAGTCCAACCATTCCTATCAAACACTAAACCATATCCCTCAGGACCTCGTCTACCTGTGCCTTAAACACCTCCAGGGAAGGGGAATCAATCACCTCCCTGGGCAGCCTATTCCAATGCCCAATGACCCTCTGTGTGAAAAACTTCCTCCTAATGTCCATCCTAAACCTCCCCTGGTAGAGCTTGAGGCCATTCCCTCTTGTCCTGTCCCCTGTCCCTTGGGAGAAGAGCCCAGCTCCCTCCTCTCCACAACCTCCTTTCAGGTAGTTGTAGAGAGTAATGAGGTCTCCTCTCAGCCTCCTCTTCTCTAGGTTAAACAACCCCAGCTCTCTCAGCTGCTAACTCTCACTCGAAAACCCTTTCCCTTGTTTAGAAAAGCTTAAGAATCAAATATTCAGTGTACAGCTCTGAGTCATAAAACAGGCTGTGAACCTTCCAGTCCAGTCCTAGCCATGTTATGCTCTTTTTTTTTTGGTGATAATCACTGGAGTTTACTGCAAAGGTGGCCACATTTTGCCAATAAGTTAGACAAATCCTGTCTACGTGTGTCAGGAGCAGCTTTTGCAGCCTCCAGCTGAAATGTGCTGTGCAAGCATGAGTCATTATTAACACCACCACTAGTTTCATTTTGTTCCTTGGGAGAACTGCACTGCCATTTCCAACATGTCACATTCCCTACCTGTCCCTGCGAAGTGGCACGCAGCTGTTTCAGACTATAGATGTGGAAGGAATACATTCACAAACGTTTAATTTCCATCAATGTTCTCCTTAATTGCAGCGCACCGCTCAAAATAAAACCAATCTGCAGAATTCTGAAATGGCAGGACTATACACCCACACCGAAACCTTTCCTGGATAATTGCATTTACTTTTCTGAATGCAGAGTTTTTGAAAGAAGCAAAAGTCCTCAGAACCATTTTAAGCAAAAAGGTGATGATAAATCCTCCATAAATAGCATCCGTCTCCCAGTATTGCAAAAATCCCTGTTCAGCACAAACATGGCTGGGATAAAAATCCCCCAAAATAATGTCAGGAGTGCTGTGAAGAGAACGACGAGTTAGTAAAATTCTGAATCCCATCTGATGCCACAGAGGAAATCCATAGTTACACTTAGAATAAAGTGGGTCTAACGCCCAACTTAGATCAAGTTGTGTTCCCTCACACACGTGAACACATCAGCTCTTTACAACGAGCTACCACACTGGCTTTGTTTCCAGGCTAGAGTGAGAAAAAGCGAGTGCCTGCAGCCCACAGGAGCAGAAACGAAGAAAAGAAAAAGCTAAAAAAACAAAGCAAACCTGCAGATGGCTGAGGCTCATTCGTGCCAAAGAAAAGTATTGGGAAGAAAAACTGTTTTCCTCTGCTCCCTTTCCCCCAGGGAGACTCTTAGAACAGCGGATTTCAGTTCTACGTGTAAAGCACGTAGGTGATGGGAGAGGATAAAAAGCCTTTAGGGGTGTATATATAGCAGAGAATAAAGAGGGAAGTAACGAAAGGTATTTGTTAACTAATGCATGGCAGCTCTGTCAGGATTAATTATCATCACTGGGAGGATAGGTTGAGCTTAAGAAACTGAAACTCTTGACAAGCGGGTGGTCATCCAGTGTCACTTAATGGGGGGGTCTTTTTATGATGAGAACAAGGCTGGTTTGGAGAGTGACTTGGGGAACGGCCTGAGACCCTGCAAAGGGGCATAAAGCCAGGAGCACCAGCTCAGCACACTCTGCAGCAGCAGGGATAATAGGCAGAGAGCATCGTTAACCATAACCTAGTAGGGCAGGTAAGACAGAAGAACATCACACGGCATTGCCCCCTTTTAAACACCATGTCAAGAACAAAAAGGACAAGTGGGCCAACCTTCAGAAGCTCCTCCGATGTAGGCCTGTCTTGAGGAATTTTCTGGAGGCAGGAATCTACGAAGTTTCGAAAATAATCAGACCTGGGGCAAGGAAAGCAGAAAAACCCAAACATCTGAGTTAACTACTTAGCTGATTTTTCAAAGCTCATTAAAGAATCGAGACATTCACATTTGGGCCCTCCTAGTAGAAACCACACAGACCTTGTGCTTCGCACTGGTCCCTGACAGCCCTGGTCAGGTCAAAGCCCACCACGAATAGCAGGCAGATAGATCCCTTTAACCTCAGCTTCCAAACAATCTTAAGATTGCAAAAATAGGGGCCAATTCAAGAGAAAGGAAAGTCCTACATAAAGGCAGACACCCACGTTCTCAGTGCATCAACCCCGTCACGTTCTATATTGCACAAACTCTCCAGAGCCTCATTGGAGCCCCTGCCCGGTTCCACCTCTGTGAGCAGATGTTTCATCCGCAAACTGCGCTAACGCAAAATCCTGCAATGGTTTTGGCCCCTCGCACACAACCTCTGTGCTGTTTTGCAATCTGTCACAAGTGAGACAGATTTGTTTGGTAACTTCTCTCCTACTGTAAGTTAGAAATCCTGTATTTTGCCCTTTCTTTCTCTGAACGCAACTTTCAGAAGGGCAGGATTACAACCTGAAAGCAGTAGCACATCAGTGTTGTTTCTTTCCTCCCACACCGCACCCCCTTGTCCCATCACACAACAGTATATTAAATTATTGCATTTTTTGGTCAGAAAAATGCATGAAATGGGTTTCGTGTTTTGTCAAGCAACAGGGAGTTAAACAGGCCAATCAGAATATCTCAGAAGTGAGTTATGAGCTACCTGATCCAGTGAGAGGTGTCCCTGTTCGGGGCAGGGGGCTTAGAACTGGATGGGCTTTATGGTGCCTTCCAACCCAAACCATTCCATGATTCTAGGATTTCTGGCTAGCCTGGGTGCTTCAAAAGTGTACTGACCCACAAACTAAGTTTTTTACAGGGTCTTATGTTCTTGCAGCAGCGTGTCCTGTTTCTGCTACATTCTACAGCCTAAAAATGCATATTCGGTGCTTGGTCAATTTTTATTATACGATGTATAGCAAAGCAAATAAGAACCTTCCAGCTCGCATCCTCCCAACAGGAATCCAGCCATTTCAAGAACTCAGCATGACAAAGCACTCCATTTACAGCAATTCCCTACAACATTCCTCCCTCCGTAATACTCACCATTCATTAGACTGTAGTGTAGGGGATTCATTCTGCGCTATGTGATATAAGGCACTCATTGCGTTCATATTAAACAAAGGAGGCTTCCTTTCCGCTACACACAAAAGAAAATAGTTTTTATGTAGGGAGAGAGTCTCATGGTTTTCGCTCTTTTTTTTTTTTTTTTCAGTTTACATCCCTTTAAAAAGAAAACCGCATCAGCAGAATCACTGTTGCCTGAACACAGAACCCCAAACCAGCCCTACCCTGCAATCAGACAGATATGTTGGCGTAGGTCCTATACCATTGCAGAAGATGAAAGCACTTTGAAGATCAAATGCCTTGTCCTCCCAAGCTTTTCAATTACGTGGTTTATCATAGTTGAGTTCTCTGACTCATTTTAAGGTACTAAAATTGGAGCAAGCTAACAGTAAGGCCTATACTCTCTGTTTAGCCACGATGTGTTCTGGCTTTCATACACCCTCCCCACCTTTTTTTTAAAAGCGAAAAAGTTAAGAAATATTAAATTCTAGCAGGACAGCAGCGATGAAGAAAAAGCCAGTTGCAAGAACCATCAAATCACACTTAACTGACTAAGCACATGGGCAGGAAGTCAGTAACAGGCCAACTCTTTATACTATTTTGAGAGTTGCATTCTCCTTGGCTTCTCTCTCCCTTTCAAGCTTGTGTTACTCTTATAGACTGACACAGCATGAAAGCTTAATGAGGAAGGAGATGATCTCACTGTAACAACAAAATTGAAGCTTCATCAGAATGTTTATGGGGTAAACCTATAAAGCTCAGCCTCACCATACACATTCCGGAGGAGCTGGGCAGGCCACGAGGACGTTCCTATGCTAGGGAAAACGCAACAAGAAAACTTTCCTTCCCATAAAAAATAAACAAGGAAAAAATAGCACTGGTTTTCTTATTCTGCTTTTAATTTTGAGTCAAATAGAAGCAGTGAGCTGTGTATCAGAGCCCACTGCTCACTGACTGCTGTCCAAGGATGGACTAAGCCTTATAAATATCTCAGGAAAGGTAAATCGACAAGTTCAGCCTTAGCACTTTACCTTCTCTCATCTGTCAGATCACCAGTTGCTGCTATCGAAGACCAGACCAATTACCCATTAAACTATTTTAACTGACCTCAAACTCTTTCAAACTGCTTGTTCTCCTTTTTTCCTGTTAACTCACCCAAATAAGGTATAAATAGTCAAACCCCATAGAACCCATGCCCTCAACGCAGGCCATTTCTAAGACTAAAGTAACCACCTCAGAAGACTAGCAGAGGTCTCATTTTTCTGCCTTCTTCCCATGCTTATTCAAACCAAGATGAACGAGATAACCACATCACCCCAGCCTACGATGCTCTACCACCCTGACCCAGTCTCACCTCCCACCACACCAGAAGCCAGAGACGAAGCCTAATGCTTCATATTGCGAACAGGCAGCGTGCAGCGAGGCACCCGGGGGTGTGGTGGCCATGAGCTCACTGCATTCTTGGAGCGCCGTGGCCGGCCAAGTCTCCTTACTCCACTCGGAGCAGGATTCTGTCATGACAGTCACACCCCTTCAATTTGCTTTATATTGGCAACCAAAAAAAAAAAAAAAAAAATCTCTGCTCTGAAGAAAGAATCTATTTCATGTCCTGGAAGAAAATGAAGTTGACAGTTTGGAATGCCAGACAGCATTTTTAGCTAAACTGTGCAGTTCACATGGATTAGCATGTTCCTGTGAGCTCTCGCTGCCCCGGCCGGGCTGCTCCTCCGCCGAGGTCGCTTTGGAGTGTGAGCAATGAGATCTGACAGGGATGGTAGGACAGCCTCAGGTGCAACGAGCAGCACTGAATCTCACCATCCCAGGAAAAACTTACAGCTAAGTGCTTCCAGGGAGCCGGATCCCGGCTAGAACGAGAGTTTGTGCTCTGCATGGTGTTGTGCTTCAGCGAAAGTACTTTTGTTTCAAGAAAACACCATAGATTAAATTTAAACAGAACACCATACTAATACAGTCCTTCAAAACCAATGCTTCCTGTTCTAATGGCAATGCCATCATTCCCTTTGGATTTGGGTTTGGTTTACAAGTTACCACTTCAAAACTGGACATAGCTTTCTCTTTTCTTAAAGAGATATTTCAGGTGAATCTATTCATGAGTGACACCAGACACAACATAGCTTCGCGCTGTCCGCTTATCCCAAACCTCATTTTTGCAGAACTTGTAATTACATCATACATTTTCATGCAAAAAAACCACAGTTTATACCATTAAATTTACTTTCACGCTGGCACTTTTAATGGTTCATTTTTAGCACTGTTTGGCAAACAGATTGGTTTTCGGTTCAGGAGTTAACTGTCTCTCCCACAAAACGTGAACACCTCCAGCGACACAGCTTGGCTATTTTCTTTTGTCTAAGTCGCTTTTATTTTGGGTAATAAAACCATCAGCTCAGTAGGTATCAAACTGGAGAGCTGGTCTTGAATTCTAGAAAGCACATTCAGCACTTTTCTCTAAAATGCAAGCCCAAAAGAAACCAGGACAAGGGAGAAAGCACAGATCTCAGGCACTGTATGTTCTAGGTATTAAATAACTCCATTTTATAATTTTTCAAAGAAAATAACTTACCTAACTCAATACAGGTAATTCCAAGAGACCAAACATCTACTTTGCCATCGTACTGCCCTTCATCCATGGCTAAAATCACTTCTGGGGCCATCCTGAAATAAGAAATCAGTGCTCGTGAAATTCTGGGCAGTGGAACACATCATCGTTGCCATCGGTATCTCAATGAAATGGGCTCTCACTGATTTCAGCTGATTTCTTACTACATATACAAGGATTCACAATTTCTTGAAGTCAGAGCCTGATGATTATTTAATCTTTATTTTGCAAAGTACGTTTTCTCAGCACCACAAGCAGATTACCAGGCTAGCTCCACTAAACCCAAGCGCATCAAACACCCTAGGAAGGATCCTTACCAATATGGCGTCCCCACAAATGAGTTGGCAGGAGATGCTATGGAAGCAGATCCAAAATCAGCAAGTTTCACCTGTCCTGGTTCGGTCAGCAGGATGTTCCCCGCCTTGATATCTCTGGTTATAGAATACAAATGTCAGTATTATTCTTCTCCAAGACTTCTATAGGAGTGATGACAATACACGCCTGTGTTCGCATGCTGAAGCTGAAGAATAACCTACACTTGCTCCAAATATAAACTCTTCAACCTTTAGCTTAACAGCTTCACATGTCTCTCAATCCTGGTTTATATTAGAAATCAATTAGTTTATCGTAGTTTATCTTAGAAATCAACTTCAAATGTTGCACCTGCCTAAGCTCCAGTTCAGCAAAACCTCCTGAACCAACGCTTATAAATGTTTTTCTCAAAGTCCTAATAATGTCATTATTCAATCCTTCCTTCCACTAAAATGCAGCAGGTCCTTCAAACACCAAGAATATTTGCATCGCATCCCACACTTAATGTGCACTTCTCAACACGTGTGTTCATATAAAACTGATTTTTGAAGTCTCAGCGCTCCCCTCCTCAGCGATCCTCGCCTCATAGTGGCCACAAGCTGCTTAGGTCAACTCAGCCTGCCTTGATATTCCCTGCTCCAGGGAACAATCAGCACTGTGATCGAGTATTGAAAAGAGTAGCAGATTCAAAGCAATTCTGCAGAAATTACTAACACCAATTGTAACAGACAGTGCTTAAAGAGCCACAGAGCTTGCTGGTATCTGGTTGATATAAATCACCAGTTTGGGAGCACACGAACGCTGCAGAAAGCAAATCTCTGCTTACAAATATTGAATTTAGGATGCAGGGGACACAATCAACAAGGTAAATTACCTGTAAGTGTGTGAGACAGCAGAAGCACAACCACTTACCTATGGATCATATTGTGAGAATGCAAGTATGCTAATCCCTGGAGAGCACCATGGGTAATTGCTGCTATTTCCACTTCTTGCAACGGCTTTTTATGAACTTAAGGAAAGAATTTACATGAAATTCAATATTAAACAAAGCAATGCAGATTGCAGCATGCATGTGAGTACTGTTAACAGTGCAAACAGAGAAAATACTAAGGCTTCATTTTTGCTAGGTTCAGTATGAGAAATAAATGCATAAATATTTCGCAGCGTAGATACGTTCTCTAATCATATGTAATCTTTAATTGCAAAGCAGCAGTTATTCACTACCAATAATAAAATTAAAAAGAGTACTTTGCTACCATAAGCTATATTCCTGCCAGTTCTGTGACCCAGTACTCAAGTTTCCATTAATGAAGCTAAATCCCAAGCCCTAGAACTAACTTTATGAGGATTCACACATGAATACATTAACTGTAGAAATTTAGGTGCCTCTCTGGCAACTCAGCCTTTTGTCCTGACATTCTTCTTGCAAGGAAAGAAGATGAACAGCTTACTAGCCACACATATATCTTGAAAGAAAGTTCACTTCAAGAAGCCTGACAGAAAAACGACCATTTAACAAAAGACCTCATCAAGCAAACCCCTAACACTGCTGCAGTGCTATTCTGGTCAACAGGCCTGCAGTTGTTAGTGAGCATTAGGATCAACAGCAAGGGGCTGCAGAAATAAATTTTGAACTGTCATGACAGGAGAACCTAAAACTCAAGAGAAAATAAATAGCTGACTGACACCTTTAAAACACGGACCAAGGATAAAGCAGGCACCTAGGAAAGCTGATGTTCTACAGTGAAAGCATTACAGCCGCGTAATAACGTGATAAACTAACTGTTGGTGCACACTCTGCCCCCAAATTGCTATGGGCTCCAGGACAATCCTGTGATGCTGCAGGCTCCTACATCAGCACTTCACTCCTGACTGTCAAGCAAAGAAACGTGCGTGACATACCTTCTAGTAAGTCTGACGCTGATCCTAAACAATATTCCATAACAAGCTGTATGGGAAGAAATCAGAAGAGTTGTTAGAACAGCTCCGATAGTAAATGCCTGTAAACCTCTGCTGTGTGCAGCACAGACTGAGGTACAAAACTGCCTGTAACACAGGCCCCATCCTAGCACTGCCACACCGACCCCTCCCACAAGGACAGCTCTTACCAGAACCAGCACAGCCTCCCTGTGTGAGATGCCGAGCAACAAAACTTATAAGCAAAGCAAAAGCATATTCCAAACTCTTACGGACTGCGTTACATGTCATATTTTGTACACATGTCCTTACCAGGAATGTTAAACTACATTTAACAGGCTTATCAGAGCATTAACGAGCTATTTAGGGATTTGCTTAAGATTTTGTCCCAGTCTGATTTCAAAAAAAGAAACTCAAACTCTGTCCTACAGATGTATCGAAGTTCATACCTGAGCAGTTCTTACAATATAAACTATTAGTTCAACAGTCTGATTTCTTTAGTATATCGTAACTACATAAACTTTGTCAAGGAGAGGTGAACATCATGCCCTTCGCTTGACAAAATTCTTCCTTTGCACAGTCAGTCACATCTATTCCTACACATTTTTATACACACAGATTCAAATAAACAAAATTTAATTGGGGGTGGGTGAGGTTCTTCTGTTAAATCAAATGTATGAAAATTAATTACGAGATGACAGTCAGAGATAAAACCAGTGAGTTGGTTTTGTCATCTGAACACACATAAATACCAAAAATAAA
The DNA here is from genome assembly GCA_033558105.1 of Coccyzus lansbergi. Taxonomy (NCBI): domain Eukaryota; kingdom Metazoa; phylum Chordata; class Aves; order Cuculiformes; family Coccyzidae; genus Coccyzus; species Coccyzus lansbergi. The sequence continues at coordinate 306,628 of JAUMJK010001002.1, forward strand.
CAATTCGAATTTAGGTAATTAAAAGAAATACTAATGACCCAAAATACGCTTTTACTACAATTATCAGTAGGAACTCTAACCTACTCCATTAAAGTACAACTGAACACTCACTTCTGGAATATATTCAGCCAACCTGTAAAGTACCAAATTCCTGTGGCATAATGAATTTCATTATTAAGTGACCTGCAAGTATCTAATGAAGTTGCTTACCAGGCAGCACAAGTGAAATTCTCACCTTTCCTTACAGCTAGAAAAGGGATGGATAGACTTGTCGGACTCCCCCCATTATTATTTCAAATACTCAGTCATAACTTCAACCAGCAGCACAATCAACTTACTCTGCGAGGGGGGAAAAAAAGTCTTATTCCCCAAAACTACATTGAGCTTCGCTGAGCATCTGGAAGGTCCTTGGCTATTCTCGCCTGTCTGTGCAATGCAAATGTTCTTAAAGTACTTTTAACTAGAGCAGGAGAGGCGCAGAGCGTGGCAGATGCTTACCCATGCTGTATGCTCCCGCAAATAGCAGCCTTTGTATTCTATACTGTTGGGGTGTTTTATTCTTTGGAGGAACTTGACTTCCTTAATAATATCCTGCCATTTCTGTGGAAAATAAAAGGAACAGAAAGACTTTACAAAACTGCACTTTGTTGTCGTTATGGCTGAGTTAGTATGTCTTTTAATGATTTTACAAGGCAAAACTATCTTAAGGTTCCAAATCACATTAAATTTACATCGACACCACAATGTTTACGGCTCAACTCCTCAGGAGATCTACAAAACCAGAAGCTGATTGATTAGGTTGAATTGGAAGGGTCTAAGGATCCCTCATCGATTAATAGTTTATATTTATAACTTAACACCAAGAGACTTCTCTACTGGGAGGAGCAAGGGGATTATTAGTCAGAAGTATTCATGGGTTTCCTACACAAAAAGAAGCTTCAAGATCACACTAAGAGCATAATACTACACATTTCAAAGGTTCTTAATGTATATTTAGAAAAGAACATGTCCTTATTTTAGAAAATAATTGTTCCCAATTATAACCAACGATAAAATCTTATTATGAACTTAAGCGATACCAGAGTTCCCTTAATCAATCCCTTTACACAGACCAGACCATAACTCTGGCAAACTTCTGAACACAACAAATAAATACAGAAGTAAAATAGAAAGTTTTTCAATCCTGGTCTTATTACTTTCTCCAAAACAAAGAAACATATGCACTGAAGACAAACAAAAGCTATTTCTGAAGCACGCACAGTTTGTTTCATTCATGTGAATAGAGTATTTATAGCTCACAGTAATTAAAACAGTAGGACAAGTAGTAAGTACAAATTATTCTTTCATCAGTACACAGTTAAACAAGTCACCGCAGTGACAAAATAGAAACACACATCGCAAATTTAACTATGAAGCTCGAATTGAGGACTGCTGGAGAGACACCGTCACCTCTGCCTCCTACCCAGATACACACATACACATATATACAGAGAAAGGAAAGCTCAGCTCCTTGTAGAGCAGATGATCAATACACAAAGGGCAGGCAGAGAAAGCAAGGAGCTCAGTCAAACTCACTGGAACAAGCCTGCTTCTAGGACTGGAATATAGAGAATGGAGGGAGGGAACCATAAATGCCTCAAACAACAGGTTTACAATCAATACTTCTGTTGAAAAATCATGCCGTGATTTGATAGACGTCATTTACCAGAACTAACGCCAAATCAGCTGGTCACGGCGTGCTGGGCTTTCAAGAACCCGCACCAGCACTTAAACATTTCTGGTATAAAATGCATTATCTCTGTCAAGGAATCTAGGGAACACACATACATCTGGGGTGGCCAGGAAGACATTTAAATGTCAGGGGCCTCTCCTTCCACAGACCTCTCTGCAGAGGCTGCCTTAATCCCTGGCTCTAGCAGCTCTTCCATAATTATGGTGCTGTTTGGATATCACACCCATTCATTCACTGCTGGTTTGCCTTTGTTTTAGCTCCTCATCAGCACAGTCATCCCAAGGAAGAACACACTCTGCCTTACTACTCTGGATAAGCAAGATTCCCTCTAAATCTTTCACTCCTACCTCCACTGTTATCATCCCTAAGAAGCCTTTATCCAGTCAGCAAAACGGTTATTTTCAAAGGTATTTAAAATGGAATGTTTAAGAGCAACAAGACAAACTAACACACAAACCCACCATCTTTCATTTTCTTTTTTTGCTTTCTACAAATTTACGTGGCCCCATAAAAGAGGCCTTTGTGTCAGGAAACAGTGAGTCCTACTCACCTTTTCCAGGAGCAGATTGAGCAGAAATACACCGCGAACAGCAAACTGATTTGTTTTGTTCACACGGTGCACTCATTCACCATTACAGATACAGGAGAAGATTTCTCCTTTGTAAGCCATTGTAAGCCAGGCTGATTAAAATCATCCCGTTTAACAAGTATTTGCAGCGGTCAAGGTTTAATTGGGCTACATACCTCATTGGACTGCTTCCCGCTATAGGACATTTTCTTGATGGCCACCACTTCATTGGTGCGCACATCACGTGCCTGGAACATGAAAACATGATGCATCAGCTTCTTCCCATCACGATCGCTCGTAAGATGCAAACCAAACATACAGTGAAACAATGAAATAATCTTTTGCTTTTACAGAGTTAAGATAAAATATCTTCCGAGGGGTGTAACTCCTGCATCTATTAGGATTTTCCTTCCAAAGTTAAAGATCACCTCCTGTTTGTGAGACAAGGTACAACTTGTCGTGCTCAGCACTCAGCAAGTCTCTGCAGGAGACGAAAACCATCGCTTTGAAAAATGAAAAGCACAGCTTATAGAAGCAGCTCTGATTTGAGCAGAATGGGTTTCGCCTGCATCTTTCCCTACCCAGATCCATTCCAGACAAAACAGAAGCAAAGCTCAGCCCCCTTGTTTCACTCCAAATGCAAGCACAGATGTCTTGGGATGTGCAGGAGATATCAGCTCCAGTTTTCTTCCCAGAGCTCCCACAAATCAGCTATTGTGTCTTAAAAGAAAGTGGATGAGAGTGATGGCAGCGATCTAAGTGATGCATCCGTAGATTCCCGTTCAGACTCTGACTTCCTCAGCCCAATGATATTGTTATTTACGCTGCACAATAGATGCACATGGGTTTTCACACTTGGAAAATCCAAGATAAGGCTGGACAAGAAGTTTTGTTTCATTTATCACTGAAGCAAGGGCTCCTTCACCCTGGCAGAGGCAGCGCTGCTTCACCTCACAGGAAGGCTGACTCCAGACAAGACCCCAGCCTCCCCCGTGTGATGGATTTCAGTGGCACAAGTGGAGAAAAAGACCTCATCATCAACTCGGATACAAAGCCAAAGGATAAAATCAAAATCACATACAGCACTGTATTCACTGATGAGTGATGAATAAGTTGATTTTTAATACACGCACTATCAAGCACAGCCTATCAGAACACAGATTAATGAAATACTGGGACTCTGACTTTTGTAAAAAGGTTTTTCAATCATGTATTAATTCTGCCGTTGTTAAAGATTCCCAGAATTCCCTGTCAGTCAACCGGTTACAAGCTTTAACCAATACTATTTCCAGTTTTCTTTCTGTTTGAGAAGACCCTTCCTGCCCTCTCACTGATGTTGCAGTCACTCTGTTGCTGAGGGGACAGGCCTGATTTGGGTTTTTTTGAGACAAAAAAGGAGGAATAAAATTCTACCTCCTAGATCTTTACTTAATTAGAGACAATCTCTGAAACATTCAAACAGCAAAGGACTACGATAAAACAGGCAAAGCAAATACCAGAGTAGAGCAGAAGGAACACGGCCCTAACAAAAGCGAGTGGGTTATTCACCGGCTCCATCTGCAGTGTTCCAGTGTAGTAGGTTTCCTGTGTCAAATGAAAGCTATTATTACACTGCAGAGCAGGGAGAAGGGTAAGGATAATACCAAAATGATTCAGAGGTGCCAGACTTGCAGTTTCTGAGAAACTAAAACCATGAGTTGAACCAGCAAAATTCATTTCAATTATGAACGAAAAAAAAAAAAAAAAACTTTCTGCCACTGTGGGATGTAACAGAGACAGAGGAGACAAAAGCGAACACTCTTTGGTAGTTATCACATAAGATAAAAAGACCTCCCCCTTCTTAGGATCACTGCTAAAGGAACGAGAGGGAGAGAAAACTCACAAGGGAAGAGTAAACCGCACTGAAAAACAGGCAAGGGGAGATTTCAGGATTATATAGATTTTTCTGCTTGTTAATTACACCCACTCCTATTTATCACCAATGCTTTCGGTCCAGGTTGTATGCAATGAAAGCAGACTGGTGGGAGGGTGTTGTGCGTTAAGGAACCAGAAGAAGCAGCCCTGGATTGCACCTGCCTAATGCTACAGGGGCCAGAGGGAGAGAGTCATCATCGCTGACACCCCACGAGCGACAATCATGGACCTTCGTTTGTTTTTTTTAATTTCCTTGTGATCCTGAACAATCAAAGAAAGACGTTTCCTGTACAAAAGCCATGAAGATGTTACAAGGCCAGTTAATGTAAACAATTCGACTGAAGGAGGCATGTTTTATGGCATTTATGTGCATCCAATTGCTTTCCTCTGAAAACTCCGTACAAAGGACCAACATCTGGTGACCAGAGGAACTCCAACAGTGACAGGAGCAAACCCTGAGCAAAGGAAAGGTGGAGGACGCCATCGCCCTTAGTTTTATACTTTTAAGCACTATTAACAGGCTGCCCCATCCCTGGAGGTGTTCAAGGCCAGGTTGGATGGGCCTTGGGCAGCCTGATCTAGTGGGAGGTTGGAACTGGATGATCTTTAAGGTCCCTTCCAACCCAAACTATTCTATGATTATATGATTAACAACAATCCAATACTGCATTGATTACAGAAAAATCAACTGTTTGCTTTAGTAGAATCATAATCTTGTTAAAGAACTTGAGAGCAGTTTTTCCCTGACTTTACGGAGAAGTAAAGGACTCAAGACATACACTTTTCTATCTGAGCTCTTTAGTCTTCATCTGTTTTACACTAAACTTCTCCCTCCCTCTTGTCTTTCTCATCTTTTGGGCTTTTCTTTGAAGTATCTAGTACATTACATGAAACAGTTGCAGATCCAACTTCTTCCACCTGCTACCAATAAAAAAAAAATACTGTAACACAACCCAGAACAGGTAAAAACTTCCTAACACAGACATAGCGACAGAGTATTTTCTGTGTTGGAAACTCTCTTACTTACAAACCCACAGCTCCCAGACGGGTCAGAGCAGCGCAATGTGCTGCCTACACTCAGCTTTTAGCAAGTGCCAGACACACTCTCTATCAGAGCAGCACAGTCTGAACACCATCAGGTAATCGCTCTCTTTAGTGAACAAACACCAACCAGTAATCATAGAATTATCAGGTTGGAAGAGACCCACTGGATCATCGAGTCCAACCATTCCTATCAAATACTAAACCATGTCCCTCAGGACCTCGTCTACTTGTGCCTTAAACCCCTCCAGGGAAGGTGAATTGAATGAATTGGGAGTCTAAAATAGTGGGGAAAACAGAGGTAGAAAGGCCTAGAAATTAATGACCTCTTAGTTTTGATCCCCCTGTGGAAGGAGCTAGCAACAGGCAATGAGTCCTTACCACAACTACAAAGCTCAGGCAGTCTAGGAAATGCCACGATTCCATTTGGGAATGCAACTAGCACACAGCTCACAGGTTACCTTTGGCTTTCTGTACTTGCACAGCTTGTACACACCCCTATGATCCAGTGCTCTTGAAAACCTCAAATAATATTCCCACGGTGACATTTCTGCAATGATATTTCCATAACAGGAAGAGTGATCTGTCAATTCCCCCCTTTTATTTCCCCTCTTTAATCGAAGTGGGCCAATGAGACCAAGTAAAGGCCGCAGGTGAGCGTGGTGGCGTTAGAAAACCCTTCCTCCCCCAGTCCTGCTCCCAGACTCATAGTTTTAAGCAGGGAACGAAATTAAGAAGCTTTTCCTAATTAGTTCATCTCTGCTGCATTAAATTTGTGCTGGAAGGTTCCCAACATGGTCTACTGCAATTATCAGCGAAGAATAGGCATCTCATAAAATACTGACACAAATGGGTTTCTGAAGGAAAATTGGCAGGTTTGGCCACACCTCCTGGAATTACAAATGTGAAGAGGTTTTTGGAGGAAAATGGGTTTTTAACGAGGGTCTTGCAGCGTGCGCTGTGGTTAATGTACCACAACCTCCAAAGGCGCTTGCCCTGAGACTCCTCACCTCCGGCTGGGCTGTACAAGCAGCCTGGGAAAAATTCTGCCATCCAGACCTTCACGTTAAATAAGTTTTATGCAGATGAACACTGGGATTGTGCCTGCAGTAGGGAAGGATGTGACAGAACAAATGGCAACAAAAGCACCAACATTCAGGTGTCAAACACAAAGAATGGCTCTAAGGGAGCCTGGGGGTATGCAGGAAGGGAGAAAGAACTCAATTTCTCTCAAGGGACAAGAGATAAGGAGGCCAAGAGGACTGCAGTGCCAGTCTGAATTCATGGAGCAGAAGTCCATGTTTAAACGTTCAGATAAATCCCTGCTTGTAGCATCGCAATGCACCTAAAGCACTGGGCAAGGGCCACAGGTTCTAAATTTTCTTTCCAGTCTGTGTGCAAATACCTTACAGATACTGTGAGTCTGAATGGACCGAAACTGTGCAGACACACAAGAACACACCTCTGCCCAAACACCAAATAAAACGCTTCAACATAGTTTCTTTCCTCGATACATTCCAAAAAGTCATGTCCACAGTTTAAAGATAAAAAGACACACACGGCTGAAATTCACACGTCACAAAGCTACTTACAAAATAAACTGCTCCGAAGCTTCCATGGCCAATCTCTCGGAGATCTGTGAAGAGCTTTTCTGGATCCTCTTTGAAGAAGAGCTCTGCAATTTCTGGGTCCTTCAGGCTGCCCGCTCGGCTGGTTGATGGCATCCTGCTGGGCAGTGAGCCGACCGACTATCTGGGTTTAAAGTGCTGCCTCAACCCTTGGTTCATCTGTATGAATGGAGCCTCTTCAGCATGGATTACTGCAAGAAAAAGATTGCAATCCTTCACTGATTATCCTCTTCTCAAAGAGCTAGAAACAAAGCTACAGTAGAGCAGCTTCCACTTCTTCTAGAGGAAGCATCCTTATCGCCTGAAGCAACACAGCCTGTCTGCTGGGAGCCCCTCCCAGTCGCAGTCCCACTGGGACGCAGTCAGGCATTCCTACAGGACACAAACCAAAAGGAAAACACAAAAGGAGATGGATCCCCTGCTCCAGCATCTGCTCAGTCATCTCCAGAGTGTCCAACAGAATCTCTGCCCTATGGCCATCACCAGTTTCACAGAATCATAGAACAACCAGATTGGAAGAGACCCATCGGATCATCGAGTCCAACCAAGTTTGTCACCAGTGAGCCTGTATTACCCAACACCTTCCTTCTGAAGAGTTACCCCCATGGGGTCTTGAAGCATTGCTTGGACTCTGCAAGGACACAACTCCATGTATACATCATGCTCTTCGCAAGACAAGCTACAGGGTACAATGTGTACAAACCACAACTAAACTATGTGGTTTTTTCAGCTCAGCTTTGTGTGTTTTCCTTCTGTCATACCACTCAAGAAGCAGCCAGTATTCAACTTCTGCTCATTTCAGTGTGCACATAGAATCATAGAACAACCAGGTTGGAAGGGACCCATCGGATCTTCTAGTCCAACCATTCCTATCAAACACTAAACCAAGTCCCTCAAGACCTCATCCACCCGTCCCTTAAACACCTCCAGGGAAGGGGAATCAACCCCCTCCCTGGGCAGCCTATTCCAATGCCCAATCACCCTTTCTGTGAAAAACTTCCTTCTAATCTCTAGCCTAAATCTCCCCTGGCAGAGCTTGAAGCCATTCCCTCTTGTCCTGTCCCCTGTCACTTGGGAGAAGAGCCCAGCTCCCTCCTCTCTACAACTTCCCTTCAGGTAGTTGTAGAGAGTAATGTGGCACATGGAGGCACTTCTAAAGTTTCTCCTTCCAAAACTAAGTCGTGGTCCTTCCTGGTTTTCTCTCCCATCTAAATTCATGATCTCTGCCTTGAAGTGCTGCTCTACAGTCTTATTCACAACTCCCTTCTTTACAGGAAGAGCATCCAGATCAGGAGAAAGCCCTTTTCCACACAAGAAGCACGTCCTTCTACTCTGCTTAGGCAGATGCAAACCTACATTTTAATTCTGATAACGCACAATGCAGCCCTCGATGCAGTTCTCTACAATAGCCCCTCAGCAAACGCTTGCTTCAGAGAAACCTGCAACTCCTGATGCCATTGGCAATGGAGAAAACCTTTTCTTCCTGCATTGTGCGTTTGCTCTCACCTACTTGAAGGGTGCCTCGGAATCCAGCCAAAACAAAACCATCCTTTCCAGTTGTGCTGAAATCTTACTGCATCCTAACAACAGGTGAAGCCGCACAACCGTTACGCGTAAAATGCATTTCCCTTAAAGGAAGGGCCTGGGCATCGGGACTTCCTCTCGACTCCCTGTGAATTGCCACCAGTAAAACCACCACGTCCCCGTCACTGGTGAACAACTGATCACACCACTCGTTACTTGCAGAAAAACCCTGCCTGGCAAGACTTGCACTTTTTTTCATTCACACTTTATATCTCAAATTTATTTGTAAAGTTTTACATCTTCATAATGGAAAAAAAAAAAAAAGACAGCAAACCCAAGTTCAACCAATGTATCAGAAGGCCCTACCCTCAATCCATTTTTTCTCCTTTTCTGGACACTAAACTCCACCTTTTTTCAAGCCTCTGGATCATCAATGAATCATTTGTTTCCCCCTCCCTGCAGAGTAATTCCTCAGAGGATGGAAAAAGACACACTCCTGCATGTTTCTACTCAGTGGTGCTCTGCTCTACACATTGCAGTGTGTGGAAGTGCCAGGGACTGTCTGCTGCCTGTTATTCCAAATAACTGCCAACACGCTACGACGAGCGAGTCGGCCAAGCCAAGCCCTACCTAGCGGTACAGCCTGCGAGAGTCCCTGGCTTTCCTGACGCACGGGAGAGAGAAAACGCAGTGGAATCCAGGCATCTCCATAACTTTCCTCCAAGCAATCAGCATTCGAAAAGATTTATAACGCAACTCGAAATGTGTTTCCATGATAGCCCCTTCTCAGGGCCGAGGGGAAAACGACGTTCGAATCCCAGCGGTGGAGCCGGAATAAAACACACATGTACATGCACACAGAGAACACCCAGCTGTGAGCAGCTCAGCTACGCTGCCCTCGCAAGCCTGCACACACACACACATTGCCTATTGATGCCGGATCATCGGAGAAGCCTGCGAAGCAGACGGCATCGGCACTCGACATGAAGCTGCCAATGAAGCCAAGTGATACGCACAGGGACGGGATGCGATATCTCCACCTTCCGTTGCATAATGCAGTAACTAACACCGTGTGGGAAGGGAGAGCATTAGCTCCAGTTCAGCCCTACCTGAAGCCTGCTGCATTGCTAAAGAATGGAAGAAAAGTTGCTTTTTTCGTTAATTTTTCTTTCTTTCTCTCAAACAAGCCAACAATATTCCACTTGATTCCAGCTCTAATAAGCACCCAACACTGAAAGACAACTGTTTCACATTTAGAGCCCTGATGAAACAATAGACAAAAAGCATCAGTCAGAAAAGGGAGAGAAAGGAGCTGGGGGAAGGGAGCTGATAACCAGAGCACACTCAGTATTATTGAAGGAATGTTTCTTGGATCGACGGTAATGATGTCATGTTCCATCTTTTAAGAAGCATCAGATTCTTACAAAAAGGACATTGTTGTTCAAAAGCAACTGCTGCAATCCCAGCATGCCCTTTTCCCTACATCTGTTAGTCAGAGGGGCTAGGCTTGGATAAACCTGCTAATATGGCCAAAAGTCACATGGCCCCGCGAGCCAGCGGCCGTGGGAGAGCCGGAGCGCAGCCCTGCGCACACACAGCTGAGATGGATTACGGCCTTCTCCCCCTCCCCACCTACCGCCGGTGCCAAAACAGCCACCAGACTCGCTCTTGGCATCATTTCTGAGCATGCCTCGGAGATGTCATCAGCCGGCAACGCGCTTCACCGCAGCGAAAACTCTTACCAGGCGCATGGACAACACAGGCAGAGGGGGAACGGGACTGGCTGCTGCAAATCAGAGCAAGCTCCTCATGGGCTGTAACACCTTAAAACACACTTTATTCCCCTTGATGCTGAGAACATCGTCAGAAATTTAACCAGTTTTATTCATGGAAATAATCGCACGAGATATGATATATGATATATAGAATCATAGAACAACCAGGTTGGAAGAGACCCACTGGATCATCAAGTCCAACCATTCCTATCGAACGTATGCATATAACATATGCACATATGCATATGATATGATGTGCATGAGAATAAAAGAATTAACTATTAAAACCTGAGCCTGCATGAAGTATTACAAACAGAACCATCACAACCATGTGCCTGACACCATTCTTATCATCTCATCTGTTTCAACGGAACAATAAAATGCATTAATATAAATTCCATCCATAAGAAGGCTTTACGCAGTCTTGCTTAATAAAGTGCTCCTACTTTTTATGGATGCTCCAAGATTAAATCCCCTTAGTTTTCTTTTTACCCAGACACCACGCGCTGCCTGCCAAAGCCCGACCGCGTCGGCAGCCGAGATGCTCGGCCTCCTGTCTCGCTGTAAAGACACCTGAACGCTTTGGGGAATGGAAGCGGAGTCAGGAGAAGCAGCACGCAACATGGTTAATGCATTATCTTAAATGTATTAAAAATACAGACAAGTCTTAAGATTAAAAAAAAAAACCCTGCTAGTAACTTGCACTGAAAGTTCAACTGTACATCAACAGGCAGCTGGTTTTCTTAACTACAGTCGCATTGCACTCAGGTATTTTTATATTCTTCTATCGATGCAGCCTCTTTACTACAGTTTTCTTGGATGGGTGCAGCTAGACCATTAAACACAACTCTCCCAGTGGATGGGACGGATCACCTCGCCTTAGACGGCTCAGATGAGGTGGTTGGATGCTGGTTGTGGCCAAGAGACCAGCACTGCAAGCAGGATACGGCAGCCTCCATCTGTGCCCGTCCCTACTGGCTGAAGTGGAGAGCAGACTACCCACAGCAACCTTGCAGGCTGCTGGAATCAGATAAAATGAACTCCGTGCTCTTCCCTAGTCATCACTAATACAAAGAGAGAATATTCCAATGCCTAAAGTGCTGCCGGTACTTAGATCAATTCTGCTCTCAACCAACAGGTGATGCAGGAATATGGGAAAGACTCAAAACAAACCAGGGAAGCACAGGACTGGACCAACTTTCCTTCCATGCAGCGAGCAGAACCAACACAAGTTACAAGCTAATATGTTTTATCAAGTTACTTTCATCTGAACAACTACCAGGTTAGCAGAAATTGCATGCACGCATCCACAGAACTTTGAACGAAACATCATTTGTGATTTGAGGCACAGCTTGATGTACACTATTGTCATCTGCTATACAAAACACAGTAATAGCTACAAAAACTGATTATTAATCCATAGAATCATAGAACAACCAGGTTGGAGGAGACCCACCAGATCATCGAGTCCAACCATTCCTATCAAAAAACTTTTTTATTTAAAAAAAACCTTTTTTATTAAGAAAAACCCTGATTGTTTTAATGTCAAATGTAGGTAAATGACGTATTTTTCCTTGACAGCATATGCATGACATCTTAAAAAATAAACCTACCAACCAGGAGACCAGCAGGAGCACCTACAGCCTTTAGAGTCACACACACTGATAGCAAAGGCCACGCAGTGAATATAGAATCAGAGAATCACCAGGTTGGAAAAGATCCATTGGATCATCGAGTCCAACCATATCCAACCAACATCCGACACAATCCATGGTCCTTCACAGGGCTGTTTACCCAAAGCCTGAGGGGGAATAAAAAAAAATCCCCCACCCTCAAAAACCAAGAGCCCACCACAAAGAACTTCATTTTGAGGCTGGTGTGTATTATCATTTTTAAAGCATCTGCACTGCACGCAGTGCGAAGAGTTACTGAAGTTCAGCGTGATCTGCTCTGGTGGGATCTAACGCAAGGGCATCAAATAGATGGAATGAGTGAGAGTATGAAGCTGAGATTAAATTATCCTCTCAACACACTATTAAAAATTTCCTGAATGGTTTCCAGCTGACATGGAGAATTTCCACCACCATCACCAAGGCGGTAAACTAGGGCCATTGCAAGAACTGACTTTAATGTATTTTTTCAGGCAATTATGCCTGAAGTGAGAGCTGCGTGGTCAGAATGCTTAAAAACCCAACTTTCAAAACTTTCTGTACAGCGTGAAATGCTTGACCTGAAAGTATTTTTGGAATTAGCAGATAAATCACTCTGGTTTTGACAGATTCTGAATAAAAGCCTATCAGTTAAAAAAAAAAAAAAAAAAAAAAAAAGTAAGCTAAATTACAGAATCTAAGTTGCTGCTTGTACACAGAATGTGATGTAGTCAGAAAAAAAAGTTTTCAGGAAAAAAAAAAGCTTAAATTTAAGTGTTTTCTAGCATAAACCCCAAAAATATCAGCACATATGAGCTGCTTGGTTATAAACCATGCAGAGGAAACCACAGCTGGACTTGCAGTATCATACAATATTGACTGTTGGTAGAAGTAGCTCCTTCTCTGACACAGATCAGAGATGCCAGGGGGGCCGTCCCAGCCCAAGACACTCACATCACCACTTTATTGAGACTACAAGACCGAGCGCTGCTGAGCTCTGGTGTTACAAGACTGAGAACAAAATACGGATCTAATGAAAGATACAGAATCATAGAATGGTTTGGGTTGGAAGGAACCTTAAAAATCATCCAGTTCCAACTCCCTGCCATGGAGACACCTCCCGCTGGATCAGGGGCTCCAAGCCCCATCCAACCTGCCCTTGAACCCCTCCACTGATGAAACAGCCACCACTGCTCTGGGCAACCTGGGCCAGGCCCTCCCCACCCTCATCATGAAGATGCTTTTCCTAATGACAGAATCATAGAATGGTTTGGGTTGGAAAGGACCATAAAGAACCCGAAATATTGCAAAACAGAGCGACAGTCCATGGAAAGAGAGGAGTGTGAGGAACGGTGTACAGATCAACCGAGAAGGAAGACGAAAATGACTCATTTCACTGCAATGTCCCCTCCTGGGGCAACACTGGTGTTCTGCAACAACAGAGAGCTCTCTTCGGCCAACATGTGATGTTGCAATAGCCACCCAACAAACCCATGGGTATAAGCATGACACTGGACTCTAACCCCGTATTGGAAGCGGATTAGGTGCACACTCAGTGGGGACATACTGGAGAAGATGAAGGTCCAGCATCAGAAGTGAACATTCACCGCACCAGGCAGTGTTGGTATATGTGACTCTACGAATGATGCCACTACCTTTGACTTATTTTGTGATCTGCATGTAAAGCAGCCTTTAAAACCACAGCATAATGAAGCCTGTGAGTGGAATGGAAACACAAAGAGCACACAGAGATTACCTACTACAGGCCCCACCGCTTTATCTGCTGTTCATCAGAAGCGTGGTGCAGGCCAGTCAGCCGCAGCGAGGCAGCTGTCAGGGAGTCCTCTCTCCACAGGCACAAACAGAAGTTCTGTTGGCTGATCCAAAATTCAGGGGAACCTGCCTGATTCAGATCTTCTACCCAATCTTCTAGAGATCTCAGCAAACACACATCGACTGGGTACTTTGTGACCACTGCAGAAGTACAATCTTGATCACTGCGCCCACCGGGTGGCTGCAGGTTCCTCAAAATCTCTCTTAACCAGAGTTCTGGTCTACCCAGCCAGCTCTTTGTTCCTGCTCTGACAAAAGCAGAGCAACTCTCAAGTGCCATAACCGGCGCTGCACACATGGAAGAGGAGTTACTCTGCTCACAGCAGAAGGCGGCTGTTTCCCATCAGCTTCCCATCCATGCTCAATTACACCACAGCAGATGGTATCAAGACAGTTGTATTCTAGGTGACTCTCACAATGGGAAGTCTATCAGCATCTCCCAGCCTCTCAAAAGGGACGGCAGTTTCAGCCGCTTGATTCATGTGAACCACACACCACAGACTCTTTGCACGCTCAGCTAAGCCTCTCCCACCCAAGCTAACAACATGTTACTTTTTCTCCTCCTAGTTCTGCAGTTTGGAAATCTTCCTAGAGTGGTAATTAAGAGGGGGAAAGGAAAAAAAAATGAAACAAGAAAACCCTCGACATGCAGCAAGTGGTATTTAGCTTCTCTCATGCCCTGCAAGAGGCAAGAAGCATGCGGGAACACCTCCCTTGGGAATCTCCTAACTTACTTTTAACACTTAGTAGTGAGCTGTAGCTCAGAGGAAAAAACACTTGACAGTCATGAACTCGCCTTTCTCTTAATTATCTTAAAATCACTCTTTTTGGTTCAGTTGTTCTCCACACTGGACCCACTGTCGTTGTTCTGTCATGACGACAAAGGGAGATGCAGGTGAATGGTGTCCTATGAAAGACTTAAGAAAATATTTCATATTCGGAAAGAAATCCAAAATGCTGCCACGAAACTGATTAAAAAAAAGGAACCATAGTGAAACGGCACCAGCTCTGAGCAGAACAAAGACAGCTGGAATGGGCTGGGAAAACTGGATTGAGACACCGCTCCTTTCTATGCTGTCTTTCAGTCCCAAGCTTCACGAGATACTTCTCCTGGTCCACAGGGGAAGGGAAGTGACAAGGAGTACACCATCTCTGATCCAAAAGCTCCTTCTGCTGCCAAAGCCTGAGGCAGGTGAGATCTTGCAGCCATGCTAAACACTTCCATAACTTGCATTCCAATAATAAGAAGCACTTCACATGGTCTGCACTCCACGTACACCTGCATAACAGCAGCACAGATGAACAGAGACATTGTCAGCAGAGCTTACAAGGAAGAACGGCCATTAAATGCTGCCCCTTTTGTACCTCACACACTTCCTCATCTATGCATTTCTAGAAGGAACAGATGAAAAGGATGAGACGAAGCTGCACTGGGACATTGCAGTGGATTCTGGCAGCTTTTTGTCCATGTGAGCACCTGTGTTCCAAAGGCCTTTTCTTCCCAAGACACTAAATTGTTCTCCCTCTAACAAAGAGCGAGTCTCTCATTCCAGTAACAGTCTAAAAAGATTTAGGAGGAATGGCTCTAACCTGGAAAAAAAACCTCTTTGCAGATTTTTTCCTTTCCGCTTCCCTACCTGTATTTTTCTTGTATTCTACTTCTTTACAGAACAGCCTTGTGGGAAGGCCCTTTTATGTCAGGGCACTGCCTCCATCTCCCTCGCACACACACTCGTAGACGCTGTGGTTCCCTTTGATTTCCTCTCAAGATTCCGACACTAAAACGTCCATCATCAACTCCCTGAGTTCTTACCCCAGCACACTTTTTGATCCCACGGAGCTGTTCTGCTTGGATGTTTACTTTCCAGGAATGTCACCAGCAAAAAGGTCGGAAAGTTAAGTTTCCCCAGCCTCCAGTGACAAACCCAGGAGCTGTGTTTTGGGGTTCGGTGTAAATATTCGTTAGGATGATCCACACTGGCAGGAGAACCAACACTCCAACAGTAATCCTGTGCTTAAAATTTAGAACAAAGTGGAAACAGTTTTCTGTATTTCTGATTATTTCTAGAGTCTTTCAAGTGGTGGAGAAAAGAACCCTAACTGGATAAGCTTGTTCCTGCCTGAAAGAAAGATACTTTGAACAAACTGAATCTATTTTGACAAGTTACACATGCCAGTTACAAACAATCATGGATATACCCAACGCTGCCAGTGCTTCCAAAATTCTGGTTTTATTAACTGGCAGTTTTGGCAACTTCCCTCACCCGAGAAAACTCCAAATCTACCGCTGATCCTACCACTTAATAACACAAATAAAAGACATCACCGATGCAGTTGAAAAACACTGATGTCAAAAAGCACCTTTCTGGTATTTAAAACAGTATCCCACGGGCTCAGAAGTCAGACCTCCAAAACAGCTGAGGAAGAGGCAGCATTCGCGTCTCAAAGGCCAATGTCATGGAAGTTCAAGAAGTGCCAACCCTACCCTGACATATCCCACATTAACATCTCCTGAACGTCTTTGCTTGTGATAGTTCTGGTACATTTATTAAGAAGGTCAGCTCTAATTTTAGTAATTCCTTAGGCTAGCAAAGCTACGAGGAAGGCAACTGGAAAAAATGAAATCTTCTGTCCCCCTTCTTTTGCAATTCATTAAGTTCACGCTCACTGCCAACTCCTTTCCTTTACTACATAGAGCACTGCATTAAAGGCACATTCTGTGACTGAGTCACCTACAGACGACTCTCTAGGACGAAGGATCGTGCATTAGAGCAGTTCCAGTGTGGGAGATGCTGTGCTGGCCAGGAAGAGCTGAGCAAGTGGCCAGCTGATGGGAATCAATTCCGTCTGGAGGGAAAAACACTGGGAAACTCCAGCTGCCCATAAAAATATTCGTCAGCTATCCTAATGGGACTTGAGTTTAAAGAAACCTTTCCTTGACCCCTAAGCAATTTTGCCCCAGAACAATAAATAGAGTAAACGTAAGCAAATCAGCTATTTTGGATTCAGCATAAATAACTCAGAAACAAGCTACTAAGGCTCACAATACAGATAATTACCCTTGAGAAAAGAAGTAATTAAAAAGTAGCAGGATCACACGCAGTTTTAGGAAGGAGGCCTGAAAGGAAGTAATTTAAAGTCCTTCTGACCAATAAGTAAAAGAAATGAAAACGTTTAAATTGAGCTTGCGATTGAATTCCCTGGAAAGCAGGATGCTGGGATGCTCATCCACCCCCAGCCTCAGGCTCTGGTTTGAGCAACTACAACCTGGGAATCTGAAGCCAGGAGGAGGGACCTAAGGTAGCAAATAAAGTCAAACACAAATGGAAAAATCCAAGAGAACACTGGAAGATTCTGCGGGAATAACCTTAAAACTGAAGCTGTGACAGCCAGAAGCCTCAGGCTTGGCCTGATCTACCAGCAGGATGGAAAAAGACCCCACAGGAGAGTGAGGGTACAGGAGAGAAGTTGGATTATCTGCATGAGGAAATGATGGGATACAGGGTATGGTGCTGTCACAGCACAAATCAGGATTGCTGGCCCCTCGATAACGCCTCCATTGAACATCACTGACCTACAGACAGGGGTAAGCGGCTGCCCTGAGGTCGGACGCAGCTCCGGAGGGACGTATGCTTTTGTCACCACTGCTGTCGCCTTCCCACAGCTGCTGCTCCACAGACGCTCCCAACGGCTGCAGCCAAATGCAACGGGAGCATTAACTGAACTAATAATTATGGGACATAACGCTCTAATCACTCGGTGACTAGGATACACCAAGAACTAACAAGCCAAACATTTGTGCGCTAGACTGCATGTCATTAAAATAACAGAGCAACTCAGATATTCAAAAAGAAGGGGCAAAGTCTTGTATAAAAAAATTATTATAAGTATTAATTAGTCGTTGGTGACAACAGAAACATCACCTTTGAACTGAGAGTTGAAGCACTGAGTCAAAACTCTGAAAAGAACAAGGGGTCAGATTTATAATTGCAGAACTGGAGTGAGGGAAAAGGTCCCTGTGACCAGAGTGACCACAGATACCGTGCAGATCCCAAACAATATTTGCATTTAAGATTTGGAATGGGAGGGAAAGGAACACGAGTTTTATTTGGGGTGGTTGAGAGTACCAGAAAGTACACAAGAGCCTTAAAAGACAATGTGAATGAGCAACAAGGCAGATGAAACCTCAAAAAAGTAAAAGTCTGCACATATCTACTGTTAAAGTTAAGAGAACTCAGGAGATGCACCTTCTGCAGACAGCTCAGTGAGAATAACCCCACAACCATGCAAAGGCCATGCCAGACTTTTTCTTCAAAAATAACATAAAGAATAAATTAAGAAAATAAGATAAAATTTCGGACAAGGCACTAGGGGAACCTCTGCTACAGCTGGTTCCTCCACTATTCACCACTCACACCTGGCAGTAAAATGGAAGTGCAGTACAGAAAAGCCTCAGAAATGGGAAGTCATAAATGTGCAAGATGACAAATTCTCCTTGAAAAGGCATAAGAGTTTTTTTAAAATCCTACGTAAGAAGGCCAGGTCAAGCGCCCAGACTTCAAGAACTAGGGGAGGGTCCATAAAACATAGGAGAGGTGCATTTATAACAGAGGCATGGAGAGTTCAACCAACCAAGCTATAAAGAGCAAAATGAACCTGTGCAAGTTACTGCAAGGTACTAAGCAAGAGAGATACAAACATTTTCAAATTAGAGATTCACGTGAGTAAGAGCATCCACAGACAGGTCAGGGAAGGTCCTCCTGGCACTTCTGCAGAGGCATCCAGTTGGTACCAGAGCCAGAAACCGCAGCTAGGAACAGACAGGGGTTGTGTTAAGAATCCAGATGATCATTTTTATAGTGCTGTTCTTCTAGAGTCAAGCAAGTACCACCAATACACTCTTCGTTATGAAAAAGGTCAATCTTATTTAACACAGGAGTTTATCAAATATACGACTATGACCGTAAGGAGAGAAAAGGTTTATTGAAAGGCTGCACAGAAGCGATGAGGAAGCACCTTACCAGGTTCTGGTGCGGTGCAGGTACCTGAGGTGAGGTGCATTACAGGTTGAGTGCAGAAAAGCCATTTCAGGACAGATTGCCAGTGACAGACCATTCTGTCCTTCAGGAATGACCAATCCAGCTGAGGACACAGGAAGAGGCATTAGCAGCTCAGCACGGGAGCAGGGCTGCTCACGTTAGTTTGTAACTGGAAGGAGGTTCAGCACGAGGTTCAAATATATTTCAGCATAAAAGAGTTCAAAACCTTCTATAACTGTTTATTCTGTTCTACCAGATCCTCTGTACCCACAAATGGAAAATCTTCACTAAGCAATCATTTCCCTCACTGCTAGAGCCCATGAGCACTTCCTTTTGTGCTGGAATTCCCCAAAAGAATTGTCCACTTTCACTCCAGCTCAGGTTGAGTGTTTGTTTTTCCTGTCTTCACATGACTGAGCAGAACAACCTTCTAACCAGCACACGGCCAGAGGATGAGTCAAACGACCAAAAGCAAACAACAACACATCAAAAACCACCTTCCTCACTATTCTGCCTACTTGAAGAAATGCTTCTCCAGTGCATTCTGCAAGGTCTGGATTACTTCTCTTTGTGCCCTCCACTTAAAATAGGTAGTTTACAGGAGGTATTAAGACAACAAGCACAGCCTTTTCATTTGATGGGGTTTACCTGTCTTCATGGGGTTGACAGAATGTGCCTCAGTTGGACAGTTAGGATCACAGGACTGAACATCCTATTAAATCCCGTTCCTGCAATTTTAAGCAACTCCATAATAGAATCCAGCCATAAAATAGTAACCAACTCCTGAGAACTTTAAAACTCTGATTACAAGGCTGCTCTAGAACCCCACTCCTGTTTTGATTAGGAACCAATTTAAAATTAGGAACTGATGAAGACAGATTTACAGTTTGTATGCATTATTTGCCAGTTTACACTTACTTTCCACTTCCCCCACCGTCCTTTAAATTTAAATAGCTTTCTTCCCTTTTCAAGGCTGAGGGTGAAGTACAAACACAGAGATACAACACGCATCCCCTTCGCCTGTGAGCCAAAAGAAATAAGCCAATTTTGCCTCCCTTTACGACACGGGAGAGAATTTAGATGTCAGACCATCATATCAGCCCTTCCTCACATCTGTCCCAAGCTTAGTTTCTTTTTTTTTTAAAAGACCCTTTAACAGAATTCTCCACATCCACCTATTTCCTGACCACACAGCATTAGAGTTCTTAAATCACCATTTTATCAGTGGATACACTCGAGCCTTTCACATCCTTCCATTTTTATATGGCAAACCCCATTCTTACATAATATTATAAACATGTTGGTCTGTTATATGTTAAGATACATCTGTTGTTATGACATGACCACGCACTTTGCACTATCCCGTTTATAGAATCACAGAATCACCAGGTTGGAAGAGACCCACCGGATCATCGGGTCCAACCATTCCCACCAATCACTAACCCATGACCCTCAGCACTTCGTCCACCTGTCCCTTAAACCCCTCCAGGGAAAGTGACTCAACCTCCTCCCTGGGCAGCCTCTGCCAGTGCCCAATGACCCTTTCTGTGAAAAACTTTTTCCTAATGTCCAGCCTGAATCTCCCCTGGCGGAGTTTGAGGCCGTTCCCTCTCGTTCTGTCTCCATTATTTCAAATCCTCCAGCTCATTCAGTCCTGCTGAGCACAACTCCAAGCCTCGGGATTGATGACGCCCCCCCAGCTTTGCATGGAAGGGTCTGTTTACCCAGGAATTTTGGGCAAGCCTGCTAAAATTCCATGAAGCCAAAAGATTTTTTTTTTTTTTTTTTACATCACTTTCACACAGGAACAGCCATCCTGGAAGCGAGGTAAGAGAGTGAAGTGGTTTGCAAGGGCCTGCTTCCCAAACCCAGGCAGCCCCAGGTTTGCGAGCTACCTTACAGTTGTTCCTCTTGCTGACATCTTCTCGCCTATGCACTTATATATCCATTACCATAGTAACCAAAGTCCTCAGAACATATAATGCAATTTTTTTATCTAGTGTATTAGCACAAAATTATTAAGGTTACAAAGGCACGCACTCCAGAATTAGAAAGTGTCAGAACTTAGCTTGCCATCTCCCTTGTCAATCCATCTCCGTTTGCTGCCTCCTCCCCATCTCCTGGGCTCCCAAGTCACCTCTCCTGCAGACTCCCAGCTCCATTTCTCCCCCAGCTGTAGCTCCTTCCTTTCTGCTCAATCCCTCTGCTGTCCCAGTCTCAATGTTCCTCTGTCCCAACACATTCTTAGCTCTCCTCTCCCATCTGACCTTTATAGCTCCTGCACTCACACCAGGCATCCTCCTCCTCCACATTGCCTGGGTGCTCTCCAGAAACGATTCACGGAACACAGGACAGAGATTCCCAACAGTCTAGGAACTGGAAACAAAAGGAGCCTCTCTTGCAGGACAAAGTCCTTCTGATCTCCCATAGCCCAGGGTTGGAGCCTCTTCAGCTGCTCTCAGAGGATATCAGCCTACTCAGCACCCAGAGCTGAAGAACGCCCCAGCAATGCACTGTGCTGGTTCATCTCTTACCACTGTCACACGTGGCTCTGTAAGAGCATCCTATAGGCACCACTGAAAAATAAACCCCTCTTCCAGGCAGTATGTTGCAAATAAACAGACAGGGTCCCTCCTGATAAGCCTACAGAAAACAAATCAACATTTATGCTTCACCTGCCTGTATTACTGTTTTAAATATATATATATATATATATATATATACACACACACACACATACACACTGCTAGGAGAAAGACACGTGCACAGAGTGCTCAAGTGCTACGTTCTCTCTGAACACCAGCACCTGCAAGCACAACAGAAGTGCAGAGTAGAATCCACTGCAGTGGAACACATCAGTGAATTCAGCAGGTCTCCGTCACAGGAGGTTTACCAAAAAGCCCATCGAATCCCAGAACTGGGCATCCTATTGAGATCCATGGCCTCCCTGTGCTGAGGACTCCATCTATCCAAATGATTCCATCTTTTCTCCAAATACCTGCTTTTCAATAAATTATCTGGCTCCGTTCTGGTTTTGGCAGCATTACTAATTGTCCTGAATACAAGGGATGAAAGAGGTAGGTCAGCATCTGCACTTGAAGCAAGTACTTGGAACACTGATTCAGAAACAAGACCCACACAGTAGATTTTGATGCCCAAGGTCCATCCTACCTAGGTTGGCTCTTACTGGGAGTATTTAAAAAGACTTTTCTCTTGTACATCAACCTTTCAGCTCCCAAGCAAGAAATACAGCACTTTCTTCCAGCCTGAAGAGATGAGGAAAGCACTTCAGTTGCTTGAATGTACCTGGGTAAGCGCTGAAGCATTTTAAGGCTGAAAAGGCAATTTCAGCTCAAGCAGGAACACATCCATCCTAAATGTGACAGAAAACTGTAATCGGAAATTGGTCTCTTCCAATAGCACAGATCCAAACACCTTTCTATTTCACAGGTTCTTTGTGTGCTCGCACACAAAGCCGCTTAATCCGGCCGTTCTCAGCAATCATTCACAAAAGCAAATGAATGAAAAAGAAATAATCAGCAACCATCTCCACTCCTGGCCTTTAGTTGAGGGGAACAATAATTTGATTGCTTCAGTCGATGGACAGAACTGTTTTCTGTGCCTTTAAATAAAAGCTTAATTGAGATACTGCGGAACCTGCTCTCACTTGGGCTTTCTGAGAACAAGGTTGTCCTGTCTGTTCCAAGGACTCTGGCCTCGACTTTCGCAACAGGTGAGGCAGGAGCTGCCAATGGGTGACTTTTCCAAGACTTGATCTTTCAGAGACACAGCAAAGGAAGTGCTGCAAAGAAAAGGCCAATTAAAATAACCTTCTACCTCTTCTTAAGGAGCCACTGCTGGCAGGGATGGAGCTTGGAGGCCTTTGTCTCAGCCAGCACAGCAGCCTGCACCTCACCAGAGTGGTGGTTATTTTGAGGAGTCTCCGATCTGAGGGCAACCATGGATTTAGGCAAAGCCAAACCGTGCAGCTCAGAGTCACATAATCGTGCCATATAATGAAGATGGTTACAGGAGATGATAAAAGCTGCTGCCAGAGCCACGTGGCACAGCCGGAGCAGGATTAGGCTGCACGGTCTGAAGGGCTTCCCCAAGCTGGTCTGCAGATATGCACCACAAGGGATCGGCGCTATCAGAACAAGAAACAAAGCACCAGGGGACAAGGACAGCCACAAGCACAGCCCCAGCAGGACAGACCCTACCCTAGGGACATGAGAAATTCTCAAAGATAAATTACCTGCTGCTTTATTTGGGTGCTTTTTTCCCCCAGAAACAAGGCTTGGTATTCTCCACTTTCATTCCAGCAAATGGACAACTTGCACAAACCACAACACTGTTCTCAGATGATGCCTTCCAGGGAGTCTACTATCTCCCTGGAGAGTTTAGAAAACATTTTTCGACACAACAAGAGAAGCTGGCCGCTTCAGAGCTTCCATACTGTCCCAGGTTCCCTTAAAATGGTTCTCTTCTTCAAACTGTTTAAGAATCCACCTCAGACACAGCTATAGTGTTATTTACTTCATTTTACGATTTTCTATCTCAATATAATTTACATTTATCACAAGACTGAGTGTTCAACCTTTGCAGAAGAACAGTTAGGTCAGTGAATAACACTGCTAGGACCACTAGCATCTTTTGACTTGAGAATACTGGTCTGCACATACCCCGAGAAGACGAGGCTGAAGGCTGCTTCTGCTCCAGTGGCTGCGTAAGAGGGAGATGTTATCACGTTCCTCTCACATCTGTTTAGATTCCAGGAGATAAGCACCTACATCACACACCAAAAACCCATCCTGACATCCTTTAGCAACCGAAGGGGTGCAGAGAAAGGAGGAAGGGGTGCAGAGAAAGGAGCTCCTCACTCCTAGGGTCTGCCTGAAAAGGCTGAACAATACAGGCCATTTCTGCACCATCGCAGTCTGCACTGCACCTACTCCAGGGATAAATAAAATTCCAAACTCCACAATCTCAGAGGCTGTCAATCTTGCACCTTTTGTGAATACTAAATTCACACGTACAAAGAACTTTCTCCTTTGTAGGTTCTGAAACATCTCACACGCCGTTTCCTACTGGTAACCGAACAAGCAGCATAATTTCATACCTGGCAATTTGAAGGTTCTTTTTCGGCAGTTGGGAATAGTGGATTGTACCTTTTGTTTGTCAGTAAGAACAGACAAATAAGAGAAAAAAAAAAAACCAGTAAAGTTTCAAGCACCATTTCCCTTAGTAAAAGACCTATTTGCTGGTTGATCCTGCTGGCTGATAGACAAAGGGAAAGTCAGGTGTCCATTTCACAAATTCCAAGGATGTTGGATTTCAGCTAGGAAAGCAGAACAGCCTCCTGATACCTCGGGCAGGTACAGCCCTAATAATCACCCAGCAAACAGCAAGAGCTGCTTTCTCATCGTGCATGCAGATCACCCATGCAGCCCAGCTAGACAGGGAGCTACCGAGAACTCACCGTGCCACGCCAGAAAACATTATTTACTTTTTGGATGCAAGCTATAAAGAGCAATCAAGAAGCAATTAAGGTTCCTGAACACAATGGGGCAAAGAAGATCAGCTCCAGTGCTGCTCGCTGCCCAGGAGTTCTTAATACATCTGGACAGCTCAGGGACCACCTGCCTATCCTCCAACAACCAATACTGAGTTTACAGCCTTCAAATACCTAAAACCACCTCTCTGCAAGTTATTTTGCAAAGTCATTTTGAGTGAGGGAATATACAAAGCTCTTGTCTGCAAAGGAATAAGTCTGCCCAGATTTAAACGAACTACCTTGTTCAGTAGAGCTATGAAAGCTGGTCGCTGTCAGGCCACAGAAGGGCTCCACAAAGAAGGAAGAACTCAGATATACTCATATTAAATTTCACGGGTTTGAACAAAAATGACACTGGTTATATCGGTCCTGCAGTTGGTTTTGGCTGCTCCTGGAGCCCAGGAGTAATCCTAGTGGAAGGTTGCGGTTGGTACGACCATGATATCTATGCAAACCACTGGAGCGTATGGGGCAGCTCCTTGGTAGAACCCAACAGAAATATGACAAGAAGTCCCTGCGCTGTGCCTCTTTAAATATCTCCAAAACAGTAAAAAATACAGAAAGGGTACATTGAGAGAAAAATATCCCTGAAGCAAGGGCTCAGGTGTTTATAAAATGCCCATACATTGCATCAGGCACATAACATCACATCCTCCAGCAGGACAGGAGAATACGATTTTTAAGAACTTGATAGTAAGAGCTGGAAAGAAACAACTGTGCTGCTCTCGCTCTCTTTTTTTTTTTTCTATGAAGCTAATTCCTGCTATATAAAGTCAGCTTGAAAGCCCCTTTCAAAAGAAAAAGGGGGAGGGAGGAGAGGAAGAATCAGATCTGCCTGTTTTTTGCATTTGACATTCAGGTCTCGTCCCCCCGTTTTGTTTTCCTGGAGGACACCGCGGCGCAGCCCTCGCAGAATGATGACATCACACCTACAAAAAAAGCACAACCCAAACAGGAGGGAAGCAGCTCTGCCTTCAACAAGGGCTCAGAACAACAGCTCTGCTGCTGGCTCTTACCTCTGGGACAGCTCAAACCCAGCGTGTCCAGCAGTAAAGGACCATTCCCGTCAGACCCCTGCTCTGGAGCAAGCACTAAAATGGGGGAAGGCGACGCGCTAATGCTTTTCAGGCCCAGCAGAATCACATTAAAAGCTGTTTAGTTACTGTTCGCCTATAAAGATAACTTGAATGCTACATTGGTTTATGCTTGTTTATGCCTGTTTTATTATTGTTTTCAAGTTGTACAGGCAAGTGGCTTTCACCATGATGAAACAAAGCAAAGCGCCGCATGTTTAAGTACCTGCAAATTGGGAGCTGCTCTTAGTTGGAGGTTTTACGAAGTTATTTCTTCCATATAAGAAGAAGGTAAGCGTTCTAAGAACCATCTTTCCTGCAAAGCATGTGCCTATGCTACACTAGAGATGGAGGAACAGCGAGATGTGTATGCACACAGAAGGCAGCACCTGCTGAGGGAAGAAACCCACCTCTTCTTGGCAGCAAAGAGGGATTCATACCTTGTCTGTATCAATTAAAACTCAGGAGAGGCCCATGCTAGAATATGTGCGCTGACTGCTCCGCGTCACAGGGAGATTTATCCTTCACGTAACACCTGACCTCAACAGATCAACACGACTGGTTCAAGAATAAATGGTTTAAGTGAGAAACATCTGCAAAAGCTTGAAAGCAAAGATGCTTCTTGGAAGAATCTCCAATGGTACATGACCATTATCCTTGCTCCTAACAATTTATAACTTGATATCCAGTTGGCCACACGGTTTCACTGACAGCTACTGACCAGCACAGTGGTGACACATCATTCAATGACTCTTTACCGTGATTTTTTTTCGTAATGAAATATGAAACAAGGAGAGAATCCATCACTATCTTATGCACAAGCTGATCATATTAGTGGCCTGCTCAATTCAGACAGAATACTAATAATTTCTCAAAGCAGCAAAACTAACACAGTCTCACTACCTTGGGGACAATGCTCCAACAACATCAGCCAACCAGGTATCCTGCTCAGATCCTGTCCAGGAAAACATTTCTAAAAGGTGTCATCGTAAAGGATCTCTCACAGCTCCACAGTACTTATTACTCCTGTTACTACTGTTCATCATCTACCCTGAGAAATTCTCGTGTAACAAATGGCTGATTCCAAACGAAGTGCAACTACTGATTTCTGAGAAGCAGGTGAAATCTTCCACAGAGTTTGACTCCAAGACGCTACACAGTGAAATGGTAGACATGGAATATATAATTAACATGGCTCAATCTCCTGTCCCCATGATCCAAAAGAAAGAAAATGAGATAAGCAACTGGACTGGATCAAAAGCAAGTGGTAACTCCATTCACAAAAGGAATTTTACTCCAAAATTTCAAGTCTGAGACCTTTTACAACGAGGCTTGCTGTGTCCTGCTGGGTTACCTCTGGAGACCGGTCAAGACAGACGGACAATGACCATCTCTTAATTTTCTATTTACATATTTACAGACTGTTTTTTAGTGGCGAGACAGTATGTGTCATGTCCTTAGAAATGCTAATCGCAGGCATGAAATCACCTATAGAAAACCCCTAAATCAGCAGGTGCTCAATTCCTCCAAACCAGAAAATAAGCAGACGAGTAGAATCACAACTCACACCATCCTCTCCTTCCACTCAGGCTGCTCCACACCACTCACACCAGTCTGTATCATCCTTGTTTCCCCAACACCTATGTAAACAGGCAGGTAGATTTTGCAATGCGCATGATAAAACAGGTACGAACTCTTTCAAACCAGAACCAGCAGAGTTAGTTCCAAAGCAGATCTCAGAGAAAACTTGCTACATTACATGGCAACATTGAACAAATATCCCTCAGAAAACCAAGGCCCCAAAATACCGAGCACTGCAACACAGGGACTCAAATTTCAAGGTTCTTGGTTTTTTGGAGTTATTCTAGTTTATAAATTATAACTGAAGCAACAAAATCCTTAGTTTTATTCCCAACTAGTACCAATATTTTTACTGCAGAGATATGCTTTAATAAATACCAGCTTTGTAAACCTCTCAGCAGAGTCAGTTAAAGGAGAATCAGGACCAATGAAAGTTACTTGTGATGGGTTGAGCAATGGGTCGCTCTGCAACGCTTAGATTCCCGACAGGTAAAGGGGCTTGATGCTGCTCCTCCTTCCCAGTGCATCTAGGAGGAAAGCTTTCAGCTAAATAGCAGTGAGATTTGCATGACACGATAACCAGACCCTTACAAAAACGTGAGATCCGGCTGCAGCAGAGACTGCACAAATGGGACACAAGAACACACTCTGCTTCCACCGATCTCCGTAAAGATCATAGAATCATAGAACAACCAGGTTGGAAGAGACCCATCGGATCATCGAGTCCAACTTGCAATTACATGTACAGAAGGATATTTTTTTACTTAGGTGATAAGCCCTCAGTTATCTCCACGTATGAGTGCCTCCCAAAGTGGAAACCACCAGTAAGCTGGGGTTGCTCACCAAGTTCAGGGACTGATAACCGATGCATTGAAGGCCTCTTTCAGATTTATTTAAAAATAAACATTAAAATCAGCAACAAATCACATCATAGCAACGGGGAATGGTTTTCAGCTGCAAGAGGTGAGACTGAGATGAGATCCTAGGAAGAAATGTTCTGCTGTGAGGGTGGGGAGGCCCTGGCCCAGGCTGCCCAGACCAGGGGTGGCTGCCCCATCCCTGGAGGGGTTCAAGGCCAGGTTGGATGGGGCTTGGAGCTCCTGATCCAGTGGGAGGTGTCCCTGCCCATGGCAGGGGTGGAACCGGATGGGCAGCAGCTCCTACACTTCTGCTTCACAACCCAGGAGATTCCACAGTCCTGCTGGTCAGGTGTGAACCGGGGACCCAAGAGACAAATTCTTCTAACTCTGTCTGCAGCCAAGCCCAGCAAATCACTCCTCTACCTGCGTTTCAGCATCCTCATCTTGTAAATGTGAAAAATAAATATGCATTCATCACTCATTTGAAACACCTTGAGATTTATGGATGAAATTAAGAACAGGGAATGGCTATTATTATCCTGCCAACTCAGAGAGAAGTATAAAACCATCACATATGTAAGATAAGTAAGCTATAACCCAGAAAAATTAAGTTTCTATTTATGCATATTAGTATTTAATTCAGACTCTTATTGATATTAATGATAGTTATTTCTATTTAAACAGAAAAGTATTTGTAATACCTACAAAAAGCGGAGTGATTGTACCAATTTATTGTCACTACATTAATTAATTTTCAATATCAGAGAGCATAACGGGAAGACTACTTGAATGAGGATCACAAACCCTCGTGCAGGACCACTGTGGAAAGACTCCAGAGCCCTGTTCGAGTCTGCTTGCACAAATTACCAACTCCTGCAACTGGAAAATATGGGATACTTAAAACAACGTGTGAATTAATATTTTAAAGAGATAGGGGTTATTTAAGAAAAAGCAACAACCATTTAATTATTTCAGGAAACGCAGGGACTTTTCCAAAATAGTTTAAAAAACAGCGTGCCTGTTAAATTTTTTTCAATAAACTAGCAAACAGTCCTTCAAACACTCTTACTGACTAATGATGAGCTAAAGAAGGTAAATCATGTTCTTTTAAAGTTAATTATTGTGATGTTAACCCAGTATCCAAAGCGCTCTGCTTTCTGTTGTCAAATCAGGAACAAGTATTTTGGGTTTGCAAACAAATTTAACACATCAGGACTGCAATGAAATCAGAAGTAATGGAGAGGATGAGGAGTTGCTTCTTCCATAAAGCTTTATAAAGATGAAGAGCACCCATACTGACCTCTCCTAAGGACAGGTTAATTTAGGGTTTGGGACCCTGCGCTCTGTCTTCCCAGTCTGCAAGAAAGGAATTTTGCAGACTCTGGTCAGTCCGCACAGGTAACTGATCTGGTGAGAATGTGGTCAGCTCAGAGCTAGCAGCTCACAACACCTTCAGCCAGAGGGAGAAGGAAATTTCTCCAGTGATTGTCTTGCAACCAACTGAATTCCAAGCATCCCTGGGAAGTCCTCCTTCCCTGCCTCTATGGGTTCCACTCTTGCTTCTACTTCTGTGGGTGCTTGGAATGACGATGCTCTAGGATTCCTTTGCTTCAACTAGAAGGAAATTCCTATTGTCTCAACTAGAAGGAAAAAATAAGTCTTTTCCACCCTCCACAAAGGACAGATGATCAGCGTTGAGATGGGTTCGCCTGCATTCTTGCTGCACAGCGGGCAGGTCCCAGCAAGAACCAACAGGAGGTTCTACCACACACCTCCTGCCAGAGACTAACCCAGTTTTAAATACTTCAAAGCAGGAGTTGGAGGGGGTTTGCGTGGAAAGGGAAGAAGGAAAATTAAGGCAAAAGCCCAGGTAAGAGTTCAGAGTTTGCCTATATGACAATTAACCTATAATAAAAACAGGGCCTGGCATTCTTAGCCTCCAAACCGTATCATTATTTCCTTCCCAACTTTGATACAGACTTCTAGAAGCCAGCACAAAGTTTTGTCGAGGCCTAGGCTTATCCTCTCTTAAATTAATGTTGCAAACCCTCATAAAACCTCAATCGAAGAGGACACCTGCATACTAGGACTCACTGAGCAAGTATAAAGTGGGGTTTGAACTGGTTCAGCTGATGCCAGAGGAACTATCACAACAGTCTCTATGGGTGGTGAAACCACAGTTAGTCCAGTACACAATCCTCAAGACAAGACTCCAAGATGGAAAGAGCAATAAAAAAGTTTAAGGCGACACGGAAGAGCATTTCAAGGCAGAAGATGATGCGCTGGGCACAGATCCCTTGCTGTTTGAGCCCTGAAGAGGTGGGAGCTCACCTAGGAGCACGAGGCCAAGTCCTACACAGACAGATTGCAGACCAGGGTTTCGCTAGTTCGCTATCTAGGCCAAGAAACAGTTCTGGAACGTATTTAACACAGTTTAATCGCATCGAATCACGGCTGGCGCAGATCTGATTTTAACAACTGCTTTTTGAAACAGGCAAAGCCAAAAAGCGAAAAATCCCAGCAAAGGGTTGAGGGCGAACATAGAGACAACCCAAACATTCAGAGCAGCAGCAAAGCCAGGCACATTCAAATCCCATGATCTTTATTCAGATTGGGTTACAAGGAAGTGGGAACTGGGAGGAGCCAGTGCCAATGACAACTGCAGGCCAGAAGTGAAGGAGAAACATGTTGCGCTGCGACCAGGACGCAGCTCGCGAGATCCCAGTAACTGCTGGTTTCCCATGGCGAAAGTCCCTGCACTACTTACAGAATACCCGTGGCCTATTTGAGAAAGAGCGTGAGCAAAAATAACCTCTCTCCTCATCTCCTCAGCTGGGGCGGGGAGCGCTGGGTGCCAATTAAAAGGGGACCGAGGCGGGAAATAAGAATTGCGTCTAAAGAAGGGAGAGGGAGGTAAAACCAACAAACATGTGCAATACCACAGGCCGTTCTTTCCAAGAAATTCCAATACAACAATTTGCTGGGAACAGGCTCATGGTTCTGTTATTGCCTTTGAGGAGCAGAACGTCAGGGAAGAAGAAGGATTGCTGGATGCTTGGAAAACAGACTGGGCACATGGATGGGGAACAAGCCAAACACTATTACAAGAAATGTTCCCTATCCTTTCGACATACTTGCGCTCACATATTCCACTTTCCCATCCTCCTGCATCCCAAAGCTTTCCACAGGTTAGAAATCAGCTAGGCCAGAATAAACTGAAGCTGAACCAGCAACCCAACGAGAGGGATGGATCCAACAGGACCTAACGCCTCAAAAAACGTGATGCTCAGCAAACAGCAGCAGGCTAAAGGGAAGGAAAAGGCCTTTTTAACTTTCGCTGAACTAAGTGAAAAGCTAAAAGCAACTTCATTCACACTGTAAGAATTCAGGTACAATATACATTGACTTTCGGTCAAAAGCCGTAAGCAAGAATCTCTGAGATTAACATTAAACACCAAAATTCACTTTTCAAACATGGCTTGGTACCACTGACATGAGGCAAAAGCTTCCAACCAAATTCACAGGCACCACTCACCCACATTCACACAGAAGATTGCCCTGCAAACATGCTGCACTTGATGAGCATAGGAGAAAATTGTTTTTATAAAATTACATCTCATTCTAAAGAAAATATTTGCATGGCTGCAGCCAGGACTGTCGTTAGGGTCAGTGGGAGATCACAGGCACAGAAAACTGCAGAGCCTGCCAGCTTCACAGGTCTGTGATTCTTACTTCTTTCCTCAAGGTCTAAGTTTTTCCCATACCAAAACATTTCCAGCCTTTCCCATTCTAAGGACAATACTCAATATGTAAATCTCATGCTGTCACCCCATCCTGACCTCTAGAGAAAATTCAAAGCTGTTTCCAGCCAAGCAATACAACAGACAGAACCACCAGCTACCACTCATGCGTGTGAAGAAGCCACCACTGCAGCTCCTGTTGGGTTGTCCTCAAGAGAAGGAGCATCTCCCCTCTAAGCTATAACGAAGGCATGGAACTAACTTTGCAGAACTGGGCTCAGCAAGCTCCAATTAGACTGGAGAAACTTTTCTGTTCAGACAAAACTTATTGCTGCTTTGATGATTTCATACTGCGTTTACAGTGCCTACCTTGCCTTTTCTGCTGGCAAAGAAGCCAAGAATTCACAGGATGTGAAAAAAAAAATAATTGTCAGGAGCAACAATGCACTGATTCTGACAAAGTATTAAAAGTTCTCAATGGTTTCCCCCTGGTAATTAGAAAAACACTCTCATTCCAGGGATCACCAAATATTTGTTTAAAAGCTGCTTTAAGAAACCTTGTTTGGAGCAGCCATTGTGCTGTCTCACGTCCATTGTGTTTCTAAGGACCATCAGAAAGTATTTCTTCCTCCAGGTTTCGTACTGTAAATGAGCACTCTGACAAGGAGGGAATACAGTCTAAAAGCCAACTGTGCTTTTAAACAGCTTTCTTTCCATCCTTCCCTCCTGTTTTGAGCACAATTTTTCCCCTTGGACACTTTGCGCTTCACCTCCAGTTTCAAGTTTGTATATTTTACATTCTGCTTTCACAGCAAGGGCTCTGCTTTGCAGCCCTGCACAGCTGAACTCCCTCTGGAACTTCACATGAGGGGATTAGTGGGTTTCTGACCCTTCATCCATTGGATATTGTCCAGTTTCTTCTTCACACAGAAATCAACGTACGATGAGCAACTCCTCAGAACAATGAGAACAAAGAATCCTGAAATCTAACTGGTACAAGTTTAGGAATAAGCACCACCAGCCATATCTGTGTCCAGATGTTTCTCTTTGGACAAGTTGTGGTTCCATGGAAGCACGAGCCGATCCCATCGCTGGCTGTGGTGCAGCCCCGTCCCTCGGGTTGTCTCTAGCATCACCCACCCAAGCACCGAGCCATTCCAGATCACCAAGCCGGCACAAAACTCTTCACATTTTTCCCCAGGTGAGATTTCTGCTGGTGTGGCTCAGCACAGGATCAAAGGCCAGAGCCAATGGAATGACATCCAGCGAAAAGCAGGTGGAGGACAGGACTGCACATCTAAATCAACCTGGAGCACAGCTGGAACTCACCAGTGAGAACATGACTGCACAGATCAGGGCTTCATCCTGCATCATGCTGGTCAAGAATAAGAGTAACACACATTTAGGACTTTTAACAGCAAGGATAGCTCTTGGTCTCAGAAAGTATTAAATCATCCCTCTCTACACTGCTATGAGCGAGCTTAAAATCATAGAATCATAGAAAAAAACAGGTTGAAAGAGACCCACTGGATCATCGAGTCCAACCTTTCCTATCAAACACTACACCGTGTCCCTCAGCACCTTGTTTCAAAAGTGACTCACCAAGAGAGGACATCTGTATTACCCAAAATTGAAACCCTGCCCTCAGAACAAGATAACTTACTAGCGCAGACGTGGTTCTAGTTCAGAGCTGAAGTTCAGCTCTACCTTTTGTCCCAGGTTCATGCAAGGAAACAAAAAAAAAACCCTTCATGCTACACATCGTGCTTGAACAGGAAAAAAAACAATGGTCACCCATAGGCACTGCAATTCAGATGACAAAAAGTCTGGGTCACCACTAGTAACACCAAAGGTTTTTATAGTTTCTCGTGCACTTCAGCATACGAGTATTTTGTTTACATTATTTTAATATTAACAGAAATGCTTCTAAGAGAGGATCTTAGTGATTATACAAGCGTTCTCCAAAATATATTGAGACTGGAATGAGTCAAGTGATACTGAGCATAGCTTCCTTACCACCTCTGAATTAAAGAGAGTCAGATCAACCCTAAACATGTCCCTATTTGACAAAACATCTATAGCATCACATAAACTCATATGAGGCATATTTTGCCAATGACAGTAGTCGCTATTCTAGATCAGAAGTACATCCTTGCAGGAGAGACAGACAAGACAGGCAACAGCAGTGGTTTGCTAGAAAGAGAATTAACACCTGGAAACAGGAGTACCTGGAACACACCTCAGGTTCCTGTTGCGCATGAAATGGGTGTATCAAAGTGGGCCTCACTACTGCAGAGTCAGCTGCCTACAACATCTTTAAAACAAATCTCTGAATTTGCCACCATATCTATTGTTCTCTACAAAACATCCTCGCGACAGGAAATCTACTACTAGGATACATCTGAAGATGTAATTATTAGCGTGATATTTGCTGCTCTCCTAATATATCTCTCACCAAGCATAAAAACGGAGGCTGCGTTACAACTCAGCGAAAGTATGTTATTCTGGTAACAAAAACGGATGAATTACAATGGATAAGCACAAATGGAAATGTTACTGAGATGCAAGTAACAATTTAAAACCCTCCAGTCTAGCTTATATTGGGATTTAATGGAAGGACATATGAGAGAACTTTTCCCAATAGTCTAACTTGAGGCCTCACCTTATCTGCACATAATTTTAATGCCAACATCTGGTCCTCTACAGGCAGCACTTAATTTCAGCCTACTTAAAAAGAAAAAAATATCAAACTAGCCAAGTAGTTTTTACTTCAGGCAGTTGTGTTTCAACAGGATTAAATTTAATTTAAGCCCTTCTACCAGAACCACTTTCCCTTCAGTGCGACATTCTTAACAGAGGAGAAAAATATTCCCCTCAAGTTCAAAGGACAAATTCAGGTTCAAGTTTATCAACGCATTTGAGTCTACAGATAAAAGGAAGGGGAGTCCTAAAAATGGCAAACATTCCAGTCAGAACTAGGCCAGTGTTGTGGAGAAGCTAATAGGAAGGCTCAAACCAATCGTTGATTAGGTTTGCCCTTGGACATAAGTAGCAAAAACTATGACATGCTCACTAGGAACAGGCACAAAGGCAAGGGAAATGTAGCCTCCGTTTCAAGAAAAATCTATCTAAAATCATCTATATTGCAACAGAAGTTGTTATTCTGTAATCCTGAAATATGAAAACAACCCTTCACAGAACAAAACATATCATTTTGCCACCAAAACAGTGTCTTCACTAGTATGATGTCTTGTTTACTAAAGCTGTTTTTCAGACATCGAAGCTCTTAGCTCTACCTTTCAACATAAACATATATATATATATATATTTTACTGGGGGGGGGGGTTGAGGAGCCTTTCATTTGAAGCATCCCAACCTGATCACCTTTATCCAAACGCACAAAACCAGAGCCATGTCAAATGCACTATAAATAGCATTAATAGTAAGGAATCAATACCTTTAGGTAACACCTTATTAATCCCTCCTTGTCATGCACGGGCACAGGGTCTAAGGGCTCTCCAAACGGAACAATCAAAGGTAAAGGACACAATTTGTTCAACTAGTTAACGCCAACTGCTATTTAACCAACCCAAGCCACTAAAATGTCACCTAACGAAACACTCCACACCGTGATAAGCAGCAGAGACGAGCACGACCAACACACACGAAGCGTTTTTGGTTTTTTTTTTTTTTCCAAGAAAACAAATGCAAGTCCTCAAGGCTAAGGCCGTTCTGTCATTTTTTTCCTCATCCACGGAAAAGATCTACATTTGACAACAACCATCTTAATCCCTGCTCTCCCCCCCAGCCCTCGCACCGCGCCCAGCACAATGGTACGACCGCACGGTCCAGGTTATTTATTTATTCCTGCCTTCAACGCCACAAAAGGTGAACTCTAAGGCTCCCCAGATATCTTGCAGCAAGCGAACGCTGAAGCCGAACCCGCACGCGGGGCTGACGGAGCTCCGGCCTCCATGAGATGTTTTAATCTGACACATTAAAATGGTTGGGGAACGCTATTTGGCTAACGGGATCGGCCGCCACATGCAGTGCTGAGGGGAGGCAAGGAGAGGTCTTTAAAATAGGTCACTTTCAGCCAAATCCCGTACCAGCACCGAAGAAAATGCTATTTACACTGAAAACTCACCACTTGGGGAGGAGCCAGGGGAGGGGAAAAAAAAAAAAAAAAAAAAGGGAGGGGGAGGGATGGGAGCCGGGCTCTGCGGGACCCCAGCCCCTCGGGGGGGCTCCGGGCTCGCCCCACAGAGCCCCCAGAGGCCAAAAGGGGCCTGTAGGGCGGGGGTGGGCAGTAGCCCCGGGGGGAGAAGGGCCCGTGTGGAGCCCTGGGCCCGAGCGCGGCCGCTGTCAGCAGGGAACCTCCCGCCGCCCCTGCCAGGGAAGCGCCATTTCGCCTCCCCAAGCCCCCAACATCCCCAACCCCAACCCCGAGGCGGTGGCTCCAAGCCCCCACCCCAATCCCCAACCCCAAAGCCCGAGCTTCCATCCGCAAAGGCCCAGCCCCAAACCCCTACCCCTGAGCCCCCAAACCCCCGCCCCCAAATCCCAGCTCCCATCCCCAAACCCTGAGCCCCCAACCCCAAACCCCCATCCCTAAATCCTGAGCCCCAAATCCTAGCTCCCATCCCCAAATCCTGAGCCCCAAATCCCACCTCCCATCCCCAAACCCTGAGCCCCCAAACCCTGAGCCCCCAAACCCTGAGCCCCCAAACCCTGAGCCCCATCCCCAAATCCTGAGCCCCAAATCCCAGCTCCCATCCCCAAATCCTGAGCCCCAAATCCCACCTCCCATCCCCAAACCCTGAGCCCCCAAACCCTGAGGCCCCAACCCCAAATCCTGAGCCCCAAATACCAGCTCCCATCTCCAAATTCTGAGCCCCCCACCCCAAATCCTAAGCCCCAAATCCTGAGCCCCCAAACCTCGAGCCCCCATTCCCAAATCCTGAGCCCCAAATCCCAGCTCCCATCGCCAACTCCTGAGCCCCCAACCCCAAACCCCCATCCTCAAACCTTGAGCCCCATCCCCAAATCCTGAGCTCCAAATCCCAGGTTCCATCCCCAAATGCTAAGCCCCCGAGCCCCCATTCCCAAATCCTGAGCCCCCATCTCCAAATCCTGAGCTCCAAATCCTAGCTCCCATCCCCAAATCCTCAGCCCCCAATCCTGAGCCCCCATTCCCAAATCCCGAGCCCCAAATCCTCAGCCCCCAAACCTCTAGCCCCCATCCCCAGATCCTGAGCCCCCATTCGCCAATCCCGAGCTCCAAACGCCATCTCCCCCCGCCAACCCCCTCGGCCCGGTTCCCCAGCGCCGAGTCCCCGCTCCCGGCGCTGCCGCAGCGCGGCGGGGGAGGCAGAGGCTCCCCCCCGGCCTTACCCTCCGCCGCAGCCGGGCTGGCAGCGCCGGTCGGGCCCCCGCGGAGGAGGAGGAGGAGGAGGAGGAGGAGGAGAAGGAGGAGGAGCAGCGGGGCCCGGGGCGGCGGCCCCGCGGGGGGAGGCGCCCCCGGGGCGGCGGCGGGCGCGGCCCCCGCGGGTGCCGGTGCGCGGCGGGCACAAAGGCGGCCGCTAAAATGGCAGGGAGCGCCCCGCAGCACCACCAGCAGCAGCACCGCCGCTCGGGCCCCGCCGGCCGAGCCGCGGCCAGGCCGCAGCGGGGGGGCACGGCGTGCGGGAGGCCGTGCCTGCCTGCCGAGCCGCCTGCCTGCCCCGCGCCGGGGGTGCCCTTGGGCCGCGCTGCGCCGCCGCCGCCGCCCCCGCCCGCCCCGCGCCGCACGGGGCTCCCGCTGCGCCGCCGCCGCCGCCGCTGCTGCTCCGCGCTGCCCGCAGCCAGCGGCCCCCGCCCGCCGATCTCGCGAGACTTCGCCGCCCTCCGCCAACCCCCCGCCCTCCCAAGCACCGCGGGGGGCGGTGGCGGAGTGGGGAGGGGGGGGGCGAGAGGAGGGGCGGGGCCGGGGAGGGGCAGGGGGAGAGGGACAATGGGGGGTGAGGGAGGGGAGAGGGGTATGAGGGAAGGGGGGGGAATAAGGGGGAATAAGATGGAGAAGGAAGGGGAGAGGAGGATGGGGTGAGGGAGGGGCAGATGGAGGGGAAGGGGGAGAAGGAAGGTGAGCTAAAGGAGGGGAAAGGGAGAGGATAGGGCAGAGGGGTATAAGGGAAGGGGTGGGGAATAAGGGGGGAATAAGATGGAGAAGGAAGGGGAGAGGAGAATAAGTGAGGGGAAGGGAGAGAAGGAGGGTGGACTGAAGGAGGGGAAGGGGACAGGGTAGGAGAGAGGGGACATGAGGGAAGGAATGGGGAATAAGGGGGAAATAAGATGGGGAAGGAAGGGGAGAGGAGGATGGGGTGAGGGAGGGGCAGGGGGAGTGGGACAATGAGGGGTGAGGGAGGGGAGAGGGGTATGAGGGGAGGGGTGGGGAATAAGGGGGGAATAAGATGGAGAAGGAAGGGGAGAGGAGGATGGGGTGAGGGAGGGGCAGATGGAGGGGAAGGGGCAGGAGAATAAGGGAGGGGAAGGGGGAGAAGGAGGGTGGACTGAAGGAGGGGAAGGGGAGAGGGTTGGGGAGGAGGTAGGGGAGAGGGGATACGAGGGAAGGGATGGGAATACGATGAGGAATGAAGGAGAGAGGAGGAAGGGGGTGAGGGAAGGGGCAGGGGAATAAGGGAGGGGAAGGGGGAGAAGGAGGGTGGGGTGAAGGAAGGGAAGGGGAGAGGGGACATGAGGAAAGGAATGAGGAATAAGGGGGGAAATAAGATGGGGAAGGAAGGTGAGAGGAGGATGGGGATGAGGGAGGGGCAGATGGAGGGGAAGAGTGAAGGTAGGGGAGAGGGGGGACAAGAGAAAGGGCAGGGGAGTAAGGGAGGGGAAGGGGGAGAAGGAGGGGAAGAGGAGAGGGTAGGGGAGAGGGGGGATGAGGGAAAGGGCCAGGGAGTAAGGGGGGGAATAAGATGGAGGAAGATGGTCCTGAGGGAGAAGTTGTTTGAGGTTGCTTAGGCCATACGAGCTTAGTGAAGACAGGGGAGGTTTGGAGGGTAGTGGCAAAACTAAGGAAAGGCATGAGGGAGCTTAGCTGTGGGCTGGGGAGGAGAGAAGGAGGGCTTGGGGACATGGCAGGTGGGTCTTGGTAGAGGATGAGGGTCCTGGAGGCACCAGGGGACTTGTTGGGAGCAGGCGAGGCAGAGGAGGGTGGTCTGGGGACAGGCCAGCTCAGGGTCCAGGAGCAGCTTGTCTGCAGGCAATAATCACAGGAGGTGGTAGGTGTCTGCTTGTGCTACCTCTTGTGCAACAGGCCTGACCAAATGGGTGCTTTTCAGACTGTCAGACCTTGGCCAAACTGCAACTGCTTTAGGGCCAGAGAGGAAAAGAAAAAAAAAACCTCATGGAGCGAGCGCATGGCCTCTTGAGCTGTAGTCTTGGCTCTCAGTGTTGGGTTTTGAACTTGGTAGGTTGTTGAGCCTTTGTGTGCTCTGGTATCTCCGTCTATGAACTAGAGATAACAGTTGGCTTCATGCAGGGATTAATTATCGCATCTTGTAGTCACGTATTTGTTTATTTGTTTTTACTATAGATTACAGCTGGAGGAATTCTAAGCAGTCCACCTCTCCTTGTCATGGTGTTTAAGGGCATTGTGCTCCCCTCTGAACAGAGGAAATCGCTGAGGTCAGTCTCCTTTGTGTTTATAGCTGCTTTCCCTTTCAGGAGTATGGGGGCAAAGAATCATCAAAATAACAATTTGTACTGACGTCCTGATAATAAATGAATAGAAACAGTTACATAAAACACAAAAGTTGGTAAAAGGTGTGTTTGTAGGGATTGCTTCCACTTTTAAATGCAGGATTATACCTGAAGGGACAGTGTTTTCACTTGTAAAGTACCTTTATTAAGGGGTTTGAGGTGTCCCCAGTATGAAATAACAACTCTGTAAACTCTGTGTTAACTGATCCCACTGAAATAAAAGAAGTGAATCAAAATTCCTTCCTATTTTCCCATAAACTAATAGGTATTTTTTTACCATAAGAAGAGTTTGCATCCAGCAGGCATTGAGGATGACGCTTGATCCTATGGAGCTTAACTTTGCATTTACATTTAGACAAGCAGACTACTGGGGACTGTTCAGCCTGGGATGAGAAAAAGCTGAGAACAGAGGTTGGCTGTAAGAATTGTGGCCCACGTCTGGCGTTTTGCAAACTTGTCATGTAGTGGTCTGATACTTTGCCTTTTCAAATCCCAATAGGAACATTAAGACAAATGTGGATCACTTCAAACATATGTTGTTTTAAGTATTGAGAGAGGCAAACTAAAGGTTTATCTGATTATCTCAACC
The DNA here is from genome assembly GCA_033558105.1 of Coccyzus lansbergi. NCBI lineage: Eukaryota > Metazoa > Chordata > Aves > Cuculiformes > Coccyzidae > Coccyzus > Coccyzus lansbergi. Next base: position 346,477 of record JAUMJK010001002.1, read on the forward strand.
TTGAAGTTGGCAGCTACGACAGGAAACTTGGTTTCATTCATCTGCCAAAGATATTTGTAGCGTATCGTTTGGGAAGTTAAAAGGCATTTTTGTAATGGCACAAAAATAAAACCATCCAATTTCTGAAACTACAGTTTCTGTCTTCTAAAATAATATGAGTTTGGAGGCATGCTTCTGGGGGAATTCAGGACATATTGGAACAGTAAATATTTGTATTTTCAAATGGTAGAACAACGGTGTTTAACACAAATCTGCTTAGCATGGCCCATCACTATAAATTTGTTCCTGTATGGGTTTCGTCACATTAGTGAGTATCGTTAGCTCTTGCAGATGGAAGAACTGAAAGGAGCAGTTAGAGGGAGCGATCTGTCTATGGGGTCGTAAGGTAGAACTGAGATTCAGGTTTTTGTGAATCCTGATCTTGTGCTTCTTCCTGCAGACAAAATTGCCTTTAAAGTTCATGAATTATGAGAGTAAAAGTCTCAGTTAGTGAGGTCTGTGCGGCTAACCCGGCACACACCAGCTGAGCCTGGGCCTCAGCTCTTTGTGTTGCACATACAAAAAGATAATGACGGCTCTAGGTAAAAATCCTTAGTCTCTAACAGTGGCCACAGAAGAATGTGAATAATGCTTTATTATTAACTACCAAGTGTTTTACTTAGATTATTGCATACGTGTTTGACACACATTCAGTGTTTGCTCCTAAAATATATAGTATCACTGTGACCCACCAGCTTAGAAAGAGTCTGCTTAAATTCTGATGGAACAGACAATATGAAAACTATGATGTTTATTGTCACCAGCTAAATGAAACAGGCACATTTTGCATGATTTTCTAGCCCTGTGCTCTTCAGCATCCTCTTGCTGCCTTCTCAGATGATCAGAGTAGGCATCTAGAAAGCTAAATTAGTTTAGCTTATTTTGCTAATTTCCTGATGCAAATCTAGTTCATTTAAAGAAGAACTAAACGGGTTTATGTGTGTCTGCAACTGGGATTTGCACCAGTTGGTCTATCAGATAGCTCTACCCAAAGTTAATTCCAGCTGGAGGAGGTGCCAGAGCATCAATAACAAATTGCCTAGCGGTTCAGCTGACAGGCAGAACGGGTTTCAACATGCTGTTCCCCATGTTCTGCTGCAGAGCTGGTCTTGGGGTAGACCCGTATGACATTGCAGGACCTTTAAGAGTGTGTATCAGCACTCCATAATATTGTAGTAGAGGAAGCAGAGAACAATACCATGTCCAACGGAAACTGTGGCAAGAATTTATTCAAGGCACATTGTAATTACTCAAGCTGGGAGTTTGGCCAGGATATTGGGGTTAACACCCCTACTTCTAAAGAAGTGTCATAGTTTGGTTTTTTTTTTTAATGACTTTAAGTGATGAGAAGCTTGGCTTTCAGGCTTTCAGTCTCAGCAGAATGACAACACCCCCAGCAGAATGAACTTCTTACAGCGACACAAAGGTGCTGGTTCAGAACTAACCGAGAGGGGTGATGGGGCCTAATATAGTAGTCATTGCTTTATAAATACTTCCAGTAGATAAGAAAGATAAGAGTGTGATTGGGGCAGGGCTGTAATAGTAGTCACACCTTCCTTAGCCTTCGGTCGACAGGGTGCTTTAATCTGACCTTTTGCAAATGAACAATTGTAAATTTTAGAATAAATCCTAAAACTTCAACTGATGAAGCTTGGTTGCTAATTATAAGAGCAGTTATGAACTGCAGTTGCCATTGCTTTGCTTTTAGGGGATTTGTCATCATGGAAGCAGAATGTAGTTTAGCCCAATTATGGAGTCTTTAAGATTCTTTCATGGCCTTGAGATTTGTGGACTGTGTTCTTTTTATGTACGATGTCCCCATGTAGAACCTAACTTTCAGCTTGTTATCTATTCACAAAACCAGGTGAGCACTTGTGTGTTTTAGTGTGTGACAGATTGTGAGAGGCACCAGTGAGGAATTGTTTTGTTTTTCCCAGCTCGTGAAACCTGCCGTCATTCCTAAGGAGCAGTTGGGGCCATTATTGTGGGTTACAAGGTTATACAGGAAAAACACGTTCTAGAGAAAGGCTGGTCAAAATAAACGAGGCAGAGTCTCCCAGATTATTGTAATCTGAGTTTGTATCGGTGAGGTAACCACTTCAGTACGTTCACTGGGCTGAAGACAGCGTGTCAGACAGGATCCCTCTGACAGTTTATGTCGCAATGACAAAAATGAAGCGATACCGGTGGCATTACATAACCACTTTTCTATTATATGACAACAATAGTAATGCTTCACTTTTCTCTCTTACTTTTGATCGGATAAACAAGCGTGTCCCTTGCTGTGCACCTACAATTGTCCCGTGAGTCAAGGAGTGGTTTTATCTACTAAGGAATGGGGAAACGGTGGCAGAAGAAGCAGTAGTACTTACAGAGGGCACATGGGGAATCAGTGTCAGAGGCCTAAACAGAGCCTCAGCCTTCTGACTGTCCCACTCTGCCCTCCGGGCAACCAGACAGAAGTGGAAAAGTGGCTTCCAGTGTGACTCAACCGCTTTTCCTTCCTCAGCAGCTGCCATGCTGGGCAATTACAAATAAATGCCAGTAGGTCATTTCCACCTGTGTCAAACAGGTTTCCAAGGGACTCGAGGCAGGCATGTCTTCTGGAGAGGGCTCCTCGATGGATCGCTCTGATCATTTTGCTTGGAAATATTTTCAGAACTTGACAAAAATTCTCTTTTTGCCAGATGTACCTTTCCTCAGATTATAATATTTTTCAGGGTCTTCTGAAATGTATGTACCAGAGACACCCAAGAATTGTTTTTACCCTTCTCTCCAGGGGAATAACAATAAGCTGATTAAGGTCTAAATGTTGAGGTGCATTTTTGATTTGTACTTTGTAACATACCTACATACTAAGAAGTACTTCCAGAATATCGGTGCACATGTTGTGACCGATACAGCACTAGATGCATCACACTTTGATAAATCAGATCAGGTGCTTAGAGATAAGTGGGGTGTTGGGGTGTGTCTTAAACACAGTTGCAGTTAACAATGTTCTTGCCCCCCTTTTGACAGCAAAATCCAAACGTGTTTGTCCAAAATCTGACTGTTTTTCTAGCCCATGACAACTGAGTCTAAGGAGGGTCTGTTCAGGTATCTTGGATCTTTTCCCAACAGCAGGGCTGAGGAGAGCTTTACTCTGGAGGTGGTTCAGAATGGCTGGAATGGCCAACAAGGATCAGTGTTTTGAAAACCTTAATCTTGAAGAGTGACGTCTGGAAAGAAGCAGCACCGGAAAGGCTTGTGTCTTGGCTCTGGATGGATGGGTAAGAAGAGGCCTTTGGCAGAGAAGGGTGAAAGGTGACTAATAATGTGAAACTGGGAGGAAACTCATTACAGTTGTGCAATCTCCAGGTGATTTTCTTTCCACATGAGAAGACACCTTTTGTTAGTTGTCCCACTGGCATTTGCTGCTTTTGCTGGCTTCTGAATAGAAGTCTTAATTATTTCTCTGCTTGACTTTAATTTAGCTTTGTGGCAATGAGACTACAACAGCACATCCTTTCTTTGTTCTGCCCCTGCAGAATTTCTTTTAGATTTACTTTGCCTCTTTCCTTTCTGATAGATTCTTTTTCTGGTTGTTCAGTAGTTTAGCCAAAACGAGGAAACATTTTCCCCTGTCATGCACTTGGTCCCCATACTTCATTTGTTCTCTAGTTTTCTATGTCCCTCATGCCACACTTCCACAGCTTTCATGGGTGAGCTCCACTGAATTTTTCTGCGGTAGTGCAGGATGTTGCTGTTGCCTGCTCTAGTCCTTCTCCACAGGCTTCTCTCCCATAGCAGAGCCAGTACAAGAGAGTTTGTTCTGTTTGACACTGCTGGGTTATAGCTAGAAGTTTTAGCTCAAACCCAAGCCTAAAAATCTTGTTACTGCACTGACAGTTGTGCTGGACTGGCTGGTGTACAGACCTGTCTTTACACCTGCTGAGCCTAACAGGGATGTAGCCTTCAAAAGAGCAGCTTGCTGAAGAGGATGATTTAAACTGCTGGAGCAAGAGTTGGTGGAACTCTTCTGAGAACCCTTTCCTTTGTTGTTAGCATGGCGGCTTTTCCAGTGATCTGTAGTGAACAGCTCTGCCGTTGATTCCATCTGGATCTTGATCTTCTGTTTTATCGGCAAAGCGACACATTTTGCATTGTTGTAAACTGACTCTCAGGAACTGATTCTTATAAAACAGTTGTGAAAGTGTGGCCTTGCTCTTCAGCAGTTCTGCAGTCATCTATCTCTGAGACATTGTGTTCCACTCTTGAATAAGATTCTAGACCACAAAAAGAGTTAGGCTGCATACAGATTAACCAATCTGTTGCTAGTATCTCTGGCTACTGCAGCATGACTCACCCCGCGGTGCTTTCAGTGTCTGGTCTGACCTCACTGAAAGCCTCAGCAGCTCATATCAGAAGACAGGTGGAATCCAGTGTGGGAATCCCAGATAGGTGGAGAATGAAGTTCGGAGGCTGTCATAATGCATAACATCATAAACACCCCCTCAGAAATCAAATCAGGTTTCTGAAGATCTCTTAATGCTAAATCTTGCCTTTCCCATGCTTCTGTTGAAAAGCACCTTTAACTATTCCAGACAGCATTAGAAATCAATACCTATGGGAAAATCCAAGAAGTGGATGGGACAGATCAGGGAGGAAACACTCTGTTATTTGCCAAAGCAAGCAAGCTGATGCTTCCTTTGTAATTCTCACAGTTTCTAAAGGCTTTTCTCTTTTCCTCTGTTAATACTGGTGGGGGAGACAGGTGAGAAAACATCAAGAGGGGCTGTAATAAAGGCACTGGATGAGTGAATTATCTTGTGGTACCCTACATATGTAGCTTAGACATGTAGTGTGATGATGACACAAAAAGTGGGAGGCAAGAGGAGTTTAGAAATCAGATGGTTTGCTTCAACTGGTGCTTGCTGAGTAAACGTGAAGCCTGTGCTTAGTGCCTCTACCTCATTCCCATGGGTTGTTACACGCTAATGGATACTAGCAATGCTGCCTAGTCTTCACTGAGCCAGCCGCTGGTATTTTAACTGCAGAACCCGCATCGAGTGACAGATACAGCACAAGCTATCGTCCTTTCACCTGCTACAGGGAGAACTTCCAGCCTCCAAAAGCACAAGGCTGGCATTGTCCTACAGGTATCTGCTGCCACTTGATTGCCTGGCTGAAAGTGAAATTCCCAGCCACTGGTCCAATTCCTGCTCTTAGGGTTCGTGGATATCTGTCCCTGTCTTGCTGTAGGTCATTTCTGTAGGTTGCAAAGTTGTCAGTGCCAGCCTGGCAGCTCTATCCATAAGCAACAACAGTTGCTGCCTCCTGGCTTTCCAAACACACTGTCCTCAAAGTTGCTGCTGCTCACTGGCTCCTAATGAGGAACCCAGAGCCTGGCACCTTGTGAGGGAGCAAGGATCTTGCAAAAGATCTCTGCTTCAGTGGATCACTATGCAATCTCCTAATTATTGTGACGGCAGCTTCTTATGGAGCACTTAGAAAAGTAGAGAGTGTCTGGTATGGCAGGACAGACAGACATCCTGCTTCTAAAGGTGTGCTCTCGCGGTTACACTGAGGGATCATCCTTGGGAAATGCAGTAGAGCTGCTTTGTCACAAAGCAGTCAATAAACTTCGCAGAAGTCTCCGTGTCCTCTGCTGCACTGTGGGAGTGGGATGGACCCTGGCACCTGTCTGGATGTCACGTCCCAGCTGCAGACTGGCTCTTCCTATCCAGGCTCCTACCTGGCCAGTTTGTTCTCTTGCCCTTTGCCTCAGGTGGATGGTAGTGCTATTTCTGCATTCCTTAAAAGCTTTTGTTCTTGAGACTAGGGAGATGGATTTCATTTTGGGGAGAGCAAAGATCCTCTTCTGAGTAGATTAATTTTATGTTCTGGTCTTTTTTTTAAGGAAGCCATAGAAGGTAGTACAGTTGAGGCATGTATGCAATTTGTAAGGGGGAAGCAGGCAGGCCTTATGCCTTTTCATACCTGAATCCTCACCACAAAGATCAGCGAGATATGATCTGCTCAGCTGCTTTGTGAACCCAGGGTGAAATAAGTTGATGGCTCTTTCCAGTTCTAGTAGAGACATAGAATCATAGAACAACCAGGTTGGAAGAGACCCATCGGATCATCGAGTCCAACCATTCCTATCAAACACTAAACCATGTCCCTCAGGACCTCATCTACTAGGATTTAGGCTAGACATTAGGAGGACGTTTTTCACACAGAGGGTCATTGGGCATTGGAATAGGCTGCCCAGGGAGGTGGTTGAGTCCCCTTCCCTGGAGGTGTTTAAGGGACGGGTAGATGAGGTCCTGAGGGACATGGTTTAGTGTTTGATAGGAATGGTTGGACTCGATGATCCGATGGGTCTCTTCCAACCTGGTTGTTCTATGATTCTATGATTTTGTGTCTTGATTTTTAGTATCTTGGCAGACCTTTTTTTTACTCCTATGCTAAAGCAAACCTCGGGTCCTGGTAGAATCCGGCTTTTACATAAAGCTGAAACCTCATTGCTGCTCCCTGTCTTCAGGTGGAAATGGACAGGCACCATTTGTGAGCGCCTGAATATCCTGAGTCATGGATTACCAGCTGGCGTGTGTGCTGCAGTTCTCATTTCTTCCTTTCCGACTGCACTCCCTAGAGGAGACCTGCAACAATTGCAGTTGTCAGCTGAAGCAGGCTGTGTGCGCGTCCCATCCACACCATTGGTGGACATCCTCCCACTACGTCTGTGGGCTGAGCTGCCTCTGATTCGTTACTGTATGCCTGGTGTTTCCATAGCAGAAAACAGAAGAGGTCTAGGGATATTTGAAAATGCATTTTCTCTATATCTACTAATGAAATGACAAAGTGGCTCCGCTGCTGGATGAGGGAAAGGCTGTGGATGGATCTTCCTGAACTTCAGTAAAGCCTTTGACACAGTTTCTCACAGCATTCTGCTACGGAAACTGTCACCCTCTGGCCTGGACAGGCGCACACTCTCCTGAGTGGAAAACTGGTTGGCTGGAGGGCCCAGAGGGTGGTGGGAAAGGACAAGAGGGAATGGCCTCAAGCTCTGCCAGGGGAGGTTTAGGCTGGACATTAGGAAAAAATTTTTCGTGGAAAGGGTCATTGGTCACTGGCAGAGGCTGCCCAGGGAGGGGGTTGATTCACCTTCCCTGGAGGGGTTTAAGGGACAGGTGAACGAGGTGCTGAAGGACATGGGTTAGTGTTTGATAGGAATGGTTAGACTCGATGATCTGGTGGGTCTCTTCCAACCTGGTTATTCTATGATTTTATTCTATGAAATACCTGCATTGTGGAGGTGGTGATGGGATGTCTTCATTAAACAACTGGTGGAGACAAGGGATGATTCCAGTAATGCTCCTTCAGGAAGCTAAATTGTATGAAAATGGATGAAGTCTCAGGATCTAGACAGGCGATGAAAGGTAAACTGGTTAACTCCCTACGCAGCAAAGCTCTGCTAGCAGGTGCATGGGTCCACTCTGCAGGAGCTGACAGGTTATCTGTTCTATCAGACGTTCTCGTCGTGCTGTGTTTGTTATCCTGCTTCTGCAGTGTCCCAAGGCAAGGCTGCTGCAGCACAGCAGGGAAAACATGCAACATGTTGCTGTGTTATTTTGGCCAAAACGCTTTCACTATATATGTGTTGCCCTTACCTCTGGTGGAACTCTGAAACACAAAACACTTCATAGAATCATAGAACAACCAGGTTGGAAGAGACCCATCAGATCATCGAGTCCAACCATTCCTATCATTGAGCTCCTTGACCCAACAGCTTGTGACATACTACTGCTGGACACGTCTGTGTGTCTGCTCTGAGCTGTGGCAGTTCCGTTCTCTCCTGCTAAAATTACAGCATATTAAAAAGTCTTATTCTGTCTGTGCCGTTTCTACCTATTGATTAGAAAGTTAAATTCTTACTAAGCCAATTGAAATTGGTTTAGTAAGAATTTATTAAATAATACATAGCAACGTTTAATTTACATTAAATATTACTTAAAGGTCAGCTGATTTCACTGGCATGAAGAGTGTAGTGTACATAACACAGAGAGATTAATGTTTGCCTGGGACCAAATGAGTTAAAGCAGCTCCTTCTGCTGAAATACGTGGTGAAATGCAGTGATGCTCTGTAAATCAAATCTTTGTTTGCAACAGGTTGCCGTTGTTTGCCTGGGATGGTCCATCCTGTTTGCAGGTGGTGATCCTGCTCTGGAGGAGAGTTGTGGGGTGTGCTGACTCATGAAAGCAGGTGCTGGTTGCGTCAGCAGGGCAAGGAGTGGCTCACCTTGGGAGCAGGATGTGGGTTATGGTGTGAGAGCTCTTAAAGAAGAATATCTAGAAGCAAGTCAGGGTTGGACAGGACAAAAATATATGAGATGGACTTCAAAGTCTAACTCGATGGAATTCTGATTCCTCTTGCTGCATGAGGGGCTTGCCCCAGCTGGGATGGTTGTATTGACAGTGTGTGCCTTTCACAAGCGCTGTGGGAAAACATGTACTAGAGATGAAGACAGCAGTTGTCCCAAGAGGAGTTTTTTGGGCAGGGGTGGCTGACAACAGTTCAAAATCTTACATATACGGTTACTCCCTTGTTCCTCTTTTATAGATCTGACTCATCTGTCCCTGTCCTAAACACACCAGCTGCAGTATTTTCTCTCCTCCCGTTTACCTTGTACTTCCTACCCTTCAAGCTTCCTTTTGTATCTATGGATTTAATTCTGTTAAATGCAGTTGTTTTGGCTTCCACCCTGCCTGTGCCTTGCAGCCCCAGCAAACTTGGAAACCAACCTTTGGGCACTCCGGAGAAAACAAGTGTCTAGACCAGGCCCCTTCTGTCCGCTGCCCTGGCTGTACCCCAGGGCTCCCAGGCATTCATCTGTATTCAGAACAACATGTTGCTGTGCAAGTGGCTCCTTTCTACACCTCCTTCTGCCTCCACAGAGTTACATGCGCCTGACTTCTCAGCAGGCACTGGCCTAATGTTTATTGATCTTTTGCAAAGGTCTGATGCAAAAGAAGATTGATAAAATCTTGTCTGGTGTCTTTGTGCACTCATAATTGCCCCCATCTCCTCCCAGCGAGTGAGGCAAATGGGAGCCCACAGGACAAACAGCACCTTTGGCAGCCCTAGGAACAGTGAAGGCCAGAGGGCAACCATGCAAAGGCCCTGCAGAGCCTCTGGTATCTCAGCGGAATTCAGGACGATGTGTTGCTCTTTTTTTAATATGATGAGAAATCAAATCTTGGTGTAGAGAGTTCTATGGCATAGGAAGGGCAGAGAAGCCTTAGTGCAAAGTCACAAGCTTTTCTCATTCACAGTCGGAGCCCCTGTTGCCCTGAACAAACATAAAGCCTGTCAGTGTCCTGCAGCGTACAGTGCGAAGACGTGACCAAAATAGCTCCACAACTTCACAATGTGCCTAAAAATAGTTTGCAGGTCAGCTTTTTTCTTAAAGGTAGTGGTGAGATCAATGGGAGAGCACCCTGGTTGCTGTTCAGTGTAGGGAGAACTGGGTAAACAAAGGGAGAATGGCAGCAGTTTAGCTGAGCAGCCTTGAGGGAAGAGAGATGGTAAGGGATGTGAAGGAGACACAGCAAAAGAGATGGATGGAAGCATCAAGAGGGAAGATCTTCTGCCACTGACCAGCATGCTTTGCACAAACAACTTCTCCCTGGAGTTTTGTATCCGTGATGTCTGAGAGGCATTGATCCGCCCGTTGCTGTCTCATTGTGGCCCCTGTCAGGATGTGTCACTGGACTGGCCAGCCAGCCAAGAGCAGCGTGTTTCTTGCTCCTCATTTCCAGACAGTGAACACAGCCCATGACATCACCTCTGGCCAGTGGCACATTGGAGGCTACGGCCGTGGCAATGTCAAGTGTGCTTTGCTGTAGCCATTCAACCAGAGAGCTGATCTTTCACAGAGCGGTTTGCATGTGGAGAAATCTGGATGGCCCTTAGCTCTGAGGGGATTTCAGTATTTGTTCTTGGGCCAAAAAAAGGGGCTGTTTGCATGGGGCTGAACTGCCTGTTGTTGTAGCACATTACATTTCACCAAAGGAGCAAAGCTGCTCACCATGATCCTCGGAGTTTAGTATGCTGAGTCTATGGGAGCCTGTGTGTACTGAGGCCACGAAGATGAGTCTCAGCCAACTTTGGAAGCTAAGTGCCTGATTAGAAATATTATGGGAATCTAATGTAGGTTATGAGAGGTTTGCCACGCTGCAGCCGCCTGTGTTGCTGAGGGAAGGGAACTGCAGCAGGCTGTGCTGGCGAGAATTTCCTTTGTGCTGCAGGTTTCATGCCTAGTGATTTTATAGTGCTGAAAGAGAGGAAGGAGGTGACAAAACTGTGAAAAATTGAGGCCAGGTCATTACTGTCAGTCGAGGACAGACTCCTGCAGCCAGTGAGATGTGATGGAACACACTTGCTGATGCCGCTATCAGGAAGCTTGAGAGAAACGTGACTGAAAGCTAGAAGTGCGCATGTGCCTTTGGAGAAAGGAGGCTATCTGTAAGCTCTTGCAACGCTTTTCTCTGCCCAGCAACATCATTGCTTCTGTTCCTTGCGTTCTGCTTAAGCAGCTGTTCTGCATTCGTGAGCCAATCTATTCTTCACACAGGGCCATCTTCACACTGAGCCATCTTCACTGTAGCAGCAGTTACCTGAGATGAAGGACTGACAGGACCTCAGGTTTCCTTTGAGTAAACGCTATAAATAGGGCAAAAGCACTATCGCTGCTGTTCTCTTCAACTAGTGTGTGAGCCTGGTAGGACCACCCTGGTCTCCACCTATACAAAATGGTTCCTGATACCTTGAAAGAGAAAGGCTTCAGCCAAGTGCATATCCACACCGACAGGTATAGAGAGAATTATGCGCAAGATCAGCTCACGAAGGATTTCATTTGATCACAGCTAAGCCGAGCTGAAAGTTAGCTGCCAATAAAAAGGCAGCTCTGCATTCCTGGTTGTGTGTTTTAGTGCATTACGGGCCACACTGATTGTGGGCTGTAGTTAGGTTAGAGGTAAAATCAACTCACTACCACTCCCATGGCCATTTAGCACAGTCATTTCTGAGCACTGCAGTACAGCTCTCGCCTTCCATTCAGTGAGAGTCACTCCCTGGTCTGCCCTGCCCGGCTTGCAAATGTAGCTCATCAGCCTCTCCTTCTTCCCAAACGAGATGTGGAGGTAATGGGAGGAGGAGGCAGCTCAGCAGCCTGCCCATCCCAGCCACTTGCAAAGGCTCCCTGCTGTGTAGATTTTGTGGAGTTACTTGCCATGTGAATTGGGTGGGTATAAAACTTTGTTGTTTTCCTAAACGCTCTGCCTTTTGCGACAGGAGGTCATTTCCCAGTGGAGAAAACAGGCTGTTGATGTGGTAGGCAGTCAGCTTATCATCTGGATGAAATCCAGAGCTGATTAGTTTGGGCACAGCAGTGTGCTAACACAGGCAGAATGCACCCAGACTGGCTCCTGCCTAGATAGTGCTGATCTCCCCGCACTGCTCTCCACCATCCCTGCAGTTCCGTGTGAGCACAGGTCCCTCTCCCTGCCTGTGCCAGCATGCCCACAGTAAGCCATAATTTGCACCCGTGCCGCCTGCCTGCGCCTCGATTGGTGGCAAACCCTCCCAAAGCAAATAGTGATTTGCCTGTCTGCACTGACTCAGCTGTGCTGGAGGCAGGAATTGGAGCTAAATCCAGTTCAGTAAAGTCTATAGGTACAGAACAGCTTTCCCGAGCAGATACTGAGCATTTTAAAGGAACGTGACTGCACCCCAGGAAGCCCTGGATTGAGCAGTGCTGCTGTGTTAGGAGCCTAACCCAGGAGTCATTCGTCTCTCAACATCTGTAGGCCTGTGGTTGTAAGAACTGGGGGTTTTCTTCTCCTGCCTGCAATTACTAGCTAGCAACTGGGAATTCAAAGGAATCTGGGCTATCTATAGGAAGCAAGAACCTGCTCTCTGCCTCCTCTCAGGAAGCAAGGTCCGTCGTTACAGCCTGTCATGGCAAGGGGCTCACAGATAAGGAGGAAGGGCAGGAAACCTGCCGGGCTTTGCTTCTTTATCAACTCTAAAAAATCTTCCATAGTCCTTGCACCGTGAGTCAGCATTCCTAGAGCCTGGCCTTGTTTACAGCAGCAATCAGTGAGACGGTGCTGGCTAGGTGGGGTGTGGAGGTGCCTGTGTGTCTAAAGTGAGAAAACCTTTATCCAGGCACAAGTGGGGAAATTACCAACTATGTTTCTAAAAGAGGAGCGAAGAGCTGGACACACTGAACAGCTACTACAGCAGAGCCATTCGCAGGGCAAGGAGTTTCCTACTGTGAGTAAGGGAGTCAGAACTTCACAAAGCTTTATACATCATGTTATCTTATCTCATTTAAAATAAAGAAAAGGACTTTGCAAGTGGAATCAAAGAATCACAGAATGGTTTGGTTTGGAAGGGACCTTGAAGCCTATACAGTCCCAACCCCTGCCATGAGCAGGGGCCCCTCCCGCTGGATCAGGGACTCCAAGCCCCATCCAACCTGCCCTTGAAGCCTTCCAGGGATGGGGCAGCCACCACTGCTCTGAGCAACCTGGGCCAGGGCCTCCCCACCTCCCCAATAAAGAATTTCTCGCTAGGATCTAATCTAAATCTCTCCTCTTTCAGCTGAAACCGTTTCCCTCATCCTATCCCTGCACTCCCTGAGAAAGAGCCCTTCCCCAGCTTTACTGTAAGCCCCCTGTAAGTATTTGGGATAATCAATATAGTGGGATAAAAGTCACACCTCCTGCTTCAGGTGGTTCTGGAGCTGGTTTGCATTGACTGTGGCAGGAAGGTTCCCAAAGCTGTACGAGTAACAAACCAAACGCGGAGGTTTCTGTTCAGAGTGCAAACCTGCACTGGAATAAGCACCAGGATATCACCATGTACAAGCTTTATACCTGTGCCTGGCAGGTCAGTCTGGGTAGATCTCGTGGCAAAGGGAGGTGACATTGAAACCAGTATGGATTATTTTAGCTCTGCAACCTCAGTTTTGAAAAGGTATTTATTTTGAAAATTCTAGTTTCCATAGCAATGTGGTGCTCTTCTCTCATCTCTCTCCTGTTCCTTCAATCTCAACAGCCATTAGATAAATTATCAGTAAGGCAAACCTCCCATTTTTTTTATCTTCAGTGATTTTATATATGTTGGTTCCTTAGTGAATCAGAGCCAGTTAGTCAAGGATTGACTCATATCCCTTCCTAGGGCCAACGTGAGGTCTATTGCAGTGTAAAGGCGATGACAGAGAATGAATATTAGTAATTGGACTCGGTGTATGAATTCCTATGCTACTTTCCAGCAGAGTTGGGGTCTTGTATCTGGAATTTTGGTTCAATTCTAGATGAACTTTTCATGTTATATCTTGAGATTTCACTTGTGTTTCACTATAGCTTCATTAAGACATAATATTCTCATTCCATTCATGTAGTAAATAAATCCCTTTGTAAGGATTGCTGTCTACAGCTGCTGTTCTCCATCCCAGAGGTGACTTCTGGACACAGTTACCCTTCCCATTCTTAACAAAGCCAGTGCACATGGCTCATTTCTTCATTCTTCTCTTACAATATGTACAGAGAAGAATTGGTTTGTTAGGAAAACAAAACAAAGTTTTCTTTTTTTTTTTTTTTTTTTTTTTTTTTGTGATATTTTATTTTTGTTTGTTTGCTTCCTGGTGCATCTTGTTTTCCTGGCCAAGGAACTACTAGTCTTGTAAGAACAGTTATGCAGGTTAGAACGTAAAAAACCCAGACTTAACCCTGCACTAACGATGGCATGTGGAAAGCAAAGACCTAGCATGATTTGTTCTGATGGTGTAGTTTACCTTTTAAGGAGATGATTTAGTGAGTTCTTTTGCCTCTATGAACTGTGTCCCCACCTGGGGAGCTGTGCCAGAAGAGCTGTTGCACACAGCTTTTCTGCGAACAACAGCCTTTGCTCGGTAATTCAGTCCTCCCGGGTAGGTGAGCAGCGAAGTACAGGAACTGTGGGAGGCCAAGAGTGGCACTGTGGAGCAGATTAGAATCATAGAACAACCAGGTTGGAAGAGACCCATCGGATCATCGAGTCCAACCATTCCTATCAAATTCCAAGGTAAATTCCTATCAGATTCCAAGGTAAGCAAGTGGGGTCAAAGATGAGGTGGGACTTTGACTGTTTTCCGCAGTGTTGTCACTTAGTAACTAAAACATTCACGTTTTATAAATTGGAGCATAGATCCATTAAGCTGAGGATGCAAGAACCTCTCTACAGACTCTGGGTATTGCCAGGCATCTGCTGCACAGTGACCATTGCCTGCCTTGCCAGTCAATAAATATCCCTGGTGCCTTGTGCTTTCCTCCCTGTCTGGCTAGAGGCATCAGCTGCCTTGTTTATGTTCAGTTCACTAATTCTTCAGAGTAGATGGTTCTATGATGAGCTGGAGAACAGGCCTTACGAGGAGCGGCTGAGAGAGCTGGGGGTGTTTAGCCTGGAGAAGAGGAGGCTGAGAGGAGACCTCATTGCTCTCTACAACTACCTGAAAGGAGGTTGTGGAGAGGAGGGAGCTGGGCTCTTCTCCCAGGGGACAGGACAACGAGGAATGACCTCAAGCTCTACCAGGGGAGGTTCAAGCTGAACATCAGGAAAAAATATTTAATGGAAAAGGTTGTCGGGCACTGGCAGAGGCTTCCCAGGTAGGGGGTTGAGTCACCTTCCCTGGAGGGATTTAAGGGATGGATGGACAAGGTGCTGAGGGACATGGATTAGTGTTTGATAGGAATGGTTGGACTCAATGATCCAGTGGGTTCCTTCCAACCTGGTTGGTCTATGATTCTATGAATTCTGCCTTCCACTTCTATTTGAGTTCTCCAGGTGCTGGATATCTAGCAGAAATCTCCTTTCGAATTCTAAGAGGTAGAAGCTCACTTGTGCCCTGAGGAATGATAGATAATAAAACATCTATTTTAGCTGTCAAATATTTACTTTTGGTTGAATTATGCCCATCCTTTGACCACAGTAACAATACCTTCCTCCTCGCAATGTTGCACATCAGTGAATTCCATATATATTTAATGCAAAGCATTAAAAGGTGGTTGCTTATCTTTTAATTTACCTTTTTTCCCCTCTTCATGTTCTTGTGTTCCTACGCTTTGAGATAAGGCGAACAAAAGTTCTCAAACCGCTATCTGTGGGCTATGCATTCTGTAATGGACTTTTTGATTCACTCCCTTGGAGGTGAATGGTGCCGGTCTTTTTAATTTTCCTTCAGACAAGAGCTCTTCTCAATCCCTAATCTCGTAGTCAACCACCATTGCCCTCTGTCACATAATGAAACCGCAATCATAGTAATAACTCAAATAATAACCCTTCCAGAGTCAATGTTCTGCCAGTGCCGGACATTTTCAGGCTGGGGACCCTGAGTCTAAACACAAGCGTGTGCGTTCCCACATGCCAAATGCAGACAGACTCAATTATTTAAGAAATAGTAATTAAAGAACCCAAATTTCAAAACAATACATGCTTGGTATCCAAATGCAATGCGAATGAAATGTAAGTGACTAGCGACCTTGTGACTGTTGTGTTGTATAACAAGATAAAAAGTGCTTGGGATTTGTGGATTGAGCTTTTTCTCATTTGTCTTCCAGAGGTCAAAGTCCACTGCAAGCAGTGGCTGATACAAACCCTGCGGAAGGGAGGCTGGTCTCCTTGTGCCTCAGCTCCTAACAGCAGGGCAGTTCTTGCTGGAGCGCCTTGGAAGGGGTTTGTGTGGATTTCTCAGTGGTGCTTGTGATGATCTTAGGAAGCAGAGGGAGATCCAGAACTGTTTGAAAACTCAGAGCCAGGATTCTTTGAAATCCCAAACAAGTAACGATGAGAGACTTGGCTGGGGCCAACCTGCTAGCCTGCCACTTGTGCTGCTTCTCATACGTGTCCAAGAAGCTGCCTCCAATTTATGTGACTGCACTCCAGTAAACAATTTCTCATGCAGCTATGGGCAGCAGATGTTACTCATGCCTGTGTGAACACTTTGGCGTGTTTACAGCAGGGGACGTTCCTCAGACCCAGTGCTGCTGAACAACGGACGTACCCACCAGAGGGAAGTGCCCCTGGTTACAGCCGTTCTGTTACAGCTTGCTCAGAGCACTTTGGAGGGTAGTCATGCTGTCCCTCTTCGGGCACTCGAGAGGATTGACTTACAAATCGGAGCAAAATAAAATTAGATGGCTTAAGTGGCTGCAGCCCCAGCTGTGTCCTCGCTGCCCTGTTCCCAGAAGGGGTCACCCCTGCAGCAGGGCTGCCTGGAGAAGGCAACTCCTGAGTTGCTGTAGTTACAACCCAGTCTTAAGGGCATTTATACTCATCTGGCTCCTCAAGGAAACAGTTCAAGAAGCCTAACCAGAATACAAACGTGCACTTTTGCATCTGAAGAGTTATCTTTGGGTTTAATTTCTCAAACGAGGCTGCGAGGGCAGGGCAGCAGCAGGCAGGCACAGGGAGAGCGGACCTTCCCTTTTGGGAGCAGCTCTCCGTTATGTCAGTTTTGCTGCCTCACAAAGCTGTGCCCTATGGTTATTTTTGGTGCTGAGCTCCATTAATTTTCTGGAGAGTAAATGAAGGATTAACATTGTGTGCTTATGGAATTTGGAAGTTAAGTTTTTAGGGGAAAAGAATGTAATTCGGCATGAGCTATTATGTGGAAATACTTGAATTATTAGGGATGGGAAAGATAAGTGTCCACGGTATCCATTTCTACAATCCAGTTATGAGTTAAATCCTCTGTTTTTTTTTTTCCTGCTTTTTAAGACCTCTAACCCAAAGTCTACTCTCCAGCTGTCTCTAGAGGGAGAAGTCTTTAAAGAGACCGGCTTTGTAGCTATAAATAATGCACACGGCAGAGTACGAAAATGGAGTCAAGGAGAGGCTCCACCTTACCTGAAGGCAATTACGAAGGTCGGTATTGTGAGCTGCAGCCCTGGTCACACAGAAGGCTGCGAGGAGCACTGTCACCCCATCATCCATCCTGTCTAAACTGCTTCTGCCTCCAAGACCCGAGCCTCCCTCCATCATTTGACCATCAGCTGGTAAATCATGTCTGTGTTGTACTGAAACACATCAGGGGCCAAACGTGGCAAGGGTTCGAGTCATACGGCTATAAACATAACTGGAACAAAACATCTGCTTGGGTGCTGTGTTAGGTTGGATGTGTCAGAATAGGGAGAGTTTTGCAAGTCTGAACCTTTGCTACAAATGAAAACACTGTGGCAAAAAAATGTAAATGCATGCCACACATACTTTGAATAAGAGCCCTTCCCAATATCTATAAATATGGTAATTTTGATGTATCCCAGCTTCAGGGTTTAAACAGGAGACAGATACAAGAAATACTACAAAGCCAGCATTTTTCTTTTCACAGCTTAATTGCATGGTTTCAGTTTTAACTTACCTGAAAACACTGGAAATTAAATGTAGTGTCTTAAAGAGGATTGCTTTTGAAAGGGAATTATTTGTTCTTGTAAAATTGCTGGAATAGTTTCTCCGTTTAACTGCATTTTCATATGAATTCAAAACTCCTCTCGGGTCAAGCTCTCCAGGAAAATTTTCTCATGGTTTCTGTGGCAGCTGATTCACTCCTCGCTGCCTTAATTTTGCAGCTTTAACAGGCAGGTTCTCTGAAAAGCCATCTACTTCAAAGCCTTGTAAAATAAAGCTTTGAATAAATTACTGAGCGAGAAATTATGCCGGCTGTGTCCCACTTTGTGCCTGGATGTGGGAATACTTGGCGGTGGGTGTGGAATTCCAAGGAAAATTACCCCTTTCCTTTGCCTGAGACCCTGCCGTCTTGCCAAACTCAGAGAGCAGCAGCGAGAAGGAAAACTGCTGCAGATGGGGAGACACCAAAGTCTCGGGTTTCCCTTTCCCACAGCTCCGGAGAAACCAACCTGAACAACTGTTGAATATTAATATGCAGTGTAACTGGTGCAGCATTGTGCCAGAAGTGAGGCTTCCACAGACTACATCTCCCAGGGATGATGACAGCAGGGAGGAGCCAGCAGCCCAGCCCAGCATGCTGGAACTTGTAGTGCTGCTAATATCATCCCCACGTACGCCGGGCAGTGACCCCCGACAGCTGCGTGTGGGGGTACCCCCTCCCGGTGCTCCATCTGCCGGGGCAGCACTCAGGGCGATGGGTTCTGGGCTATGTTATTTTGGATTTTATTTAATCTGGGGTTTGATATTTAACATAAAATGGACAACACGACACTTCTAAGCAGCAATAATTACTTTGTCTTTTATGAAGGCGCAACCCACTGCCCTCTGTGTGTAGGTTTCTGGTAGATGTGTGTGCGGAGCTGATCTGTCCATAATTGTTTGCTTTCTTCAGAGCCTTTTGAAGTTTATGTCTCCAAGCCAGTTCCTTATATTAAAAATAAATTCTTCCAAGCCACCAATGAAATGTCAACTGTGATCACAGTCTGACTCCTCATTTGAAGACTCGTCTCCTAAGTAATGTAAGGCCGTTCTATGAGTCAGCTTTTGAAAGGACCGTTATTCCAGAGAGCACGGGTAAAGCCTCAAGTTCAGAGCTACTTGCTTTAATGTTTTCATTGCATTTAAAATTACTTCTTACTATGCTCAAAGAAAAGCACATGGTGGGGCCAGTTCAGCACTGGACATGTGAGGTTTTGAGCATCTCAAATCTTGAAGGAAATCCCCTATATTAATGTAGGAGTTAGATTTCTGGTAGGAAAAGTTTTACCTCCTACATACTAGGGTGGGGTGAGAGGCTGTGAGTGAGGCACAGACTTTCTGCTGTGTTCTGATGAAGTAAAATTTGGGGACTGTGAAGTGTCTGGGAAGGGATTCTGTCTTTTATTCAGTGCTCAGCAGAACAGAGTCAGAGCCCAAGCAGAATGTGTTCCATTATCTGAAGTTGGGAAGAGTATGAAGTACACTACTATGGTTTTTTTTAAATTTTGAGTTGTCTTCCCCACTTCTCTTGGAAGGCTCAACCCAGTGCTTTCCCAAGAGCCCTGCTCTGTTCCTGGGCTCTCCCTGCCCTCAGCTGGGAAGCCAGCAGTTCATGGTGTCCCTGCTCCATGTCCCTGTCCAATTCCCCTCCTGTTTGCTGCTGTTCCTGCAGTCCTTAGTGGCAGAGCGGTTGATCCAGTCATTTTCAGTAAACGAGGCGATGCTGAGCCTCTCTCAGCCTCCCCTCCAGTCCCAGGATCCTGCTGGGACACAGCCAGGAGGCCCAAGGAACACCTCATGCCTGTGGGAACATGGGCTGTGGGTCTGAGTCAGCGCAGGGAGAGCACTGGGAGACAGACTGGAGAGATGGGAGAGAGATGGGAGAGAATGGATGGAAATGGGAGAGAATGGATGGAGATGGGAGAGAACGATGATGAGAGAGAATGGATGGAGATGGGAGAGATGGAAAAATATGGGAAGGAGATGGGAGAGAGAAAGGGAGGGAGGGAAGGAGAGAGGGAGAGGGGAGAAATTAGAGGGAGGGAGCGATAGGAGAGAGGGAGAGAGAGGATGGAGGGAGGGAGAGGTGAGAGAGAGGACAGACAGAGGGAGAGAGGACAGAGGGAGGGAGAGATGGAAGAGAGGGAGGGAGAGAGGACGGAGGGAGGGAGAGAGGACAGAGGAAAGGAGAGATGGAAGAGAGGGAGGGAGAGAGGACAGAGGGAGAGAGGACAGAGGGAGAGAGGACAGAGGGAGGGAGAGATGGAAGAGAGGGAGGGAGAGATGGAAGAGAGGGAGGGAGAGATGGAGGGAGAGAGGACAGAGGGAGAGAGGACAGAGGGAGGGAGGGATGGAGGGAGGGAGAGATGGGAGAGAGGGAAGGAAAGAGGGAGGGAGAGATGGGAGAGAGGGAAGGAGAGAGGGAGGGAGAGATGGGAGAGAGGGAGGGAGAGATGGGAGAGAGGGATGACTCCTTCTCAGCCGCGCTTGCCGGGATCGGGGCGGTAGAGGCGCGGCAGCCCCGTCCAGCAGCACTGCCTCACCTGCCCGGGGGAGGGCCGGACCGGGAATGACTGGGAATGGCCGGGAATGCCCGGGCAAGGCCCTCCCCACCCCGCCCGCTCCCCTTCCCGCTGCGCTACGTTGTTTGCGCTGAGCCACCCTGCGTTGTTTGCGCTGCGTTACGCTGGTTGCGCGGCGCTGCGTCGCTTGCGCTGAGCC